>JANJGK010000005.1:19702402-19724902 GCA_039081455.1 Macrobrachium rosenbergii | reverse complement strand
TGATATCAAACTGTATTTAACCGCGAATAACGCATCTATATCGAGTCCCTTAAGTTACGAACAACTCACTTCGAGTGAATTTTATTTGATGAGAGCACCTACCTACAGGGCAAAGCAGATATACTCAACAAAAAATTTCTGAGTATGTTAACAACTAGGAAAACAATACCCCGATCCCAAATCCTTCAATATTTGACAGAGGCTTCTGGAACAATCGACGGTGTGAAAATAATGGTCATTTCATACTGTCAAGAGGACTTGCTGACTACGCTAATTACCAACGTATTATTATTAAACCATTTTAGAACTACGTTACTCGTTCTAGTTCTACAAAGTTTCTGCTTACGAGATGAGAGAGAGAGAGAGAGAGAGAGAGAGAGAGAGAGAGAGCGAGAGAGAGAGAGAGAGAGAGAGAGAGAGAGAGAGAACATTGTAACGTTTTGCTCTCGAGTTTCGATAGAGGTGTAAATCAGTTTCCAATATTCTTAAAAGGATTTCAGAATTCCCACATTTTATTCTGTTCTTGAACGTCTTTGTTTTAGTAAAATATCTGTGTATGACATTTAGTTCTTTTCAATCCAGGGTTCTTCATTTTTTGATTTCGCGAAACCAAGAGATAAATTTTTTGGTCTACCGTATCCATTTCATTCTTTTATGATATCATTTATCAGGATTAGATATAAAAATAAAGGAATGTGCTTCAGGCTCAGACAAGAGAGGTAAGTAAAGAAACAAAATAATGTAACTACAGGAAAAATTTTCTATATTTGGATGTAGCTTTGTATCCAGTTTTCTTTTTAAAGAAAATCCTACCTCTTGGTAGCAGGCGTAAGGGTTCTGGTTTATACAGTTGTAACCTGAGCACCTGTTCACCATTATCTGCACCAACTACTAACTCTGTAAAAGGTTTTCTGAGGCCTTGTCTTATTACAGAGCTTCTAATCACTTGCTTTATTAATCTGAGAATCTGTTTTCATGTATCAAAATAGAGGACATGGAAAAAATTAGGTCGTTCTGGTCAATATTAATTATTATTGTTCACTTACCATTTCGTATGAAATTCACCAGAAAATAAATTCGAGAACACGAAAATGTATAAAGTTATGTTAACTATTGTTTTTATTTTGTAGTATATAATTAATGTGATTTTATTTTCGGATATATGCGAGTTAGAAAATACTCCAAGCTAATTTAGCTTGTCTTATACATTTTATAATGGGGAGGACAAATTTGCCTTGTCATTGTTAACAGAAAAATTTGGTATATTTCTGTAGAGTTTTCTGTTCCACAATATTACAGTTTACTTATCTATCTATCTATCTATGTATCTATCTATCTATCTATGTATGTATGTATGTATGTATCTATCTATCTATCTATCTATCTATCTATAATACTCATTTCCCGTACGGAAAATGGAAGGAAATAAAAGAAAAAAATATAAGGAAGACGAGCAGGAGAAAAACCCTCTGAGGGAGTTTTGACGGAACCAGTAATAATGCCAAGTGGTGAGGACCACACATTCACCGAGTGTTTTTCTCTCCTGCAATATGTAAGTTAGGTCCCGCCTTCTACATTTCGTATTCCAAGACCGGTCTCCAGAATTCTTGTCTCTTGTCCTTTCAAACACAAGTAATGAATGTAATTAAGTGTGTGGGACGATCTTCAGTTCTCTCCTCTCTCTCTCTCTCTCTCTCTCTCTCTCTCTCTCTCTCTCTCTCTCTCTCTCTCTCGAGAGAGAGAGAGAGAGAGAGAAGAGAGAGAGAGAGAGAGATAAAACGTATAAATGTCGTTCTTTCCCACAGCTGGAAGGCTACCACTTCTTTTAGTTGTCCCGGTTCATTTCGCTTGTTATAAAATACCGAGCCCTCGTGAAAAAATACGAATTTGCTTTTTGAGATATAAAATATATGAATTTTGTACAGATGTGCAGAACGTGCCGATGATACACTCGAAAGAGATATAAAAATTGTTGATGGTAATATGAATGCACTAGTTGGTAGGAACTATGATAATATGGAGGATGTAATGGGCAAGTCCTGGGAGAGAGTGCAAACGAAAATAGGCTGGAATTTAATATATGTTGGTAATGACTACCAATTGGTCATTGTCACATTAATCCTGAAATTAAGTTACCAAGAAACAGTTGGCGGTGTATCTACTCGTAGAATTGATATAATAAATCTTCTTGAAGATGTAAATTCAGAGGTCTTTCAATGGAGAGTCTAAATAGATTTGCAGTTCTAGGTACCACATCTGAGGAGGAGCAGAAAATGAATGTGGACTGGTTTAACATCAACGATGTATAACTAATCTGCTGGAGAAAAAGTACTCACATGTGGAATAGCAAGACTGAATGGTTGGATATTAGCTGAGACCAGGGATATACTGAAGCAAAATTACAGTAAAGGTTTTAAATTCCAAGGTGTAGATGAAGAACCCAAGGTAAAAGGTGAAGAGTACTCAAGTCTAGAAAATGAAGTTAAACGAAGATGAAGAAGGGATAAATGAGAACTGAATAACTGAACAAAAGGCCGATAATGCTGCTAGAAGCCAAGTACTCAGAGAGTGACACTGTTGTTAGTGTGGTAGACAGAATTAGTAATGAAATAACCATGGGTAATTTACCCATGGATGAAAATAAAATAGGAATGTACGCATCAAAAGGAAAGATAGGTAAATGATCATTTGAGAAGGCGTAAAGACTTGGCGGAGTATTTTTGTGAAGTCTTGAGTAATATTCATAGGCTACTTCTGAAAGTAATTTTTATTGACTATCAACTTAATACATTCATCCTGACATACATTCTCAGTCCTGTGTGTCTATATTGATAAAAATGAATTATTGTTATCGCCCAGGAAGATAACCCTGTTCATTGCAGCAAAGGCAGAACTGGTTTGTTTTGAATCGATAAAAAACAATTTGTGTGGAACATTAAGCTAACGCGAAATTCATAAAATACGACAATAAGGTATTTTAACAAAGGATTATTATCGTTTTGTGATGTGAAGATAGGACGATTGGGCATAACCAAGAACTACTGTTTTGGTTTTATATAATAGCTTTCACTTCGTTCCTAAAGGAAGAACATTAACTAGTAAAAGATGACACTAAATGTGATAATGCGATTTACTGTCCAAATTAACCTGTTTAATCGAATTTCTATAACATGAGTCATCATTAGATAACAAAAGTAAGAACTCCGCATTTTAATTCAACAGAACATCGTATGCACCACTAAGTGCCACAATGATCATAAGTTTTTTTTTAGTTTTCTGTGAAAGAAAACTATTGAAATGGTTTTGTCTGTCCGTCCGCACTTTTCCTGTCCGCCCTCAGATCTTAAAAAATACAGAGGTTAGAGGGCTGCAAATTGGTATGTTGATCATCCACCCTCCAGTCATCAAACATATCAAATTGCAGACCTCTAGATAACGGTGCCAACAACACAGCGTTATACACTGTACAGAAATACAAACAGAAATAGAGCCAGAGTGTCGTTACTCGTGACAGAATACAAAGCACGGAAGAACAGAACACAAATGGTCTTTTTCCACTGGATGATGCCGAACAGAGCAACTGAGATACGGATGGTGTTCCAGCGCCTCATTTTTTTCATTACAGTACGAATTTATTTATAATAGAACAGGTTTTCTTCAACTTGTCTTGAAGAAACCTCAAATTATGAAAAATATGTGCATATTTCAAAAGGTTTTCCAGACCACATTTATGAATTTTACGCCTTTATATTCACGCCATTAAATGAAAAACTTCCATATTTCGTTCAGTTAAACTTCTAGAAGTCGAGTCCTCTAAAGTCCAAAAGTTTTCTAGGTGGGGAACAGATTACGCTGGTTGTGATTATGCAATTACTTTTTTTTATATTTCAGTACATACGTCCTATCCATGTTTCTTCATTTCCGATGTAGGAAATAGAAAACAGAAAATATGCAATAAAGATATTCTTATTTAGCGCTAAAATATCATCACTTGCAAAGCATTCTTTCGAAGAAAATATATAAGTTATATGAGCCATCAAAATAAAAGAAGTAGATACCACGTGCTATATCTATATTTTACAGCTTTCAACACACAAGCTGAATAACAAAAATCCTTAAAAGTTCCTACAGAATAGACGTATGATTCAGGCCTCTTTCCGACTGCCTTTTGATGCAGAACAGAATAAACCCGAGAAAAATAAATATCATATCTAAAGCGATAATGTATTGCTGAATGTTTGTGTGGACTCCTACAGAGTGAGGCTTTCATAAAAAAAAAAACTGTGCCATTGATGCAGTGTCAAAATAACAATACTTGAATACTAAATGACGAAACAAAATCCATGACCACAATAATTGAAAATAATGCAATTATCATCAGAATAAATAAAAAGAATGTATACAGTCTATTTGGTACTAGTGTAATGCCTATGAATTTATTTTTAAATGTAAATACATTAAACACTAAACGATAATAACTAAAAAAAAAAAAAAACGGAGTCTCATGAGGAAGACACTCCACTTGAGTAATAACAAATGAAAACCTTCAGCTTGATATTATGAAAGTCGTTTAAATCACTAAATATTACAAAAACAGTTTTCTAATGACATTTTCATTGATGTGGATGATTACTTGATTGATTATGAAACTTAGGTCTTGAAGACCAAGCACCGGAACCCATCAGGATTATTCAGCGCCGTAATGAAGGTGAAATATATAAATTAACGATATGATGAATGAAGTTCAATAAATGTAAAAATCAAACTTTAGAAAAAGTGACTCGTAATGCTCAGGGAAGCAGAGTAACTGCAAAAAAACAGAGTGAGTAAAAATGCACTTGGAAAGGAAAAAAACACCACTCTAAAGAAAAAACTAAAATAAAACTCCAAGGCGCATATTGAAAACTAAATGAATTGTAAATTGAAAACTAAAAGGGACAAAGTGGGCAGCAGCAGAAAACAAAAGGTTTACTTCAGAAAAATAATAATTGCGAATGAAAAGAGAGGAGAGTGAATATAAACGAAAATTCTTTTGAAAAGACCAGTAAGACAGAGGTAAGAACAGATCCGAAATTCAAATAAAAAATAGGAAGTGGTGTTACTGAATAAAAAGGATCTCGATATCTAATATTTGCAAAGAACAAAAGCACAATACTGAAACTAATTTTTGATTGACTTTTCTAATTTTGGTTACTAATCAAGTATACACACACACACACACATATTTATAGACATATACACATAATATGTATATGCATATATATATATATATATATATATATATATATATATATATATATATATATATATATATATATATATATACACACACACAGGATATATATGTTAAAATATGCATCGGTGCCACTGATCACTCTAGCTACCAGTACCCTGAGAGAGAGAGAGAGAGAGAGAGAGAGAGAGAGAGAGAGAGAGAGAGAGAGAGAGAGAGAGAGAAGGGGGGGGGGAATTTTTACTGTGTGGCAGACAAGTTAACAGTCCTTCAAGAGGAAGGTGGCTTCAAGCCAATAATCTCCTTGGCCATAACTCAGGGAACCAGTTCTACTATGGTCGTTGTTGCCACTTTTCTTATATGCTTTGGATTTTTTTCATCATTCCTCTACTTTTTTTCTATATATATATATATATATATATATATATATATATATATATATATATATATATATATATATATATATATATATATATATATATATATATGTAAGTGCTCGCGAAGGTGACCTTTGAAAAGTTGGGTCAGCTATTCGCAGGGTCCATTTTGACTATACGCAGCATATAAGAAAAGTGCTGAACCGTCTGCATACCACAGGAAGTCGCAAAAGGCTCCTTGGTGACAGGACACGGGCTGGCAAATGCGTTTTCAGCAAAGATCATTCTAGAAGTTGAACCAGTTACAAAATCCGGTTTTGAAGGATACATCTCGATAATGACGTGTGTGTACGTGTACTTTGTGACGCCTTGAAGTACAGAGGCGTGTCTTGCCGAACTTTGACCTCGAATGATGTCACGGAAAAGTACGTTCCTTCGTGCATTGCATAATGAATATAATGGGTGGGACTGTTGATTCATCGGGAATTGCGATCCGATTTCTGTGTGTCTGACAATGTGAGGTGTATTTTCACATGGAGACTGTCCCAGAGGACTTGTGGAGTGACTAGAACTCATATACGTTTTTAGGCTTTATTTTCAGAACTATGAACACAAACGTTACCTCCTGTGACAGTGAAAAATGTGTTTCTGCAGTTTTTACATTTTATGATTTTTAATGTGACGTTTGTTCTTTCACAGGTATTTCTGTTCCACTCCATTCCTTTCCTTTTTACCACTCTCCCTCCTACAAGGAAGGGAGTGGTATGACATTTTTTGAGATGACCGGTTTTATTGATTGACCTGTTCATGTTTTGACAGATGAGTTATTTTCCGTAATTGGGTGTTTATGATTTTGGAACCTTACTTAGTAGAATGGTGTGACATTTATGAAATGACCTGGATTTATAAATTGACCTGTTTATGTTTTGGCAGATGAGTTATTTTCTGTATTCCCTTAGGTATTTGAGTGTTTATGATTTTGGAGCATTATTTCCTTAGAAGATTTTCTGATAGTTATGTGAATCATTGGATTTGATTCTTCGTAATTTTTAGGGAGTTATTTTCGTTATTTTTTGTCAATAAGGGTTTTAGTTTTGTACTTAGTATCTCATTCCAGTAGTCCTTAGATTTTAGTTAGGGAAAGATACAACTGATGAAGTAGCTCACGCTACACGCTATCACTTCAAATCTCGGGATAAGCGAGATCAAACTTCTGTTCATAAAACAGACTTAAATAAAGTAAAGGTTTCAGAATTGGCCTTTACAGTTTTTGGTGGCAGCGTAAAAGGTAGCGTATAAGGTAGTTAGGGCAGTTAGAAGGTGTTAGATAGTTAGGTAACTGAATAATTAGGTATGTATACGTTTCCGAAGAGACATAAATTAGTGTTGGCATCTCAGGATAGGATTTTGTGGGAGTCAGCAGCGTCAGATGTTGCTGGGGCCGAGCTGCGAGCATCTCTCTCAGAATTGGCCTTTACATATATATATATATATATATATATATATATATATATATATATATATATATATATATATATATATATATATATATATATATATATATATATATATATATATATATATATATATATATATATATATATATATATATATATATATATATATATATAATACGTTTGCGTGTGAGTGGGCGTGGATGTTCGTGTTTATGTTCGTGCGAGCAGATGTGCCACAGGGAAAATATAAAACACTAAGTAAAAATACTAAACGATTTCGAATTTATTTTCCCAAGAAATCTTCAAAACTGTTTTTTCAAAGATATCTTTAAAAACTAAAAGTTAAACTAATCTGGATTTTTATAAGTTCTATACCTTGTGTCTGATTTTTCACTGAAGCACATGTACGCATACTTATATTGTTTGGTTTATTTACTCATTTATTTATTTATTTATCTATTACGTCACATCACTTAACAAGGAGTAGCTTTTTATGAAAGACGGCAGTCACCCTCACTTTTACACTAACGGCTATGCATAGATAAGCTTCCATTCAGAAGCTTCTATAGCATCCGCTGCTTCACAAACCTTATGCTGAAGGACCAATGGTAAGCGTTGAACCCTTCTTGTCACCGAGACAGTCACATCTAACCTGCACACACACTCTCGCTTTCTAGATGCTACGGGCCTTCTTTCTATTAAATAACAAGAAAATGAAAGCAACAGAGAGATCAAACTCATTGATAAAAATATTTGAAACGTGTAAATACTTTCGAAAAAAAGTGCAAAATCATAAACAACGGGAAGGCTAGTTACCAAGTACCAGTTACTACAAGTTCCATCGAAAGATGGAATAGAATATTGAACAATAATTGAACAGCTTGTTTCAGCTGACCAAAGGTTGCCTTGATTAAAGGAAGAGACAAACCATTATAAACTCAGATGAAACAGATGGAAGGAGAGTGGGAAGAGCAGCTTTGATACAAATAAAGCAGCTACACCGCTAATAACAAGAGCATTCAGTAGAGAGCGTTCAACCGTCATCTGCGCGTTGAATAAGCAAATTTGTAACACTAAATGCAAACACTTCCGGCTGTTATTAAATTCAGTTACAAAATTCGCTACGCTGGATCATCGTTTTGTTTTGATTTTATTGTTACTATAATCTACCATCTGGTCGAGTCAGAATCCCAAATATTACTTCAACAGTTTTAAAAGCACTCGAAGCACTGGCATGAAATGTACGCTTAATTGAAAACAATAGTCATGAGTTTTAATCATTTGTGTGCGATATTTTAATTGTTCTCGTAATAATAATAATTACTGTTGCAGGTACTCTGATGTTGATAGTAAAAAAGGTATCAAAATACAATTGCCAGAAAGAATAGAAGGACTGAAAGATAGATAAATTAGATAAATAGATAGGTAAAAGGAGACAGAGAGAGAGAGAGAGAGAGAGAAGGCAGGAGAAGCAGCTCCGGATAATAGCTCAGTAAACCTCGGCCGTCTTATTTTATGAGACGTAATATTGGCTCCCATAAAACGTAAGTAAACCCGCATAATACGACACCATAATGACAAATTAAATTACTGAGGGTTGGTGGATCAATATGTTCTGATCGTCGACAAATTCTGTAAGGTAGGTGAGAAAATAAGGGCTTTTCCGATGAACAAATTCCTCCGAGACACCCGGGTATAAAAATTCTCGCTCGTGATTTTCTTACAAGATCAATCATACCCTAGAGTGAGTAAGCGGTCCACAAAATTTGATCACGAGAAACCGGGGAGAATTTTATGCCAAGTGGATAATCATATCTCTTTAAGAATATGATGAGATGCTGGTTTAACACTTGACTAAAAATTAGTGGTACGAAAAAATGAAGAGGCAATTTTGGTCCATTTAGCAATCATTTGTATTAAGTATCTTTGGTTTGTTCGTAATGATCACGATGCGTAGTATCCTAGCTTCGGAAGATTCAAAATCTATAATCAAAAGTTATACTTACTCAAAATACTACGTCAAGTAAATTCGACATAAGATGGACTAACTCCTTCGAAGTAAAATTATTAATACTTCATAGTAAGTAATCCGGTTCAAATTTGTTCAAAATGACGACAGTCTTCAGAAATGAACGATAACATTCTCCAAGATCACAAGGCATAAGATAATACACAACAATCAAAGAAAAAACCAGTTCAAGAGACCTTGAGCTGCACAAAGTTGTTTTCTCCTTCTCTAAAAAGCGTAAAACAAGAAACACCACTTCACATGAAGGACAGACAGACTTGAAACGAAAGTCTGGGTTGTGCGAGAAAGGGAAGGAGGACATGTGGAAGAAGTACTGTGAACACGAAAGTTGCCCAACGCATTAATTCAAAAGTAGATTTACGGAATATTATAAAACAGCCTGCTTAAGTATATGTGATGCAAATCCTGAGCACTGTTCACAAACCTTGAATAAGGTGTGCACTCAAGAGGAAGAATGAGAGGCTAAATTATCAGTAACAAAGCGTAGTCTAAGGGCACAGGCTGCTGCTTAACCCAAATGAAAGAAATTTAATGAAGCTCTCAAACAAAAAGGAATTGGAAGAAATACCAAGAAATCAGTGAAGCACCGAAAGTCCATTAGCTGCGAGGAATTAAATTCCAGCTCCTTCGTAAATAAGCGCTAGATTAAGATTTGTGTAGTTTTAGAACTTTATGGATGTCAACACTAATGGCAGAAACTAGCTCCCTATCCTCTTCATACATCCTCAGTCCTAGTTAGTACTTGAATTGGCTATCTCCACTCCCACTCTAACTCCCAACACCCTTCAACACACACACACACACACAAACAAATCTTTAAAACAATGGTAGATGTCGTCGCCACAGGGACCTGATCATGTGAAGGGGACGGAGGTCCAAAAATACAAGCTTTGAGAGTGAGGGGTAATACTGGGATCCTTCTCAAGCAGCGCTTGTGTCTGAGTGTTGACTGGTGTGTCTGATGCTCTGCCCATGTAATCACACATGATACGCCTTTAATAAATATCTAATACTTAAATGATATATGAAAATGCCTTTATTCTAAAAGTTTCTAAATTTTTTTTTTTTTTTTTACTTTCTACTACGAATTATTTCTCCCTATTGATATACTTTCTGGGTTCGAGATTTATGCCGCTTGGTTAGTTGATGCCATTGTTTCCGCTGTCGTATAAAGCATATTCTTATAACTCAAAGTTATATCATTTTCTGTGTTACTATAATTTGAATAAGCTCTCAAAATAAAATTATCAAAACAAACCACTGAATCAAATACATTTTTCAGCAGAGGAAGAACTTTAAATCTCAAAAGTCACAGCAACGATTCCTGAGGCCGTTCAGGTAATTCCTTACATATGTAGCTCACATTACTGACGCTGGAGAAAGAAATCCACACTTACGTAAAAGTACAAACAGATTTAAGATTATATTTGTACAGTTATGCAACTGCGGATTTGTTTCTCCATTTGAAAACTCATGCTACTATCAGTATTTTTTAATAACTGTCACGGAGAATATTAAAACGCCTCAAGATAAGAAATATTGACACTACTAAAGCTGGTCAGTGATTAGATGGAAATAAATGGCTTGGTATTTCTTTTTTAGGTAGATTCCAGTTAGAGATGTTGATAGAGATTTAACACTTTCATCTTTGTTTGGCAGCATAAGGAATATAACGCGTATGAATAACAGTTTCACTAGTAAATATAAACAAATGATAAAGTTTGTCTTTATGTTAAGTCTTGCTTACATCTATAATGAAGCCTAGTTTGTTAGCAAAGGAATATTTTGTGTGTGTGTGTGTGTATGTGTGTGTGTGTATTAACGGAGAATGTGCAAAAATTGCATACCTGAAATTTCTATTAAGATGTCCCCTATATCACATGACAGTTTTCCTCTTTCGTTGAATATGCAGAAAGGGCGCCACCGAGAGACAGCGTCATCTGCGAGTAGTTTTATGCTTCTCTTTATACCCGGTTGCCATGCTTCCTTAGCAGAGAGAGAGAGAGAGAGAGAGAGAGAGAGAGAGAGAGAGAGAGAGAGAGAGAGAGAGAGAGAGAGAGAGAGAGATTTTCACCGTATAATTCCGCTCCATATTCATAAATATATTGCTATTCTATTCTAATGGAAATATAAATCTTCAAAATACGAAATGAAAATTTTAACTGCAACAGTCTCGTTGATTATAAACAGCAAGGAAATTTATATTTTTAGCAATGAATAACGATAGTTAATCATACACTCCGACGGACTGATTTGAGAAAAGTCCATAAATAAAAGGAAAATACTCACTCCTATTATCCCCATGGGAAATGAAGTGTGTAGAATATAATCAAGCATAATTCCGCACACATATTCGTTTCGAAATCACCAGGATTAATTCTTATAATCGTATTAACAAGTTAATCGCATCAGTGAAGGTATTTTTTTTTAATCGGATCGTTTCTGGCGCAATGCAGAATTAATACCCTTTTTTAACGATTAAGATATGATCCTGGAGTTTGTAAGAATTGTTTGAAATGAACGGTTTATTGTGTCAATTATGATATTTGGAATCCGAGCCTTGCACGGTTTTAATCACATTACAGAACCTGAGACTTATTACTATTAGTATATGTTACTATTATTCAAGATGCGCCTAAATCTATATGCTAACCCAAAAAATATACGAGAAGGATAATGCACATGCTAAAAGCAAATGAACACTACTAAATGAACAAGCCCATTAATACAAACTTCGCTAAATACTGAGCGAGAAAAAATGAAAAAATTTCCTAACGGTACAAGGTGCTTCAAAGTACCAGTGCAGCCTTTTTAATATTTAGAGAAATTCAATAGATATGATTAAACTCTGGTAGCTGGCAGTGTTGCACCCTGGTACCTGAAAAGCATTTGAAAGCTGATATTCTCAATAACTAGTTAGGCACAGTAATTCCAGTGGCATAGTTATTGAGGTGGCTACGAAATATTCTTGCCAGAAGAAATTCTTAGAATGGTACCGTGGATAATTTTCTTACTAAAGGCACAGTCACCTGACTCGAAAATTTTCCCGAAAAATATATGATCCCTGAAGGCGAATGACGTCCAACTAGAACTTGATCTGTATTCCATCATTTCTGTAGATATAAGAGATGTTAAGGAGAGCACTCTAACTTTCGCCTGCTTAACAGAATATGTTCTTTGCTGATTACGAAGAACAAGTAAAAAATGCTTCCAAGTTTCTTCGGCGCAATTCAGTTTTCTGTACAGCATATAATGCTGTACGCCCCGCGGTCCAGGACACTTTCAGGCAGGCCCGGTGGTGGTCTGTCCTAGAGCGTTGCCAGACCCACGGTCATGGCTAACTTTAACCTTAGCTAAAATAAAAACTATTGATGATTGGAGGGTGGGTGAGCAACATACCAATTTGCAGCCCTCTAGTCTCAGTAGTTTTTAAGATCTGAGGGCGGACAGAAAAAGTGCGGACGGACAGACAAAGCCACTTCAGTAGTTTTATTTTACAGAAAACTAAAAAGCAAACAATTCCATGTAAAAAAAAATCAAAAATTGTCCAGCAGTACAAATTTCCACCCAATCAAGAACTGGGGTCTAGTAAGTGCTTCCATCGTTAAGAATTTAGCCTTATAGTGAATTCAATGAATGCTTCACCTGCAGACCAAATCGATATTTATAATAAAGGTTTTACAATCACTCAGAAATATATTGCAACATGTTGCAGAAGTTTTCGTTCACCTGACAATAATTTATTCTTTTGATATATACAACGAAATGTGTTTTTTTTTATTCGATTTTGGTTACTAATCATACAGTTTTAACAATATAAAAAAGAATGGCGAGTAAAACATTCATATTAAGAAAAAAGAAGAAACATTTTGAAAAATTTCGCGTCAGACGATTGTGCAAAAGAGTCAAATTAGAAACTATATTTCAAATCCAAATAAAAGCATATTAACTAATAAAATAATATTGAATAATCATCAACGTAATTATAGAAATAAAGAAAGAAATAATTCTACCATAGTCCTTGCCAAAAACACAAAAACGAAAAAATCTCATAACGTCGCATGTTATCGTGTGACGCCACACTCGGGCAGGAAAGTTAAATTGTCTCGTCACTTGCACCGATAAGACAGGTAACAGACTCAACCGCTCCACATTATCTCACAGGTCATCGATAGCTAGCTTGCAAGAGACTAATGTTTCTATCGTAGATTGTTCGGTAGCTTGGCATAAATAGAACAACCGTGTATAGATGAATACGACAACAGAAAAAAAGAGAAATATAATAAATTTATTGAAAAAAAAGTGGAGGACGACCCCATGGTTGCACTACAGTACTTCATTTTGAGGAGGGGAAAAGCAAATAACTACATCAATAATTGTATCACTTGTATAATGTAATATATGATATTCAAGGCCAGCAATAATGTCGCCGTTACAAAATTGAAACAAAGGTCCTTAAACGCTTTTTTTTTTTTTAATGCGAGACGCAATACAACTTATTTAAAGATACCATTAACGACGACTCTGATGTCGGCCACTCGAGAAGAAGGAATAAGACCCGACACCTAATTTTCGAAGTCTATAATCACGAGAACTTTATCTGACCAAGTCAATGACAGCGTTGATATACATAGGACATACATACACACCCCCCCCACACACACAAACACACACACACACACACACACACACACACACACACACACATATATATATATATATATATATATATATATATATATATATATATATATATATATATATATATATATACATATACATACATACATACACGTAAATACAAATAAACATATTAAGAATAATAGTGTGTAAAACTGCTTTCTGATCTCAGGACGTTATCGTCACCTATATTTCTCCAATGTAATATTTGCTTACCACATGTGAAATGGAAGCCATCAAGTTTAAATTGTACTATCTGATCTAAATGAAGCGTTATCCACATAATTATTCATATTGATTTTGAATAAAAAATGAACCGGGTTCTAAGTAAATGACAGAATCAGTCATCTGAACTGTATTTGGAAATACCAGTGTAGGTTTTGATTTTCACTTACCTGGATTAAGGGTATTCAGTAGCGAGTCCCACAGAGTAGCGTGGCACCCAAAATATTCTAAGGTTGCAGCAAAAACAGTGGACACAGATGCCATAGTAACCTGCATGGAATAGAATGAAAAATACGGTAAATTAACATCCACTAAGGAGTAATCATGAAAAAAAAGGGGGCTTTTTTTGTCACTGCAATACAAAGCACCAAACAACACTCCAACTACGTGCCATGCCTGAATATAAACTGTGATCAACTGCTCGATGAAATAGGAGACAATAAACAACTCAACCACATAAAAATATTACACGGATAACTTGCATTATGTTCAGTTTTGGATCTACTGATCTTTGCTGTATTGTAAGTACAAGAAAAAAAAAAGGCTTTTTAAAGCGTCCCAGATTAAATGGATAAGCAATAGATCCATCAAGTTGCAGAAGATAAGTAAAGTAAAGCTTGCATAGGCTGGAAGTTTTATTAACAAAGAACGAGATATAAATATTTCGAGGTTGAAATTTTTAGGAATAATTTGAACAAAAAAGGAGAGTGGTTATTTCAATAAAAGAGAATGAAAATCTTCGAGGCAGAAGAACTTATTCTTTAGGGCGAATACAAAAACTTAGGAGAATGACTGGGAAAAGTGAAATTTAGAGAATGCAATAATATAGGAAAATAAACGTTCAGAACAAAATGCTGACCAAAATGAGGCGAGAAGTGAATAAAAATGTAAGGAAATATTTTTCACAAAGTTTTCAGACCATTATTTGTTGTTAAGAAAGTAACAAGTGCCCGTATATTATATAGCATTCATCACTTGACCATAGCCGTAATGACCCAAACTCTCCGAATATGATACTTACTCTCCCAACCTGTATGATGCGCTCAGTATACCTTCCCTTTTTGTATTATACATTTCTCTGTCTATTTATCAATCGATCTATCTGTCTGTCTATCTGTCCACCTATCACTGCTGTGGCGCTTCAGATGAAACTATGTAATTCACGATAAAGGTTAGAAGAGATGTAAAAAAAAAAAAAAAAAAAAAATCTGAGTTCCTCACCCACACGATTGTCATCAATCCTGAAACGAAAACAGGGCTTGTAAAAATGACGGTTGGTTATTTCATTTCGATGAAGGAAGAACTCGTTACGTAAATATTTTAACAGCCCACAGGAATACTTTCGTAATCTTCTGGTTATAAATAAAACTTTATAATTGTAAGGGAGGAAAGCTATAAAAAAAACGGAATCATTTAACCATACACAACTTCTCTCTGTTCTAGGGCTCATCTGTATGCAAATCTGGTCTGAATATTTTTGGAGTCGTACCTTTGTTCCTTAAAAGCTAAAATTTTTTTTACTTAAAATGATTTAACTTGTTTTCTCAGGGAACGCCTAATTTCGGATATGGAAGAACATAATAAAAAATGGTAAAAATACTGAAAAGACAATTTTAAAATTCCAAAGTTGCTGTCCAAACACACACACACACATACACACCACACACATATGTGTGTGTGTGTGTGTGTGTTACACAATCGAGAGTAAATTTCACTGTTTACCTTTTGCTAAAAAGTCGAGAAGTTCCATCCACTGGTAGCTTTATAGTGACCGCATCAAAAAGGCTACTGGCAACGTACATCTGCACATACACATTCATTCTCTCTCTCTCTCTCCTCCCCCCCCCCCCCCCTCTCTCTCTCTCTCTCTCTCTCTCTCTCTCTCTCTCTCTCTCTCTCTCTCTCTCTCTCTCTCTCTCTCTCAGGTCTACAACAAAACAAGCGTTACCCAAAATAATTTATTTGACAATAATCTAAAATAACTGGATTGCAAGAAACATGAGATGAAATAAAAATGGAATACTAATGTTCACCAATTGATCAAATATGTTAAAGTCCACATATTCAACTAATTCGTCTCTCTAATTAGTTCTCCAACAATGGGTTAAAATATGTCAAAGTCCAGTACATTCCCAATGAGTACATCTTAACCTTTTCCTCAGCGAAACATCTGAAGAAGTCAATTAAAACCTTTATTAAACAAATACATAAAAATAAAGATATGGAAATTCCTCCCATGTTACTTATAAAGTACTCTCCCATTGTAGAAATGCATGACACAAGTGAGATATTAGGTTAAATGAAAAGAACAATCTACAATTTCGGAAATCTAAAATGTTTCCTACCTCCATACAGCAATGTTCACAATTCTTAATCGACAGGTCTCGAACCACAGAGTCTTCACCGAAGACTTCTATTAATATCCGGTGTTAATCTTCGAATGACAATTTGTTTGATAACTAATCCCTTCAAACCCTGGGACTCTGCCCCCCAAAAAACACACATAGGAACGAATTTTCCGGAACCTGGACATTTCCGGCGTACAAACTCGAAAAGTCTTGTCGATAGGCAGGGATGTTCTCACGTCTGAAGAATATCTGATGCACCTGACACGTATACAGTTCTACTAATCAGGATGCGAGCAAGACAGCTGCTAATCATCCTCTCAAGGTTCTTCTCAATGCCTTTAGCTACACTTATTAATCAAACATCTACTGTGTATTGTAATTCATAAAAAATCTGTGACCTATGAGCTTTTCAGATATATATATATATATATATTATATATATATATATATATATATATATATATATATATATATATATATATATATATCGTAATTGCTATCTGATCATGTCTACGTGGAAAAAATTTAGAAGTAAAATGAACACAGTTGTTGGCAAAGGTTGCGTCTGCACTACAATCAAGTATGTTGTAAACATACACTGGAAACGTATCGCATATGTATCACAAACAGGATGGCAACAAGTCAACGACCGCTAGAGTAGAAACAAATCTTTTGCAAGTACTGGATAATCGTATGAAGCACCGGCTACGGCTACCAATAAGTCGTTCACTAGTATCCAACCTTTTTGTGATATGTGCATGGTCAGTTGTAGACGTGTGTTTATGACATGCGTTACTGCAGTGTGAACCACCCTAGAGTTAACAAGGTAGTTGTATAAGTATTTCAAAAACCAAGGAACTTTTATTTTTCAGGTACGGGTGCAAAATAACTTTGAAATGAGCCGAGAGTATTTAATTCATCTACAGTAGCTGTTCTATTCTTCGTTTTAACGTGCTTTTTTTCCCATTTTTTTATGGGGTAGGCACGATGCCTTCTTTGAAGGACTTTGATTTGGCAGTGGGGTAGGCCGTAACTTCGATCGGCTGCCCTGCCTGACATCGCTTAGACCCCGGTAACGAATGTGTACATGTATTCTACAGTAGCTGTTCTCAGCATTTTTAATCTTATGTACCCCTTGAAGTCTTTCAGTTCTGGTCATGTACCCCTTACCCACAATGCAGCATCAGGAAGGGTAAAAAGAAATGCATGGTTTTTTTTACTTCGTTTATTAAGTTTAAATTGTGTTATATGTACTGAGCAGACAAAATTTTCAATTTATTTGAATATGTCAGTATGAGGTAGTGTTTATAGGAACTAGTACTTGCCAGGGAAATACTACATGACTGGCTGCTAGCATTTACTAAAACAGAACTATATCAGACAGCTTTTGATCATTGTGCCAGTGAACTAGTAGTGCTTGCAGCTAGTTGCAACTTGTATAGTAACAGTGATAAGTAAGTCACTGTGTGTGAATAGCATATATAAAAATAATAAAAGAGAGCTAAGTCAGGCACATTTTTCCAATAACTGTGACTGTGAGGTGGTGGTGCTATGTATATAGCACTACTACTTCACATTTCCCGGATAATTTTCCGAATTTTTTATTTATTTTATGCTATACTTCCTTACTGAATCACTCGAAGAAAATCCGAATTTTTCAAATTAAAGCCCCTTATCTACTGACAAGATACGATAATTCAAAACATTTATACATAAACAAAATACATTGCAGTTCAAATTCCTTGTATGGGAGCAGTAGATACAATTTTCTAGGCGCTGACCGTGAACTAGTTTATCAGAGAAGCGAGCGTTCCTTAACTATAGAGAATTGTTTTGCATATTTTAAACTCTCGGACAATGGTCTAGAGGTCCAGGACTGTCGCAAGAGAAACATGGATTTTGTATTCAACTTTCAGGACACTTCATTCCGTTTATATTTGTTTTGTTTCTTGCCGGAAGGTAACTGGTATCAGTGGCCCAATATCTTAATTCAATATGTTTACTCGTCGGTTTAACTAAGAAGATGAATATCGATTTCAAGCGTGAGCAATGCAGAAGGTATTAACTGCTTAAAAATTATAAAAAATGATAAAAGTGAACAAAATTACCACAAACTGAGCTTGAAATCGTTCAGCGATTTCACTACCGGTTTGCGGCTGCAGGATTCATAGACAAAAGACCGGAATTCTCACAGGAAATTAGAATGACGGCCAAAAGGGTGTAATATGAATAAACATGTTTTGTTCCAGCAACATCATCAGTTACATATCTCTAAAGCTGGAACGAAAACTACTATTCCGTCCGATAAAGGACAGATTAAATTACATAGAGGAAATTTTAGAATAGAAAGGAGGGGGCAAGTTCATTTGCTTGTTTTTAGAGATGTTGGAATATATTACAATCACTGTAACAGATAAGAACCCAGTTAAATCACGGGAAATTTTGTTTGGGTGCAATCTTAACATAGAAATGGTTTATTGGTGGTGATGGTTAAAATCATATGGAAGTTATTTGAAAACAATATCTGAAAAAATCATTCTACGCTAACATATTGGGCTTCTGTAATAAAAAGGCCTGATGGGATCAGTAAGCCAGAATATTAAGATGTTTATATAGGCAAGTACGCGTATTATTTTACAAATCTTACAATTAAACAAAAATTAGAAGGCAACCTATTTAACCAATGCCTGGTTATTTATGTTGCATGTGGAGAGGTATTTAAGCCATATTTAAGTAATAACGGGGAAAACTTCGATGCAAAATCTCAGCACTAGTTATTATCAATTACATTGTTTCCTAATTCTAAACTTAAATGTCTGGTGATTATAAAACATCAAAATAATTAATTAAAAACTTCTGACATATTCGAATTCTGAAAATTTGAATATATAATAATGCTTTTCTTTACATGGAAAGGAAAGATACTGATCTAACCCAATGTTAAGCAGTAAGTAGAAAAACAAAATACGATAGGAATAAAGCCATAAGAAATAGTTTATGGAGTAAAGCGTTGCTACTGGACCAGGAAAAGGAAACAAATGAACAAAACCAGCATTAAATAAAACAGACCGATAACAGGGAGAAGACAACGTATCCATAAGTTTCAGAAATGAATTTTCTGCATCCTAATCCGTTCTATTTTCAGAGAGAAAATTAAATCAACATCACAGAATTCAATCCAGCAGGCGAGACAGGTACAACTCTCATGTTAACTGACAAATGATGGATGAAAAGAATTAGAGGAAGCAAGTTTTGTCTCTGATAGAGCCCAGTAAAGAATGTCCGTCTCACAGGTAATTGATAATTAAAGAACGGAAAAAAATAAGATCCACAGAGAAATGATATCCCGAAATCCAATGAAAAATGTAAACATAATTTTTTTTTTAAATGTGTTTAAGTTATCTACAAGAAATATAGAAATACTTTTAAAAAGTTACTAAATTTTTAGACATAACTCTAAATAGAAAATAAAAAAATGCAGACATGAATATGAAGCATGACGCAAATATTCTGCAAGTGGATAAAGAGCGAAAAACCATGAAAAATAAAAGCAAAGTAAAAATATACAAATAGGACAAATTATCACTAAAGCGCGTGAGACTGAATTCAAGGACGCAGATTGAATGGTTAAGGGAATTGTTTATCTCATTAATTGATTAGTTCGCATTAAGACGATGGAAAAAATAACATTTCCTATCATCCAAAACCTTTTCTTACACATCTCACCCAATACGAGCTGTGACAAAACGACGGTTTAAATGAGACCCTGCTTTAGAATTTACTATTTGTTCTGTGAAGGTTAACAGCTACAGTTCTTTAGACTTCGTGATTCAAGAATAAAATAAAAATTGAGTTTCAAACTGTTCAACAACGTAAGAGATAATTATAAAGATAGGAAGAAAAAGGGTAAAAATTATCTTTGTTCACAACGCTGAAGTGGTGTTTCTCTTTTCATAGCATATAAAATTATAAATACTTCTTCTTTTTATTTATTAGAATATATGCCTGTTTCAAGCTAAGCAACAAAAAGACTCCTGGAACATTGGAAACTAGACGGAAGTCAAATAGCACCATCCATATTCATATCAAGTGAAAAAGAAACCAAAAATTCAAACTACCACTATAGAGATATAATAAAGAACGTTTCATGATGCTCCTGAGGGCAATTTTGCATGGCTGCTGCATGACCAGTGCCCCTCATAACATAAATTCCCCCTACGAACGATGCTGGAAAAATATAAGGCTCGTACAAGTCACCGGAAAGGAAAATGAATAGAAAGTTCCAACTGCCTCTTTTCAAAGACGACAGGATAAATGAAAACATGATAGCAATGATGAAAGAACTCGGATAAAGACCTGGATAAACTTGAAGTTGCAGGGAAGTCTAAAACGGAGTGCAGAAAAGCAAATATCTTTCTGTTTACGTCGGATACTTACTCCTTCTCTCTGTTATATAGCATTCTGTTGAGATCTGGAACTTGATATTAAGTGTCTCAAGGAAAGAGAAAGGGCCTAAGTGTGCCAATGTAACTTTCTGGGCTTTCTTAAACCCTGAGTTCTTTATGCCCAATGCAGGAGGCCTGGAGAGTCGTAGGAGCTCAGAAATTGCACCTGTCAACTTATACAAGGTTTTAATTATCTTCCCCTCTTTATCGTAGAACATATTTTTCAGATTTGACGATTATCCTGTTAAGAAGTTTTACATCTATAATTGAAAAGGCAATAACAATCCAGTTACCGTAGGACGATTCCTCCTTTATAGACGCAAATGACAGCAGCTTCTCTGTCTTTTCGTATGGTGTAACTACTTTGCTTGCCCTAGTCTAGTTATAGACCTCATTCTGAAAGCGCATTTCGTTAATGGTACAGCAAGCTTATAAAAATAATAAGTTTTCCCTTTCATCCAATAACCTGTCACCAAATGAAAGCGCATTCAGAATTAAGAATTGGCTGGGTGCAGTAAAATAGATATTGTGATTTGCAAGAGCTTGAAACAGTTCAGTAACATAAAAGAAATATAAATGAGGAGCAGGGAGCAAAGAAATTATTGTTGCTTGTTTGATTGTTATGGTGATGCTTTTTACAAAACCACCAAATAAATCTCACAATGGTAAACTAAACAGACCTCATTTACCCATTTTTGCTTGTTAGCGCATATATCCGTTTCAAGTTAAACGACCAATACGCCCTTCTAGAAAAGGCGTACAAGAAATGAATGAGCAATGAATGGGCAATGGGATGCAATGAAAAAATGTTTAATGATCCCCCTTAGAGCTATCTTGCATAGGTACTGCATGGCAAGTGCCCGCCATATCATAATTTCCCACTACGAACGAACCTGGAAAAAATGTAATGGTCATGAATGTCAACGTAAAGGAAAATGAAGAGAAAAATCCACTGGCCCCTTTTTTAAAGGCGATGGAATTAAAGAACATAAAATGTTCATGATGACAGAACGTGAATAGAGTTGGATAACGTGGAAACTAATTTTGAAGTTAAGAAAGAAAAAACAAATTAATAAAACTCCGTTATCAAACATTTATAAATTCTTAAGTAATGAGTCAACGGCTCAGTGTATTAAGGTAACTTTCGGCCTTTACTTAATAGAAATCATCACCTATCCAGGCTGCCTGGGGATGCAAACTCAGACATTGCTCTTATCAAAGTAGAAGAGGCCTCATTACCTTTCACTTTTTTCACAGCACAATACATTTCCTCAACCATAAAATCATAAAGCTTAAGAAAAAGTTACGCAGTTACATATTTTATAAAACACATAAAAATATTCAGTGTGCATCTTTTCCATTGAAAATTAAGTATTACCGAATCACGTGATATTTACACTTCACTTTCATAAACGAAAGAAGCCTCATCAGTCTATTCAACGATTTCAACTTTTGCTTCAAAATTTTTTGCCTGAAAGCTGCCACGTTTATTGCTTCATCAACTGCATTCAGTGACTAATCTTTTCCGTCAACCTGTCCACATCTGTTATACTTACTAGCAAGTAATTATACAAATCATTATATCCATTCTTTCGCTATTCCTATCAACGTTTCTATCAACGTTCTGGTATCCAGTTACTATCATAGCACCAGTCTTAGTAATATCACATCCGTCAGGCAAATATTACATTAGGTAAATATTACCT
>JANJGK010000005.1:19668882-19697302 GCA_039081455.1 Macrobrachium rosenbergii | reverse complement strand
TTGTATACTGATTTTAGTATTGATCTTTTCGTAGGGCTGCGGTATATTCACTCGATAGCTTGCACGTTACGGTGTGTTGCTCGTAGAGTTGTCAAGCAGTGTGGAAATAGAGGTGTGCTAAAGCCATTGTGGGGCGAGTTGTACTTCCCAGGCAATTAGGCGTCGGTTTCTCTTTCTCTGCTTAAAAGGGGTGAATGGACGCTTGAATTTGGTTTAGTGGCATGGCACTGAAGGTTGAATCCAGTCCATTGAGAGAAAACAACTGGGGAACGAACGTGACAAAGACCTGATGTTTGTCTGAGAGAAGGTTCATAAGTTTTGTTTGTTTGACTGTGTGCTGATCTAGAATTGCTTTTTTTTTCTATAACTGAGAATTTACGGAGGTGCGTGGTCGGAACGTTGATGTCCACAAAAATGTTTTGATAGCCGAATGTTTCCAGCAGAGAAATTTACAGCTGTCTTGGATGTTAGTAATTTATCTTGGAAGTGGAAGGTCAAAGATCTGAGTGATTTAGGAAGTAATATATCTTGGCAGAGGAAAATCTGATGAGTGGTAATATTTCTTGGAGGGCGAACAGAGTGATTTAGATAGTAGGGTGAAGGCCCAAGTGTCCATGTATATATTTCCGGAGGTCCTCGAGTTGGCCTTCATTTATTCAATCCAGTGGAGCCCGTTTTATTACTTGATTATGTACCCGACCATCAGGTCTCTAATGAAGGTAACTGACTTTGTGTTCCCGACGTATAGTTCTCAGGTGATGGAATGTGTTCCCGACGTTTAGTTCTCAGGTGATGGAATGCGTTCCCGACGTTTAGTTCTCAGGTGATGGAATGTGTTCCCGACGTTTAGTTCTCAGGTGATGGAATGCGTTCTCGACGTTTAGTTCTCAGGTGATGGAATGTGTTCCCAGCGTTTAGTTCTCAGGTGATGGAATCCGCTAGTTTTTTCTGACCTTTCTTCTAGTTTGAATAAAAATCTTCACTGCACAGGCGGTGACCGGTAAATTCCACCAAGGTAAATTCCACCACGGTATATTCCACCACGGTAAATTCCACCATAGGTAAATTCCACCACGGTAAGTTCCACCACGGTGAATATTGGAATATCAACGTGACTTAGTTGTTTACAACAACTAAGCCTGAATGATAGGTTATACACACACACGCGCGCGCGCACACACACCACGCTTCTTCTTGTTTACGACTTTTAAACTACGCTTCTTCTTGTTTACGACTTTTAAACTAAATTGTTTCGTGATTTGTTTAAATGCTAATTGTTTGTCTTTTTCGTTTCGTTCAAATTGTCAGTTCAGTTGTACATTTCAAAACACTTCAAGAAAATTTACTTTGAGCATCTACTAAATTTTCTTATTTAGTTAAACTTTGGAAGCCCTCAACATGGCAACCTTTATCTCATCAGAGAAAAATAAACGAAAGCTGTGTGACGAAGAAAATTATATTTATGAAAAGCATGCAAATAACAGAAAAACTAAAACATACTGGCGTTGTGAACACTTTTATAAAGGTTGCCGGGCCAGATTACATACAACTTTTAATTGTACTGAACCAGAAATCATTCTTTCAACTGGATCCCATAATCACCCAGCAAGCGGTGCAAACGTTAATACTCGAAAGGCAGTTTCTTCAATGAAGAGCGAGGTTATAAGAACAGCCACAGTGTCTACTCGTGAAGTGATAGCTAATGGTGTACAAAATCTTGATGAAGAAGCACATTCACAGTTGCAAACTATTTCTGGACTTGCACGTAACATACGTAACTGGAGGCAACATTCTTTAGGAATTCCAGTCCTTCCAGCTTCTAGATCAGGATTTGAAATTCCTTCTACGATGAAGTACTTGGAAAATGGTTCTTTGTTTTTGGCCTTCGATAGTGGTATTAACGACCCAGACAGAATTTCAGTTTTTTCTTCAGAAAAAGGCCTGGATGATTTAGAAAGTTCTAGAAATTGGGCCTGTGATGGAACTTTCAAAGTGTCGCCTAGTTCGTGGTGTCAGTTAATAACTCTACATGTAATCATACGAGGATCATGTGTGCCATGGCTATTTGCATTACTTCCTGACAAAAAAGAATCCTCATATGATCGTTTTTTTTCTTCTATTCGTAAATTGCGAGGGAATAGGCAGCCGGCAACTTGTCTCATGGATTTTGAACAAGCTCTCCATAACTCCTTTGTTTCCCATTTTCCTCAATCTGAAGTCTCTGGCTGTGTTTTTCATCTTGGGCAACCTATTTGGCGAAAGATCTGTGCACTTGGTGAAAGTCATAGGTACAACACAGATGACAGCTTCCAGGTCAAAATAAAGTGCTTTTGTGCTTTAGCATTTTTGCCCATTGAGGACGTTGTCAATGGTTTTTTAGATTTATCTGATGATGAAGACATCCCTACTGAATTCATAGTTTATTTTGAGACAACATATATTGGAACAGTGAGGGGACGGGGTCATCACCAAAGAAGAGAAACCCCACAGTTTCCGACTGAACTTTGGAATGTACGTGAACGAGTTCTAAATGACTTACCAAGATCAAACAATGCAGTCGAAGGTTTTCACAATGCATTGCGATCCTCAATAACATCAACCCATCCCAATTTTTGGAAACTGTGTAATTCCCTTAAAATGGAGGAAGGATTATGCCAAACAAAAATGGCACATATTCAACGTGGCGACTCGAAATCCAAAAAGAAGAGTTATCAAGTTATTGATGCACGATTGAAAAATTTAGTTGAAAATTATGAGCATGAAAATTGTCTAGATTTTCTAAGGGCTATTGCTCGCAATTTGAAATAAATGTTCTTGGAATATTTTTATAAATAATGTTTTTAATACGATTGCCATTATTTTTTCTTTGTGAATAAAATGTGAAAAAAACTATTCATTTATTCTTTAACCTTTTTATATCAATTTTATATAAATCTAATTGTCTTACCTCTATGATAGTGGAATTTTCCATGGTGGAATTTTCTGTGGTGGAATTTTCTGTGGTGGAATTTTCTGTGGTGGAATTTACCTACGGTGGAATTTTCCGTGGTGGAATTTTCCGTGGGGGAATTTTCCGTGGGGGAATTTACCTAGAACCGTACAGGCGACGGTCAGGTGAATAATAATTTCATTATTACTAATACTAAAAGAACCTTGTCTGAAATGTCTCGTGAGCTGTCATATTTTTAACGCATCAAAACTTTTGCATACCAGGTGCAAGAGTTAGCAGAACTAGTCCTTTTGTCTTAATTTTTAAAAGCCAAATAACTGCTTGACGGGTTTTTCCTGGCTTAATAGAAGTAACTGTATTGTTTATTTATACATGAAACTCTCGTAAGGATAGCTCAGCTTCAACGTTTTAGTGTGGACTGACTGTGTATATGTTATTTAAAATTAAGTGATATAATCAAATGGTGGAAATTATGCAGGGTTTTCATTCGTTGTTACACAAACACACACACACTTTAGCTTATGGTAAAAAAAGACTTTATATTTATACGTGCACAAAAAATGAAAATACAGTACTGGTTTTTTTATATTAGTTTTGCTAACACTGTCATAAAGCATCATATGTTATTGTACATATTTATCCTTTCACTATACTATGACTGTGATTTCACGATAATTTGATATTTTTTAATGTTTATTCAGTGGAATCGGCAGGACATAGATTTAAAAAAAAAAGTGAATCTCACTCGTTTCCATATATATATAATTATATATATATATATATATATATATATATATATATATATATATATATATATATATATATATATATATATATATATATATATATATATATATATATATATATATATATATATATATATATATATATATATATATATATATATATATATATATATATATATATATATATATATATATATATATATATATATATATATATATATATATATATATATATATATATATATATCTGGATATTTAGAACTGCGCGCTAACTTTTCGACGTTAATTTTTCTTTTCAGTTGCACCGACTATTAAAAAATATTCGGTCTTGATGTTTTCTCCTAAGGGTCTCCTTTATAATTGTCGTAATATCCTTTCCTTTTCCAGGAGCAAGCTCCAAGAACTCGCGCCTATGACTCACCATTTCAGTGTTTAAGGAGAAGCATGTGCTGAGTCTGTTTATTCTGCTTCCGTCAAGAAACGAAAAGCTCCCATAGTTTTTCCAGGTGAGGAGTTTATTTTTATGTATTGCTATAGGATATATCCTGGATATTTAGAACTGCGCGCTAACTTTTCGACGTTAATTTTTCTTTTCAGACTTACCATTTCAGTGTTTAAGGAGAAGCATGTGCTGAGTGTGTTTATTCTGCTTCCGTCAAGAAACGAAAAGCTCCCATAGTTTTTCCAGGTGAGGAGTTTATTTTTATGTATTGCTATAGGATATATCCTGGATATTTAGAACTGCGCGCTAACTTTTCGACGTTAATTTTTCTTTTCAGACTCACCATTTCAGTGTTTAAGGAGAAGCATGTGCTGAGTGCGTTTATTCTGCTTCCGTCAAGAAACGAAAAGCTCCCATAGTTTTTCCAGGTGAGGAGTTTATTTTTATGTATTGCTATAGGATATATCCTGGATATTTAGAACTGCGCGCTAACTTTTCGACGTTAATTTTTCTTTTCAGACTCACCATTTCAGTGTTTAAGGAGAAGCATGTGCTGAGTGTGTTTATTCTGCTTCCGTCAAGAAACGAAAAGCTCCCATAGTTTTTCCAGGTGAGGAGTTTATTTTTATGTATTGCTATAGGATATATCCTGGATATTTAGAACTGCGCGCTAACTTTTCGACGTTAATTTTTCTTTTCAGTTGCACCAACTATTAAAAAATATTCGGTCTTGATGTTTTCTCCTAAGGGTCTCCTTTATAATTGTCGTAATATCCTTTCCTTTTCCAGGAGCAAGCTCCAAGAACTCGCGCCTATGACTCACCATTTCAGTGTTTAAGGAGAAGCATGTGCTGAGTGTGTTTATTCTGCTTCCGTCAAGAAACGAAAAGCTCCCATAGTTTTTCCAGGTGAGGAGTTTATTTTTATGTATTGCTATAGGATTCTGCGTAGGACTTTATGAAAAGTTACCCTGAATGGTTGTTGATGGTGGTTTTGGAGATTGCAGCAAAAGACTTTGAAAAACTTTAAGGAATGAACACGACTGGCTATTTCAATAGTTTCCTTAGGTTTTTAACTAGTTCTCTCTCCTATACAGTCAGTCATTTCTACCGTGCCTCACAGGTTACAAGGGATGCCTCGGGGAATCCTCGACCCAAAATAAAGAGAGTTTATGACCAATGCCAGTCTCCTCAGGTTATCTGAACATTCACGTCAGGTTATCTGAACATTCATGTCAGGTTATCTCAACATTCATGTCAGGTTATCTCAACATTCACGTCAGGTCATCTCAACATTCAGGTTATGGCATATTTTCAGTTTAATGTGACCCTAAGAATATGAGACAGGTGGGGTATTTGGGCACCTGTGATAATGTGCCGTTAAGTTCAGACTATTTTTCCCTCGACTACCTCATTTTGGAGTTCTTAATGGATTTCAGCATGTAATTTTACTATATTCTAAATAGTCCTTACCTAGGTACGCATAGTCAGGCTGCTTGCATTTTCGATTGATAGCCTCTTACCACCTACGGCGTTGTTCAGCATCTAAGTTCATAAGACTAAGTACAGCAGTCTTAAAGCTGTTTGGTTTTACTATTGATTTGAAAATTAATTTTACCATTGATTAGAAGACAACTCCTTAGCAAACCCATTGTACACTTGATGGTCTGTTGCTCTTGCATACAATTTCATTTACTTCTGTTCAGTGTAATTTAGCTTTTCCACTCCCCTGGGACAGAATCGTAGAATCCTGAGGAAAAGAAACTCTGAACTACGGCGGTGATAATTATGTACATTCTCTCTCTCTCTCTCTCTCTCTCTCTCTCTCTCTCTCTCTCTCTCTCTCTCTCTCTCTCTCTCTCTCTCTCTCTCAAGTGAGCTTCTAACACCCATCAGGTCACCCCATACACCGTTCTTAAAATTACTTTCTTTGCCAGTGTTTTTACCTTTCCACTGTCACAATTTCAGACCCGTTAATAGTTTTCCGTTTTTCATCAGTTATCAAAGGTTTATATCTGTTGGCCCTTTTAAAAAGTCATTTAATTGAGAGATGCAGTTTATTGTTGTTAATAATTGCTTAATTGTACAACTGTTTTTGGATCATATCTTCGGTTTCATCTTGACTACGTATATATTCACGTTTAATTTTTGTGTGGATTTATTCATACTATGAAATGTTCATAACACTAAACGTGAGTACGTGAATGTGAAGTGTTCAGTAAGTGAGCTAAGCCTTGATGATTATTCAGGTTCTAAATACTAAATTAGGTAGCTCAGAGCCACACGAATTAAGAAACAGCCCATTGCTGTATTGTGAATCTGCTTGTTTTGCCGGTTATGAGTGCCTTAGGTTACTTTAGGGATGGTGGTAGCGGGATAGTCGTGTCAGTTTTGGAGCTGTGATTAGACAAATTTAAATACTTTTTCGCTTTTATTTGCGTAGGCGCTTAATATCCCAGTGGGTCTGAATTTTAGAAATGAGCGTTAATTTTGATAAGCAACTTTTCCAGTTGATGGTAGTTTTGCACTTTGATTTTTACTGATGGGGCCACATTTATTAAGCAGTGACATGTTTGCATGATTATGCTTACGAAATGTAAAGGGGTTTTGGTATGTCAAGCAACTTGAGAGGATATGTTGACATAATTATCGTTATTAAATGTAAAGCAGTATTGGCATGTCAGTTAACGTTTTCCTTTTAGATCATACAAGAGACAGACATGTTGCGTTGTACAGGCTCTAAGGCTGTAATATACTGAGATGTTTGGAGTAGCCTACCTTTGCGTTCCGCTACTTAGTTGGGGTGGGTTAAAGACATTTTGGTGATTAGCTCAGATAATTTAGGACAGTTAGAGGAAGAAAAAATCATTACCCTAGAAAGTGAAAATTGGACCCTAAATCAAGATATGCTAAATGTTTTGGCACGGTAATGTGTATGAAATACGGAGTTTTAGTTTGACTGAGCTATCCGCCATCAAAAAATGAGTCGTGGGTCTAATAGCTTTTAAAGAATGTTGTTTAGAACAACTGTCTTGCCAATATTTCCCATCGAGAAAGTAAGCAAGTTGAATGCGGAGGCTGTTGAACATATTAGAAAACTAAACCAGGTACATCATTCATTGCTCAGGGCAATAAGGGGATCAAGATTTTCATACTGAAATATATTAATATTCAGTTAGCCTTGTGAATCAAGTTTTTCGTTCGCATGTGTTTAAAAGTAAATGCTAGGAGTCAAATTAACAGTAAGAATGATTACCCGTGAGAGAACTGGGGTGTGTTGGAGGGGTGGGGGGGGGGGGCGTTAATTTATCAGCCAGCATTCTTGGGAACCTAAACTTAATCATTTCTGTTTTACCCTAAATTTTATTTAGCTAATTACTCGAGAGAGTAGATGCTGAACTTTAAAGATTGTTTCTCTTCTCTCTCTGTGCATATCCTTTTGTACAGAAGTATAGGTTCTCTCTCTCTCTCTCTCTCTCTCTCTCTCTCTCTCTCTCTCTCTCTCTCTCTCTCTCTCTCTCTCTCTCTCTCTGTACACATCTTTTTCTATAGGTAATATAAATCTCTCTCTTCCTCTCAGTACACAACTTTTACCACGGGTAATATAACTCTGATTATGTTAAATTACTAAATTTAGGTGTAATCATATGTTTAAGAATGTTAATTTATTTTCACATTTAAAGTTTGTGACCATCGGCCTGGAGTCAGGCTTTCTTCTTAAGAATATGCAGCGTGAAGTTCACGTCGGACAAATGTTGGCGCCTAACGTGATCATCGTTATACCGAGGTAAGGTCCTCGTGCATGCTTGATTCCTAGCGGTGACGTTGTTGAATTTTTATATTTAATAGCGTTATTTTTTAGCTTTCCCTTAAGACTTGTATCCTCTTAACATTCTCGCATAATGTAGTATGTTTGTGGCTTTTGGTTATTAATTATGGATGTGAATTCCTCTTCAATTGCAGTGGATGGTGGTACATGCATGAAGGTACAAGAGAGTAAAACGCCCTATTAAGTACTGACTCAGTTAAAGAAAAACTGGTTTGCTCCACCTCAGAATGATTTGACTGAAAAATATTAGTTGGCTTAGGTGTTGAATATTTGTTGCTAGTGACCACTCGTAGCCATAACTTTAAAAATTTGTGAAAATTATACCTTTTCATGTGGACACAAATTTAGAAATTAAAAATCATACTGTTATTGCATTAAGGGAGAGAAGTTCCGAGAAGTGACTGGATAATCCATTAGTGTGTGACTGGCTGATTTTCAATAGTCGAAAGGAACGGGCCGAAGCGTTGCTTCTCAAGATAAATATGTCATTCACAAAAGAATTTTTATCATTACATATCTTTCACACGCAACTCAATTTCCCTGTGTTGTGACGATTTTGTCATTTTATTACACTTTTCTGATGTCAAAAGAACTAGAAATGGCTGTTTCATTCGCAAGGTGTTTGTGGTGTTCAGTGTTTTGACAATCTGAAGTAAATACACTACGTAATGTTACAGCAGTGTGCACTTTCTTGGAGAGAAAGTGTTTTCCTTTTATCAACAATGGATAGAAGGTTCCACTATTTCTGTGACATGGCTTTAAGCTTCTCAAACAAAAGTTGATAATCCTTCTCCAGTGTAAGTGGAGAACTATATTATCACCATCATAGATCTTTTATTTCTGGACAACTATCTAGCTAAACTTCCATCTAATCAATGCCCCGTTTTGACGATATTCCTGTACCTTTGTACAATCGTCGCCTTGCTGTTTCCATGTCTAATGCTTTTCCGACTACCTGCTCCCCATCTCTTCTTATCACATGTCCAAATAATCTTAGCCTTTTAAGATTTCAACTTATTTTTCAGCCGCTGGAAATCTCATCTCTGCCTCATTGTCATTTTCATTACATCATAATAGATCCAAGGTATTTGGCCCTGAATCTTAGCGTTGTCTAGTGACACTTTTTAAAATCTCCATTCTCTTTGTCAACATCCATTTCACCCAGACTGTTGCTACATCTTACTGTTTTCTCAATGCTTGCTTCGCAGTCCAGTGTCTCCCTAAGGTCACAGAATTTTTGTACTTCCCAGACGTGTCCTTCTACCACATTATGGTGTTCCGTGTCCTCTTCCTATTCTCCTTTTGTACTTTTTTGTACATAAAAAATCTATTATTCCATATACAGTTAGTAATCCTGAGCATCTCTTGTGATACAATTTGCTAAATTCGATTTATAGTACTAAGTTTACCTTTAAAGCAGCATTCATATAGCCACTTCCCTGTCAGCACTTTTCCCTATTTCATTCCTCTCCTTTCTGTAAGTTCAGTATCTCATTCTACTACTACTACTACTACTACTACTGCTACTACTACTGCTACTACTACTACTACTATCCTTAAGCTATGGGGTCGGTTGTCTTGACATGTCTTCTCCAACTATTAATGTCAGAAGCATCCTCCTCTGTTAAGCCCTTAATCTCCAAATTCTCCCTCACTTATCACGCCGTGCAATCCTTTACCTCCCTCTAGAACTTCTACCTCTAACAGATTCTATATAAGTCCTCTTCACTTCTTCCTCTTCCTTCATCCTTACCTTTATGCCCCACCCATCTTCATCTCGACTTGTTTTTCAGTAATCTCTATTACTCCAGCACTTCTAATTTATTGTATTCATTTTTTAGCCTTTAATATAACGAGATCTCCAAAATCCACTTCGATATCTACATTTAAGTTTCTCCTTCCTTGTAAATGCCCGTGTTTCTGAATTACGGTACAATAGATCTTTAGTTTATTTGGCTTTTTTTTTCTTGCACACTCTCCTCCCGTCACCTCCTTCCATTCCCCCGGAGCTGCTTTTATCTAGCATTCAGCCTCAGTTTTACACCTTATTTTCTGGCTTATAATAGGTCCCAAATACTAGAAAATCTATTCTAGTTTGTATGAATACCCTACCCCCTTCCTGTTCCTTGGACACCATAACCTCAGTTTTACCCCATTTACTCTCATACCACCGTTCTTTGCAATTCTTAGTTTCTGCCTTACATCAGAATTGGGCCAAGTGCCAATGTGGTGAAACCCAGCTCTAGCTTGACACATTTCAGTTTTGCCATAGGTTGTTATGAGGGCTGTTCTTTTATACATTTCAACCATCGTAACCTACTTCTCTGGGACTTTTCTCTTTCCTAAACACCAAAACGCTCTCTTAATATTCTATTAAATACCTTTTCAATGCGTAGAAAAATAATAGAATTTCAGATTGTCTTCCAGCCTGTTTTCCTGTATCTTAATCAAGACAGGATCAGCTGTACATCTTCCAATGAAACTGTACCATTGTTCACCAGTCTTTACAACTGCTCGTATCTGTCATTATGTATTTTTTCCAAATGTTTTGGGTCATTCCTTTATTCTTTATAGTATATCCCATTTGTTTAAACACATTTACTATTCGATTTGTTTCCCAGTCATTTGGCATCATCTCTTCCTCTTGGGTTGTCCAGTATCCGATCTTCCCTCGTTATGACAAGTACCTTCAACATTTTAATTGGCACCTGATGGACCTGGTACTTATCCATTTTTCATTTTACTTATACCCTTCTTGACTTCTAAAGGTTGTATCTCCCCAAAATCACGCCCCCCCTTCCCCCGACCCTCTCATTTTCTTTTTAAAAGATCCTGTCTTTAAAAGATCCTGTCTTCGCTTTATGTCATCGTTCTTATGCAAGATATGCCACCCCTCTATCTTTGATGACACCCTGACTGACCCAGATCTTTGTCTTTGCTTTTTCCTTGAGTTTGATATTCTATTAACATTCTCTTCTGTTGTAAATGACATTCTATTCAACTCCTCTGTAGCTCTTCCCACAGATATGCCCAACATGCTATTCAGTTTCTTTTCCACTTTTCTATATCGTTCCTCGGTACCTTGCACGTGTCGCCTTCCTATCTTTGAAAGCCCTAGAGTTCTTTACTTTTCAGTTTTCTTTTCTGTACGCAGCTGCTTTCCCTATTGGTGCTTTTAGGATTGAAGCGTTTTGATTTCCCGAGTTTGGCTGCAGCTTGCCTGTAAACATAATTAGTAGCAGTTAGCAGTTATCTGCATGGAACAAATCCTAGGGACATCCTTTCTGCCCCTAGGATTTGCTATATCCTTTCTGCCCTCTTCTGTTGTTTTCTTCATTAATAAGATAGCAGAGAGCTTGAGGCTGACCAATTTACAGTCCCACTGCGTTGGAAAAAGTATAATTTGAGTAAATGAAGTCTTTCATCCTTCACATGTCATTTACTCGGCTTTCACCCATTTCGTTTCATTCATCCAAATAATAATTCAATTCACCCTTGACTGAATCATTCACCAATTTATGAAGCACCGTGGTGTTACCAAATAATGGTAAATAAGAATATATATTCACAAAATGTGAGGTTTACCAAGGCTGCATCAGAATTATATGATACATGACTGACTGAGTAGTCTTTTGGGCTTCATTGTGACCTATTCCACAAGACTGACAAAAATCACTGAAGCTTCTCTAGCGTCTGGTATAAATGTTGTTGTGGGTATATAAATGCTGTGGTATTTTGAGTGGGAGAAAGGGAGGTGGAATAATTAAATAAAATGCTAACGGGTGTTGGTAAAGTGAATTAACATTTGAGGAAGCGCAGTTATTGAGAAGTTGGAGTGAATGGATATATATAGTAGACATTTTGCAGAGATGGCTGCCAGGCGTTACTGAGTGAAAGATGTAACTTAGGTCTATTCCTCTTGAAAAGTTGTTTGTTTGTACCTCTTGAAAAGTTGTGTTTGTGCGATTAGGAATTTTATTGGTCAAAATTAAATGAGTAATTGAAGTTGGAAAGGCGATTTTAATTTTTTTTTCTGTTAAAAGGAAAATCCTTTTTAAATATTTATATGAATGATTATTTCTTTGTGAATGAATGGGATTGTAGCATTAAGGCTAGAAGACGGTAATATGAGTTTTTCTCTCTCCCCTCTTCACTGACATGTACTGTACTACACTACAAGTAGTATCATTCTCTCTCTCTTTACCCACTTGATGTTATAGACGTTAATTTCTATAATTTTCCCTCTTAGACGTGCGTAGGTCTATTGTGGATATAGCGCGCACACACAAGCATTGTCCAAAGGTACTTTCTGCAAGTACTGAAAGCTTGTTATAAATATGCAACGATAATATAGTAGCTCTTTAGTAATGTAGCGTTTATATTACGACTGTAATGTCAAAGGATTGGCGTACTTTTTGTAAAAATATACAGGAAATGAAACTAGTGAGTAGATCTAGGGAATCTTATCTGGTACTAGAGGTAAAGCATAGCAAAAGGCTCCACTTTCAGAGTTTCTTTTGGTTTAGAATTTGGAAAACACCATTATATGGCAGTGCTTTAGTTTATTTTGGTTTAGAATTTAGTGTTTTCCGTTATATGACAGTGCTTTAGTTTATTTTGGTTTAGAATTTAGTGTTTTCCGTTATATGGCAGTGCTTTAGTTTAACGGTTTGCTTTTGAGGGCCGGTGTAGTTTTTGACAGAGAAGCTGGGCTCTAGTTTGTTTTTTCTCAACGTTGATGGTCTTTTTGTTTGTGCTAATTAGCAGGCCAATTTAGTAACGATTTTGAATGTCATCGGGCGAAGGTGTGCGTTAGGCACTGATTTCCCCATGAAATAAATTAAAGTTGTCATTTAATATTTCAAAGTAATGTTTCTAACGTTAGTAGGTGGGTTAGCCTTTTTCCATTTCTTCACTCTTTCTAATCATATAGATACTATGGCTGTCACAGGCGAAGAGAGAGTTGGTAAATATGTAACAAATACTCATTTTGTATTTTAAACTTTATTATCACTTAGCATTATTTGGGGGTAATGGAGTTCATGAAATGGATATAGCTTGTCGAATATTCCGAAAGTCACAAGACCAGGGCCTTTTCAAGGACGAAATATTTTTGGTTCTCGTTTTTGTCATGCACGTCAAAATCTCTTAAAACTTTTGCTGAAATGAGGACGTGTATTAGTGTAACTGCGACTATTATTGGTTTTAACGTTTCATAAGAGATAACAGTAGTGCGTCAAGCCAATTGGCAATACACTAATAGCAAAATTTTTCCAGGAATAGTGGTGTGTGTACTTCTAAACCACTATTAAGTGGTAAAAATCTCATTTCTCTTACTGTGTGTTCACAGTAATGAATGACACGTTTAGTGTTGCAAATAATCTACTTTATATATGGTACAGGAGGTAGTAAGTTCCTGTTCACATCGTTTGCTTGCCATAATGCCATAAATCCCATTAGAACAGAGATGCACGGTCATTATTATTATTATTATTATTACTTGTGCAACATAAATAATTGGGGGAATAGCATGAGCTGATTTGATGTCAAGTTGCCAGGTAATGTATATTCTCTATAGAATTTGAAATAGGTAACGAGTCACGATATTTCAGGAGTGAGTCGGCTTCGACTGGTCGTGGGGGATGGGAGTGTTACCTTTATTCGGACCGTTGAGAAGGATGCAGCCAAGATCAGTAAGAAGCAGACCCTGCTTGGTCTGTCGGGCAGTGAGGAGGATGCAGCCTAGATCCGTAAGCTGAAGACCCTGCCTGGTATATCGTAAGTTAAGGAGGATGCATCCAAGATCCTTAAGAAGTAGACCCCACCTGTTCTGTCGGGAGTTGAGGAGGATGCAGCCAAGATCAGTAAGAAGCAGATTCTTCTTGGTCTGTCGGGCGAACCTTACCTGTTCTGTCGGGAGTTGAGGAGGATGCAGCCAAGATCAGTAAGAAGCAGATTCTTCTTGGTCTGTCGGGCGAACCTTTCTCCCAATAATTGTTGAGAATGTAGTCAAGATCCGTAAGCAGCAGCCCTGCTTGGTCTGTTGGGGAGTTGAGGAGGATGCAACCAAGACCCGTAAGAAGCAGTCCTGCCTGTTGAGGAGGATGCAGCCAAGATCCTTAAGAAGCAGACCCTGCTTGGTCTGTCGGGAGTTGAGGAGGATGCAACCAAGATCAGTAAGCAGAAGACCCTACTTGGTCTGTTGGGGGTTGAGGAGGATGCAGCCACCACGATCCATAAGAAGCAGCCCTGCTTGGTCTGTTGGGAGTTGAGGAGGATGCAGCCAAGATCAGTAAGAAGTAGACCCTGCCTGGTATGTCGGAAGTTGAGGAGGATGCATCCAAGATCAGTAAGCAGAAGACCCTACTTGGTCTGTTGGGGGTTGAGGAGGATGCAGCCACCACGATCCATAAGAAGCAGCCCTGCTTGGTCTGTTGGGAGTTGAGGAGGATGCAGCCAAGATCCGTAAGAAGTAGACCCTGCCTGGTATATCGTAAGTTGAGGAGGATGCATCCAAGATCCTTAAGAAGTAGACCCTACCTGTTCTGTCGGGAGTTGAGGAGGATGCAGCCAAGATCAGTAAGAAGCAGATTCTTCTTGGTCTGTCGGGCGAACCTTTCTCCCAATAATTGTTGAGAATGTAGTCAAGATCCGTAAGCAGCAGCCCTGCTTGGTCTGTTGGGGAGTTGAGGAGGATGCAACCAAGACCCGTAAGAAGCAGTCCTGCCTGTTGAGGAGGATGCAACCAAGACCCGTAAGAAGCAGTCCTGCCTGTTGAGGAGGATGCAGCCACCACGATCCATAAGAAGCAGCCCTGCTTGGTCTGTTGGGAGTTGAGGAGGATGCAGCCAAGATCAGTAAGAAGTAGACCCTGCCTGGTATGTCGGAAGTTGAGGAGGATGCATCCAAGATCAGTAAGCAGAAGACCCTACTTGGTCTGTTGGGGGTTGAGGAGGATGCAGCCACCACGATCCATAAGAAGCAGCCCTGCTTGGTCTGTTGGGAGTTGAGGAGGATGCAGCCAAGATCAGTAAGCAGAAGACCCTGCTTGGTCTGTCAGGAGTTGAGGAGGATGCAGCCAAGATCCGTAAGAAGCAGACCATGCTTGGTCTGCCCGGAGTTGAGGAGGATGCAGCCCAGATCTGTAAGAAGCAAACCCTGCTGGTTGAGGAGGATGCAGCCAAGATCCGTAAGAAGCAAACCCTGTTTGGTCTGTCAGGAGTTGAGGAGGATGCAGCCAAGATCAGTAAGAAGCATACCCTACTTGGTCTGTCGAGAGTTGAGGAGGATGTAGCCAAGATCCTTAAGAAGCAAACCCTGCTGGTTGAGGAGGATTCAGCCAAGATCCATAAGAAATGCGCATACCCTGCTTGGTCTGTCAGCCGTTTTCGCACTATAAAAAAATACATAAAATAGTTGGCAACAAAGGATATTGGATCATTAAGGGACAAGTTAGACTTTGAGCCCACTTCACTAATATGCCCATAGGCAAGCTTGTTGGGCAGCTGGTTTCGTCAATGCTGTTTAATTTCATTGTTACTTTAATAAATGCTTCTACAGCAATATTTATGTTTTAGCCTTGTATTTGATTGACTACCCTTAAAAACAACTGACAAAAGGATCTTTGTTAGTGAGGCAATTTAAAAATCTTAGGGTGTTTCCACACAAATATGACAAAATTATTACAAGTTTATCAAGTTAAAAGTACGATTTTGTATTATCATAACCACACAAATATGACAAAATTATTACAAGTTTATCAAGTTAAAAGTACGATTTTGTATTATCATAACCAATCAATTTTCTGAAAAGTCAAAGTTGCTATTTTATACAAAATCCTTATTTGCATTTACTTGAAACAAAAATTTACTGCATTGGCAACAATTTTTCCGAAGCAACAAGTCAAAGGCAAAAATGCTATTTTTATACAAAATCCAAACTGTGTTTAAGTTGAACATCACTAGCTGCTGATAATACACATCTATAGTAAACTGACAGCCAACGGCGCAATAATTTTTAAAAATTTCAGAAAGGTTTATGAAGTGAGGCGTCCAGAAAGTTTTTTAAAAATTGCCCTGGATTACCGGCTGGTTAATGACGATTACAAATGGGCTGGCGACGATCCTCTTCCTCTGAGGAACTCAAGTTTCTCTCCTGTTCATTGGGCTGGCGACGATCCTCTTCCTCTGAGGAACTCAAGTTTCTCTCCTGTTCATCAAATCTCCATGGTTCTCATTTTGGGTTTCTGTTGCGTTCATCCAATCCCCATGGTTCTCTGTAAGGTGAGAGGGCCTTATACAAAACAATGAAAAATGAGAGGACTTTATATTAAAACAATGAATTAACAAAATGAAACAAAAACAATGAAATAACAAAACATTATATTAAAACAATGAATTAACAAAATGAAACAAAAACAATGAAATAACAAAACATTGAAATAACAAAACATCAGACGAAAATGTACTACAGGGCTAGACGAAGACTGATATAATCGGCAGAGGGATGGAATGACAAACATGGCCCCCTGTCCAGCCTTGAAAAGTGCAATTTTAACAATAGAACAAGAATGAATACAAAGAAGACCTTATTTATCCTTATTTAAATACATTTGATAATATCAAGATGAGAATGCTAATTAAATACATTTTATAATGAGACTGCTATTTAAATACATTTTATAATAATCAAGATGAGAATGCTACCAAATACATTTTATAATAGCAAGGTGACAATGCTGCCATAAATTTATAAAAAACTTCTGAAGAAAAGCATTCAGAGTTGACTATACACAATTTGCCATACAAAATTGACTATACACAATTTGCCATACAAAAAAATCACATTAAAAACCTCATTGGCAGAAAGACTTGTCATTTCTTGTCTACTTCTCAACGTTCTAACTGCAACATTAGATAAAAATGTCTCAACGCATTACTGAAAAACCTAGAATGCCTCTTGCACCAAAATAGCTTTACAACCAGGAGGCCATACAAGTTTTGTCAGAAGGTGGGCAGAGAGAACAGGGTCCGACAGTAGCAGTTAAACGAACTATGGGGAAGGTGGTTGCCAGCTCCATTTAGTTGAGCTACTGTAACAGCTTGAGTGATTAAATCTTTTTTTGTAACCACGTTGATTTGTATTCTTCTTATGAATAGTTTCACTTTGCATTTAACCCCAAGACAGATTAAAAAATAGCCAAACACTATCACCAAAGATCATCTAAAGCACAGGAACTAGATAAAACATACCTAAAACGTCACAGAAGTCTGCAAACATTACGAGAATTAGATCATTCAAATGGTGAAGGAGGTTAATCAAAATCTCCAAGGGATAAAGGATAAGGTTAATGTCCATGCCTCGTAAGACTCCGAGGTCTCTTTAACTACGACTGCTAACAATTACAGTCTGATACAAAGGAACAGAATAACGTGCAAATAACAGCCATACACGAGTCAATCAGTCGATTTCATACATTTCAGAAAATGGTCAAAAAATGAAAAAGCCTAAAATTAGTTCACTTTACAAGAGATTGCAACAGCTTTTAAACATTGATAAAATGTTACTAAATTATTGTGACAGCATACAATAACCACGTTTGCTTTCAGTTCGTATATTAGTTCAAAACAAAGCCCACAAATGTCAAACCGGAGGGTGTGGAAAAACGAAATCTTGCGTGGAATTACTATACGGTATATACTAGAGAGTGGCCTCGCTTTCTCTCTCTGACTCCCATTGCTGAGAATTCTTGAGGACTTAGGAATCTGTATTAACCTTATGATACTGGATCCCTTTCCGAGATTTTAGATAACTTCCAACAGTTGAATTACCCAAATAGGGTAAAGTTTGTATTCATTCTTTTTTTTATGTCTAAACGTTTGAAATTCAGAACAACTACAATCCGTAACCATCCAGTCGATTTAATCGCTGCTGAACTTTGGTTGCGACTACCAACCACAAATTCGCAACAGACATTAGACATGGATAAGAGAGGCAATGGAATAACTATGAGTAAACGGAGTGAACTTTGTTGACTCGGAACCAAAGTGAGTTGATGGAAATTGTCATGAAAATTTTTGGAAGAAGTTCTCTTGAAATCCGACCATGATAACCTGTCAAAAATACCGTTGAATAATCAAGTGGCTTTTGCAAATCCCGGTGAACAGCATCTGGAAATTTAGCTTTTGCTAATGCCATTTTATCTTAATATTTGGGCGTAGAATTGTAAAGTCCTCGCATTGTAGATTATCAGGCAATATGAAATTTACAGCAGTTTGGTCTGAGGGCAATTGGTAAATTAGCCAGAAGAGAGACTGGCTGACGAAGGTATAAAACAAGTAAAAACGGTGTAACTTTGACTATCGCATTGTACTTAGATATTCCTGTAAACTAGACGGGAACATCCTAATCTCAAATCATAACATCTGCTTGATCACTTCAATTTCGATTTCGCGACTTGTCTGTCCAATAGACACAAAAACTAGGGAAACCACATAAGCCGTACAATATGTGGTTGAGGAATAGTTAGGGACTGAAGGGACTCGATTAAAATCCATTCGAAATACTTTAACTGCCTGTGTGAAAAACGCGAACTTTACCTTATATCTAATCACATGCTACAGTAGTATCGAGGCTAGGAATCCAGGAAGTGCCTTGTATTTCTGTGCTTGGCAGAGTGACCCACAATCTATGCCAAATCATTATTGGCATTAAGTAATTTTACAAGGGAATCTTCTCACAGATGCTATTTTCGATGTAAATTCTTATTAACTCTGCATCTAATTATGAGACAAGACCTACCCTTTGGTGAAACTCTATTGCAATGTCATCGATAAGACTAATTATGTAACAAAACTCGTCAGGAACAAAGTATGAAACCTTGTGAAAATGCACTTAAAACATGCGGGAGAGTGACGAGATAGCAGAGAAAATGGTAATTACTCTGCAGCTTGTAAGTTCTTGTAAATTACATTCAAGGATATTTTACTGTCGTTAGCGGTACTCGCGTAATGAAGGATCATGACGTGAAAGTTACGACCCTTCACATTTGCTAATAACCAAAATTTATCTGATTTCTAAAAAAAAAAAAAAAAAAAAAATCAACCTACATTTTATATCATAATAAGCAATAAATATTAATAATACACCAGAGAGAGAGAGAGAGAGAGAGAGAGAGAGAGAGAGAGAGAGAGAGAGAGAGAGAGAGAGATGTATGATAGTACGCAATTGGTGAACGATTGATACTCTAGTTAGTCTCTCATTAACCCTTTGTCTCTCTCTCTCTCTCTCAGAGAGAGAGAGAGAGAGAGAGAGAGAGAGAGAGGGGCATGCGCACATATATTCAAGCGAAAGATACAGCAAATTAACACAAGTCAGTGTCTAAGATAGACACTGAAAAAACTTTCAAAAAAATATACACCAGAGAAGACCAGTTTGGTGGACCTAATGAGCTCTGTCAAGCGACATGTATAGTTACTTTCAAACGCGGTTCTAGAAGATTGAGGAGCACGGCAGAGACCCATAAAAAGACTCCAAAAAAATCATAAAGTAGAGGCCACAGGAAGATGAACGCCATATAGGGATTCGGCCAATAAGTGAACAAGACTAACGACAGAAAAGAACCATATCAACGTTTAACCTGTCAAGCGAAGACTACGTCAAAACTTAAAAATGAAGTTAATTTTACTGAAAGATCGCTCTATATACTGGAACTCAGCTAGCACTCTGCTGGCCGCGAGTTCGAATCTCAGACCGGCCAATGAAGAATAAGAGGAATTTATTTCTGGTGATAGAAATTCATTTCTCGCTATAATATGGTTCGGATTCCACAATAAGCTGTAGGTCCCGTTGGTAGGTAACTAATTGGTTCTTAGCCACGTAAAATAAATAAATCCTTCTGGCCAGCCCTAGGAGAGCTGTTCATCAGCTCAGTGGTCTGGTTAAACTAAGGTATACTTAATTTATATACTGGAGGCGCCATATGGCAGCATGGAGGCAAACAGCACGGACTGAGTCCTAAATAACCAGCCAACATTTGGAAAATTGGGAAAAAAATGGAAAAACGAAGCTTCCGAAATTTCAACATAATTGAACTCTTACCTTGTTGCTATGCTCTTTTTAATACGTAAAAGTATTCTGTAATATCCCCGTCAAAAGCTACTGAATTTAGATCATTACTAACAGGTAAAAAAAAGGCGGGGGGGGGGGTATTTGTCAGAAAAAAAATATTCCTTGATAATCAGTGACCATCCTTCGATAAAATCGAGGGGTAAGAGTATGCTAAGGACGCTAAAGATTTTTAACGGTTGGACTAAAGGTCACCATCAAATATGCCTTGTTATTTTTGTAGTGCGTGTGTATATTGTATAAGAATTCATATGTTTTCATATGCATGCATAACGCAGCTTCCACATACGTGCTCGAGTATGCTTGTATACACTGATGCGCATCACAATCACTCACAGCTGCTTTAGAGCAGAAAAAGGGGTCGCATTACAGTAGGTGTGGCCGTTCGTCCCGCACATCAATTGGGGCGAAATTTCATCAAGGCCATAAGCATCTCCGCTTGGCTGATTAATTTTGCATACACAGTGCCAAGGTTGGCATATGAGTGGTTAAACCAGGGCTACTAGAATTTCAGACCACCTCAGCAGCGGTCTTGTGAAAGCGGAAGAGATCAATCGGTTCAGACGCCACTGTTATCTACACTACTGAACACACCGCAGGCGGTTACAAAAATGTTTTTGAAGTAGCACTGCAACGTTAGCTTTCCTGACTGGAGACGACAACCAAATGGTTTTTAAGAACTTGCATTATTCGTTACTAGACGTTTATTATCGATCAATAAACGTGCAATAGCTATTCATGAAAAAACAAATAGCAGTAACCATTGCTCCATCATATACGTAAATGCACCGCAGAGAGAGAGAGAGAGAGAGAGAGAGAGAGAGAGAGAGAGAGAGAGAGAGAGAGAGAGAGAGAGAGAGAGAGAGCTGTTGAAATAATTTTTTTTTTTCCTAAGGACACAAGCAGTGGCTCAAGCTGTCAAAATCGTGATTGTAGAGACGGATGTTAAAAAAAGAAAAAAAAAAAAAAAGTGACGCGGCTGAAATTTAGCAGACAAGTTACAAAATTTTTTGATAAGTCAGAGGTCCTTAAATATGAAGTTAGAAAATTTACAGATCTGTCTGCAGAGATCACCTTTATTTTACAGCAGTTTTAACAAGTAAATAAACGAAATACAGAACTATATGATACTGTGTTTCGATGGACATTCTATATCAAGAAGCTATTTTAGATGAGAAAACCCCAATTTGAAAACTTGCCAGCTTTCAGATAAAAAGAGAAACTTCAACCAGTAATATTATACACCAAAAGGTGCTAGGATACGTAAGCCCCTGAGAGATTTTAGTTTTCTCACAACCCAGAGAGAGAGAGAGAGAGAGAGAGAGAGAGAGAGAGAGAGAGAGAGAGAGAGAGAGAGAGAGAATATAATTATTTTTAAGATCCGAACCAACTAAACTGAAGTTAAGGAACCAAGAGAATTGAACTCCACCACACCACGTTATCCTCGGTATTTGTCACCTGCAGGCATAATTTTGCGTTTTCCTTATAACGAGTTTATTTATTTGACCATTTTTTTAACGAGAGAACCAACATCAAAACTTCAATTAAAATTATCCCGCCCCCCCACCCCAAAACTTTATTAGACGGACGATCGCTGTACCTATCCTAAAATCAATTAAAAACCTCGATTTTATTTCAAAACTAGAACAACAAATATATGTCTATCGTGAATAAAGGTTTCAAACAAATATACCTAACCCCTAAGGGTTAATTTACCTCCCGTTCAGTAGTAAATCCGATTACGATTTGAAGATGGAAATTGCAGTTGTTCCTATTCGTGAAAAGTGAATAGCAACTTGATTTAGCAGTTTTCATTCCAATTATTATTATTATTATTATTATTATTATTATTATTATTATTATTATTATTATTATTATTATTATTACATACCTTTTAATTTCACGAGCCAATAAATGATTTTACCGCAAATTTTAAATACCACGGACGGCTCTTTCAGTGAATTCAAGTAAATAATCAACTATTACAAAAGATAGGAATTCATTGGTTCCCATGGATCAAAGTAAATGATATACCTTAATTTCATGAAAATATCTATAAAAATTTTCCATGTTTGGATAATGATCCTGTTAACAGGTGCTTTTAATCGCTAAAACAGATCTCAAAGATTGCGTTAAAAACTTTCAGCGTAAAAATAATCTATTCAGTGTTTCCAGAAAAGGGCACTGAATTTTGAACAGCCTCCTAGTGGATTTTTAACATTCCTTCAAAGATCCTAATAATAAACCAAAGTCAACACTATTTAACTACAACAGCAAAGTCGCGTAACGACGTGACGTCCTTCAAAGATCGATAATGCCAGGTCAAGGAGGAAAATAGGGTGAGGGGAGAAGGTGAGTAAGCCTAGTTAATTTAGTTTAGAGATACTACAAAGTACAAGTTACGAATCCGTTCTTGGTCACTGCTCTCTGAAAACCTGCCCCGCCCCACCCACCCACCCACCCCACCCACCACACCAATGTTCAAGCCGTCTGGGGAGGGGAGAGGGTAAAAATCATGCAACTATAAAGTGTGGAGTTACGAACCTTCTGTATCGGTGAACTAACGGCAGGCCAAGGATGTGGTTATCAGACTTGTGACAGTTTGTCAGACAGTTAGGATCTTTCCTAGATAGCGACCCAAAAGGGTTTTCGGGGGTCGTTATGTAGGGTTAATATTTTTGGGGGTCATTATCTTTAAGATATTTACAATAATTTATGTTTTTACGGTAATCCCAGACGGGCTTGTACTAAACACGCCGCAAAAGTGGATGCATACCGGGTTAAAACCCTTGGGGGTCACTACTAGGAAAGATCCGACTGTTATAGCTACATATATCAATTGTCAGACCAGCACAGAATTGAATAAAAGGATAAAAAACTGGAGAAAAGGGTAACTTTATACACGGAAACCATTCGGACACAACAAACAAGAATCTAATATTTTCAAACCGGCAAGTGTCTAGCCAAAAGCTATAGACGAAAATTCGAGGAACTGAAAAAACTCTCCCAAGGCTAAGCAATCCAAAAAACCCCCACCCTCAATCTTATCGATTGTTAAAATTTAATCACATTTTTATAAATATCTATTCAGCAATTTGCATCATCTGACCATCAGAGATATACCAAATCAAACTACTTCCTTGTCAGAGGTGACAAGTTGTTTCGGTTTTGATGACTGACAAAGTGGAACTTACACTTAGGTTGCATTTTGAGACCAAAATCCTCAGCCTAGGCTAAGCGATGGTCATTACAAGAACGCATCTTAACATACAGGCCCCTCTAAAAATCTACGTTCCTGTCTCACAAAATTTTATTATTTGTCGTCAATCACGAGGACCACTGTTTGGTAAAATTATCATAATGGACACACGTAGACCAAACAGAAAACCACCTCCTGATCTTCAAATATGCGTTGCCAACACAGAAGTGAAATCTACTCGCCATCTCATTCGAACAGTGGGACGGTCAGTCGGTGATTGTCCAAGGTTGATGTAAAAGTACATCCTCAATTACGCTTCGGGTCAGGAGAAGTAGTTTTCATGGTACTCTGGTATTTATAGATACTAGGTACTTACTGGTCATGGGAATTACGTCAGCAGCAATGATGTAAGGGCTATTTCAACAAATCATTCAAAAACCGTGTCCAAAGTCCAGAAGTAGATCAGACATTTTGATTTGGGAAACCATACAGAGGAACACAATATAGCCCTGGAAGCAGTACTGCGCTGAAAGACAAAAAATTGACCCTAAGGAACAAAAGTCTGTTCCTTGTAGTGGCACCAATAATTGCTTAAGAGCAAAAGTTATAAACACTAATGTTAATTAAGACCAGAAAATTTCAGTGAATTCAGCAGTTCTATGACTGCTGACAGACCTCACGAAAATCTTAACATGAAAGAACATCCAGTGGGTATGGACAAATCAGGAGTGCTTCAATAAACAGAATAAAGGGGCATGCATGGGACCAAATTAGAGAACCATATTTTATGAAAATAGTAATTTCTACAGTGTATAAGGAATGAGACACCGAATCATAACGTTTTATCCCAGAACAAATGATCCTTTCAAATTACAACACCGAATCATAACGTTTTATCCCAGAACAAATGATCCTTTCAAATTACAGCAGACTCCTTTAAGGAAAAAAAAAGACAGTAAAACACTTACATTGTTTTTAAGCAAGCCCTTCACTGACTTATGAACGATTCATCTACACAGCGCGAGTGAAGCGACTTCTACTACTGGCTTTTGTAACCTAAAAAGTAAAAAATTAAAATTAAAAATTAATAAAACAAAAAATACAGAACTACAACTTTGATAACATCACCACATCCCCCAACACACAGACTACCCACCCACCAGAATAAAAGCAAACATAATACACACGAGCTTTGATTATGAGAGATTAAAATACAGTAACACATCATATTGGAAAAAATATCAAACAAATAGAAATTATACATGAGAACTTACATTTCCGTGGCAAACTACTTGACTTCGCGTGCAATTTCCGAGTCCTTTCTATGGGTTTCAACGCATGATCCACGGGGTGTGTGTCTCTTCCACCAAGGCTTGTATTACCCTAATAATAAAATAATTGTATAATAAATAATTGTATTTAAAAACCGAAATTGATGATGACAACTCTCGCAACACACAAACCCAGAAAACTAAAAAAGCTGAAGACAACACATACAATATACTTAGATTATGGACGTTTTCTGTACGATCAAATTACAGGAATCTTCATAATAGACAGCATTAAATTTAAATATTTATACAGGGTAACATTTATACCAGTGACAGAGAGAAAGAGAGGGCTCACCTAATCCCATCGACGGAGACGATGGCTTGCAAGACGAGATACCATAGCGAAACATTGCGGATTCTGCGTCGATTTCATTCTCAGATTCTGAAAACTGTAATCAAGAAAAAAATAACATGAGGGGAAATCGAAAAACATGTCCTTTTCCTGGTGTTTTTCCTGGTGTCTTTTAAGTAAACAAAAGAGGGAAATAATGTCTCTGGACTTTATATTCCACTCGTATTCTGAGTTTAAGCTTTTCTATGGATCGGTCAAAGAAGTGCTGAAACCGTAAATTAACCCACAAACAGCTCAAGAAATACTATACCGACGCTAAACTAAGTAAATAACTTTTTATAAAAATAGCACTTATATTTTGATGATGGTAATTACATCATGTCAACACAGTTTAGACAACCTCAGGTTACAAGGGAGTACAACATCAATAATATATATATATATATATATATATATATATATATATATATATATATATATATATATATATATATATATATATATATATATATATATATATATATATATATATATATATATATATATATATATTTTTTTTTTTTTTTTTTAATTTCGCTACACATTCATCGAAAACGTACGATGGTTACAAGCAGCCAACATAATTATTGGTTTAAAGCTCCCCACACGACGAGAGAGAGAGAGAGAGAGAGAGAGAGAGAGAGAGAGAGAGAGAGAGAGAGAGAGAGAGAGAGAGAGAAATGATGGCCCTTTAGCTTAAACACCGAACTTACCCTTATTAACAATCGATGAACACTCGAGGATTCACGCGGATTATTTGCTTTACAGCCTGAATAAATCCTTCCAACCTGATAGGTCGATCAAACTAAGTTTAATGAAAAACGTATTTTGGAATTGTTTGGTCAATTAAGAGCTTTCATTTACTGGGCATAAGTCGTGTAAATATTGGGCACTAACTTTATAATTAGGATGGCCCTCCAACAGCATTAGTAAAGGAAACTAAAATAGACGAAATAAAACACTCCGGCCGATGTTAAACTGAAATGTCGGATGAAACACCTTAGAGCTCGTTCTGAGATGACGCAACACTTTTCTTTAAGGGGTGCAACTCACACCAAGCCCAAGCGGAACTCCATATGCAACAATTCACAAAATGAGAAAATCTAGAAAACCTATGAAAGATACCGAAATTATGCAACATTCCAAGTCAACGCATTTAAAAATACACCCGGGAAGGGGCTATGTAGGTGCAGTGATAACCTCAGTTCTCATTCGGTTCTGTTCTTGACTGAAAGTGAATGATAAAGGCACTGCGATTACAATGGGGATACTGTTTATGTACACTAGACTACACTTTAACTTGGCTTCTTGAATAACCCTTTTTCTCATTACCTAATACCAGAAAATACGTTAACTAACACACGGTATAGAACCCCCCAACTTAACTCCGGAACACTTAATGAGGTAGCCCCTGGATTAAAATTTTTGTTAAATTTTACCTAATTTCACAGAATACAGCTTCGATTTCAGCTGCAAAGTTACACCGACACTTGTAGTATCGATCAGCAATCAAGTGCCTACGAGTGACAACTATTTTCCTACAGAAAAAAACAACTGTAGATCTGAAATTATAACTACTAAAAGAGAGAGAGAGAGAGAGAGAGAGAGAGAGAGAGAGAGAGAGAGAGAGAGAGAGAGAGAGAGCGAGAATCTTCCTGTAAGTACAGAATCCTTCACGAGAAATTAATCATTCATTTTCCTTGTGTACGAACTAACTGATGAGAGTGACTGAAGCAGCTTCGAGCTGTCAAACGGAGTTGTAAATGTCTCATGAAAATTTCAACGAATGCATTCGGATGAAAATAAAAGGGACCGTATGAACGTAAATGCACGAAACACGTACATTTAATACGAAGAACCTACCAAGGTTGTACTTGTTGGGCCGTAAATCGACCTGCTTTTCTTTGACACCTTAACCCAGTGTGTACGCTCAAGGATGAAAATCTTCAAGTGACCGCATGCTCACGGTAATGCACATGGAATTTGCAAAGCCTCTATCCCTACCAAAGTTTCTAACCAGTCACAGAGAGAAAGTCTCAAACAAATGTGCATCTTGAAATGTTGACAATTTTCCAGCTAAAACCATTTGGAGCCCTCAAGCATAATTCATGACAGGATCACTGGTCCCTGAGGAGTATTAGGGTCTTGCCGAAACTATAAATCACTTACACTAATGAACCTTTAGCCGGATAAAACATCACCGAGTGTTAAACAAATAAACTTCGCATTGAAAACAACAATAACAATTACTTACAAAACATTGCAAACTGTATCCATGGAAACAAATCCTAAAAACGGCCAGCTTCAAAAAACCGTTTGTACACCAATATGGCTGTCGAAGAACTGCTCAAGAATTCAACAAAAATTTGGCTTTACCAATCAGAAACCTCCACCACGCCCAACTTAGAATCTTCTTCTATCGCCTTCTCTCATTGGCTGAGACTTTTGTGCTTTATCTGGTGGAAGGAAGTTTTTGAGAGCAACTCTACCATTGGCAGTTTTCAAATTTGTTTATAAAAAATTTCATTGCCTCAACATACCAAATGATAATGCTAATAGTAAAGTGCTTTCACACCCAAAAAAATAAGGCCTCGATTTTTATGAAGGAAATGGACGTTGGATAAAAGCAGGTCTGTAACTTCAAACTGATATTGAGGAGAACAATTCTTGAATTAAAAGCCCTCAAAATACTATCGCCATGTTCAATGAAGGCGCTGCATTTAACGCCGTTGTCGATATCTAGTGACAGTTAGAACTAAAAAAGAATCTGTACTAAGTCTTACTAATTTGATCTCATTGGCAATAAATGGCTTATCATTGTTAGTGCGGAATCTACTTAGATAAATACAAAACGAAATAATAATTAACAACTGTTGTATATCAAACCCGAAGAAAAACGTTTATTCTTTAAATTTTCAAAGGCCACTTAAAATACTTTTTAATCTCACTTCTCATCAAAATATTACAAGCCAAAGAAATATTCAATACTAATATGGACATTTTCCTGAATAAATTCTAAATATTCATGATATTTAGCTCACTGATCTCTCTGTGTGGTTGGATTGTTCAAATGAATGCGGTCTATCACATTGGTACGGTGTTTGAATGGTGCATCCTTGGACACGGGCAATTCAGTTTAATCCTTCTTTATCGCTCTTAATTAGAAAGTCTTTTCTAGTGTGTCCGCGGCACCTACACTAACATAGCTCACTGTCTGGAACAGTTTTGTTATAAATATCAGAGGTGAAAGGGTCACAGTTACGTGCAGACTTCCTTTCAACAGTCACTCTGCAATAAAGGAGCTGTTTATTTACTTGCTCATCAGTATGATGCATCATATAGAATGCACTTTGATATAGTATTAAAACTCATCTGCCGAATACGACCGAACTTGTATGAACTCCAGCTGAGTTTGGATATTGGCATTATTTAGACTGAACAGGATATTTGCTTAAGACGTCTGTCAT
>JANJGK010000005.1:19660201-19668782 GCA_039081455.1 Macrobrachium rosenbergii | reverse complement strand
TATTCATGGACGGATATTATTATTTAACACGAGCCTTCATCATTAATTTTCATAAAGTATGAGAGTCACCACCTGCTCTTTGCTCATTTAAAGTGGTAATTGAAATACCGTCCTCTTCAGAATATAATCATGTCATAACGCTAACGGTACGGGAGTGATGTAAGTCATTTCGAAAGCTGTCAATGGCATAAGGACCATTTAGGGTAACTGCCAATAAGCCAGGGCCGCCGTATTATTATCGCTATAAATGAAATACTCAATAGGATATAGAGTCAACACAATACTGATGAATATTCAAAATTTAAACTATAACAACAAACAACTAGCAGGCAAAATTAACCAGGAGGTTTCGATTTCCATGAAAAACTATAATAAAAATAAATTTCACGGAAGAGTCCAACTTAAGCATGCAGTTAAAAAGACTCTATATATATTTCGAAATTAGTAAGTGACGGTTATATACTGGGATGCAGGGGCGACGTCAATTTGAGTCAAGGCATACAGATAAGAGCATCTCAGAAACAGGATCGCGTCCCTAAACCCTGATTTAGATGGAATCAATTTATGCCATCCATAAGTTAATCTTCTATGATAATAAAATCCGAATGGATCTTCCTTGTTTGTCCGGCCCGGGTGGGGGTGGGGTAGGTAGGGGATCGGGAGGGTAGGGGAGACATGACACATCCACCCTCCTCCTGCAAACCTGTTTTTCCGTCTAGGGTAGGGGCGGGGTAGGTAGAGGATCGGGAGGGGTAGGGGGGACTCATGACGGGCAGTGCCGGGTTCCAGCGATGCGTAGCGCGCATCATCAAGCTCGTGATAAAATAATCAAAATGAAGCGACAAAAAACGTGTAGCTGTGAAAAGACATCATAGATCATTGACCAGAAGCGGAATAGACTGGCGAAGTGTGAATTAATTTTAATAAATAACAAAAGAACAACTCCGAATCATTATGGAAGTCAAATTAACTAGTACTCTTGCAACCTGGTGAGGGAAATTACTTGTTTGGGACAGAGATTTATCTTATTTCCCAATGACAAAATTTCTGTATGCCTATCAAGCAAACGAATCTATATTTTGAATGGACAGTAGACCTCTGTTAAATAGGATTAAGCTAGGCCTACATGCAAAACAGAATTATCTAGCACTGGCTAATTAGGCTAATTATGTGGTCCACAATACTATTTCAGGTTCGGGGGAAAATATTTCACAGTGGAATTCAGACTTTCATAAAGCTATAATTTAATCTTAAAGTAAAATAAATGTTTCATACTTACTGCACAAGGAGGGTGGTATTTTAGAAGCTCTTTTGCTTTCACTTAGTAATTAACCAAGTCTCTAGATTTTTCCCAAATCTATAAGGAGACAAAAACGCAAGCAAACAAGCAACTGTACATGTATAAATACACAATATATATATATATATATATATATATATATATATATATATATATATATATATATATATATATATATATATATATACACACACACACATGCATACACGCTGCGCGCTGGCTAATTGAAGGGACCCACATCATCCATTGGGACCACTGCCTCAAAAAAATGCGCGCTGGATATTCAGCAAGTGCGGAATCAGAAACTTCCCTCCAGTAGGAGAAAGAATACGTGGGGGAATGGGGACCTACCAGAGGGCCCAACGAACGCCGGAAATACTGCACCCCTCAGTTGGCATGAGCGCTCCCAGCGAAACCCTAACAGCATACATACATACATACATTATATATATATATATATATATATATATATATATATATATATATATATATATATGATATATATATAATCATTCTAAAGGTGGGTTAAATTATATAAGTAAAAGTAACTGTATAGGTGTAATAACGGGTCTTATTCAACATACAGTGCCATGGAAAAGTTTTGAAAGACACTAATGTAACCAAAAAATATTGCAAAGGAATATGAAAGTGATTTGTAGAATTAGATATGTTTGTGGTAAAGTTAAATTCATAGTTAGAAAAATAGGCAAATATGATAATAATCTAAATATTGTAAATTGAAGACGCTAAAAAAAACACTCACGAGTAATTGGCACTCACTTTCAATGCTTCACATTGCGTCCCTTTCATATTATCTTCACTGCCTTAGCCTCTTAAGTTCAGATAGTGCAAGATTTCCTAAGAACTCAGAAAGGATATTGTTCTAGGAATTAAGTATAGGTTTCTCAAAATTGGTAATCGAACCTGACATCATCTTGCAAATACTTTTTTTTTATACAGTGCCATTGATATTCAGTACGGTTAATATCAAAACTAATTAATGGATTGCCAATCATCTATGTAGTCGATAAGGCAATCTGCAAATCAGCCTTTCACTACCTTGGCTTTGAGGCACGGTGTACATCTTACTAAAAAGTCCTGGCTTCAGCGAGTCAGATTCATTTACATTTTATTTTCTGGGGATAATTAACGTACCAAGAACACTGCCCGTAATAGAAGCTTAACCCATGGAAGAATCTGGGTACTTCACGGTAGCATTCAGATAACGGCTGTAAGCCTTTCCACCTCTATTACAGGTAACAATAAAGACTGCCTTGTCTGAACATCATATCTGGCTACTCGTTTGTATCCCACAGACGGTATTTCATGGAAAACTGATCCCTATGACGCTTACATTTATAGTTTAGAATGGGATTTTTGAGTATCAAAGTTGACGAATCGTTCAGTTCGAAGACTTCATAAAAACCTGGGTTGTTTTCTTCACATTTCTCCGTACCACAAGAATTACTTCTAATTCACATTTTAGAACATTCACGGAACGTGGAGATGTCTTTCTTGGGCGCACAGGTGTTTGGTTTTGCTTTCGGCAATTCGACCCCTCCTCCCTCACTAAATTTTGTCATCCAACGCCACGCAGGATGACGGTTTACTGATTCAGTAGCAACTTGTTTGGTTTCCTGGCCAGGCTTAACTAAAGCAACTATCTGTGCTATCACATCTATAATTAAATCATAATACTAAACACAAGGTATAACTTCCAAAAACAGCGTGAGAAATAGCAAGCACTTGCACAAGAAAAAAAAGTTTCACATAGTTCAATATATCACGATCAACCGGCAGCTAATTAGAAATTTCGGCATGAAGAGCTCCGCTCCCCTTCCACTCTCCACCCACGCATCTCGCAACAGGTGGAACTACTTTCCCAGGCGGACAGTTCAGTGACCAAAGACACTACTTTTGTCGTTATGGAAGTAGACTGCTTCGTTTTAGTAAAAAATATAATGAGTATCTCAAGAGTTAGTATTATTGCAAGGATATCCTTAAAGTGAATGAGGACTCGTTAGCCGCTAGATGCCGGAGAAATGGCGTGGTATTTTTTTCCGTTATATTTAAAAAAAAAATATTTATACTGCACCTGCGTTCATATTGTACTTTCGTTTTATAATGCTTTAGCTTAGTTTATTTGAGCCGCACTTAGAATATCTGAAATGCGATGTAATACATGTAATATGAATATATTTCTATAATTATATATTATTTATAAATACAAATAAGGTCAATAATATGACAATATTATGTTTGTGGAGATTTAACCATTAATTCTTTAAAGATATAAGTTACTCTGTGATATCTGTTTTACAGGAATTTCATTAAATTTCTCGACATCAGCACCAATTCTTGTATACTAAATGAACAATATCAAAATCATAGTCCCAAATGTCTAACTTTTTTTTTTATATACTTGAGAAACATTTTAGACAATGTTTAATAATTACACAATCGATAGAATTTACAGCCGTTGTTACACATACAGTGACATTATTCCATTATACAATACTTCCTAGAAGAATAAATGAATTTTTCGAGTGGGACGGGAATGCACTACATGCTTATTTCTTTTCCCAAAATGGTGCAGTGGATTTATGCTCGAATTAGTGGTGTAATGCCGATATATTATGTTCCCATCCTGATTACTATTGCCACTTCATTTATTAACAAACCACTGGATCTGCAAATATCTTTTGAATGACCTTTCTTTCACATTTCGTAATTGGCTGAGGATATTTTCTAACCACTGAAAGAATATGAACCGTTGTTTGACTCACTTACAGGTTTGCCATGGTACTGGTACTTCAGGGGATTTTTTCGGAAAAGAAACCTTCCTAGTTATGATAAATAATCAAAACATGTTTTTAGCTCCCTCTTCCATATTTAAAGAGCTTGCCCATGCACCAAGATGTCATTTTATCTGCCACTAAATGGACGTTCCGTTTTGATCGGTCACGCATTTTTAGGTTTTCTCTTGATTTGGTCTACATGCGAGAGGAAACGAGACTGTCATGCTCCCTCTGTCAAATGGAATTTCCTTAATAGACAATCAAATAAATAAATAAATAAAGACAGAGGGGTTAAACAACAGCAGGGGAGACAGTTGAATAAGTTTCCCTACTGCCTTACCAACAATATGTAAGAATAGACAAGTATTCAAATCATGTGTTTGTATACTAGTTAAATTTGTCCCCCCCCCCACAAAAAAAAAACTTATATTCAGCCTTTTAAGTAAAATTTTTTGGATATAATAGAAATATGGTTAATATATGCGTGCACGAAAGTACATTTAATAACTTTGCAGTATCATAAAAATCGTTAGCCTAGAAGAGAGAGGGAGGGAGAGCTTGAAAATATCTCCAAGTATCTGTCGCACCAGAAGTAGTATTGGTAATGCCGAAGGCTTTTTCATTTCTTCGGATGAACTCATTGCAGTGGCAAAGACTGAGAGCTAACGCTTCTATATCGAGAGTATTGCCACACCTCTTCGCAAGGCTGATTTTTTTCAAGAACTCCGGTAGTATCGAAGAGGTTGCACTTCTCGGAAAGAGGATATTGCCTTTCTTACTTTCAATATATTTCCGAAGTCAGACTTTTTTTTAAGATTTCCCAACTGCGCATGCCCTAAGTTTTCAATTTATTTTTGAAAACAATCGCTGATGTCAGTTTATTAGTTCTGGTTTCCTAAGTAAAATTTATATGGAGAGGGAAAAGTCTTCTGAAATTCATAAAATTTTTTTTTCAAACAAAGAATTAAAGTTGGTTTTTCAACGGACTATAAAGGTATTTCATGATAATTAATTTCATTGTCTCCTCAATAGCTTTCCAAGAACTGTTTTAAAATAAAAGCATTGTAAGTGAACTGTTTTCTTTTACTTTTAATATTATGAGTGAAAATAATTTCATTAGTTATCTAACCATGATCAGGATGATCGCCTCCAGCGCCGCATAATACAAGTGCCTCTGTGAAATTCTTCGCTCATTCCTTTCTTGTGCTTTATCTTCTGCAAATCTCCATTCATCTCCAGCCTCCCTTCCCATAGTTCTAGGTAGGTCAGCGTCTTCCTACTCTCTTGGTGCCCACAGGAGCAGAGCTGATACTTTCTCGTACTATTCTCCCAAGGGTTGCAGGATGCACATGTACAGGCCATCAGCACCTTCTCTTTCATCGTCTCATCCACGTATGGATCTAAATTTGTGAGTGAATACCGTCAATAGGCTTCTGTATGTGTCGGCATACTTTTGATTATATCTCCAATGATTTGTATGTTAGTTGATCATTAATTCGTTATCAGAATCTTTATTGAAGACATCAGTAACCATTGGTTAATGCAAAAGTAGAATCATAAATACAAATTTGTGTGTGTGTGTGTGTGTGTGTGTGTGTGAGAGAGAGAGAGAGAGAGAGAGAGAGAGAGAGAGAGAGAGAGAGAGAGAGAGAGAGATCCATATTCAAGCTAACTGCCAAGAACCATCCACCTTCCATTAGTGCTGAGATTACATATCTTTGATTTACGTCAAGCCTTTGAATTCGATGTATCAGCTGGGGATCTGGGTGTAGAATATGCAATGATTAAGTTTTTAAGTAAAATATTACTTATTGGTTATGTTTCTGACTTAAGCCCTTGAGCTATACATTTAAATTCTAAAGCCTACATCATTAATTTCGTAGTCCCTGTTCTATGGTACAATGAGCACCCACTATGGGAACACGGGTATGGGATATGAGCTAATTTGGGATGAAAGGAATCCGGATGTTAGTTTCACAACCTGCTGGGGCATTTGAGGACAGGGAACGTTTATGAGAAAGGAAACGTTTGTGGGATAATGAACCTTTGTTGATTCTCGAGATGGAACGGGAAACTCAGAGCCGCCAACTAACTCGGGTTGTTAGTATGGGTTTAAAATTTCTTATTTTTATTTCATTATTTCAGTGAATATTCTATGAAGGTTTTGGATAATTTTTCAGGTTAGGATTAAAGGAGAAAATAAAATATATCGGGAACTGTTTACATGAAAACAGTTCAAATTGATAATAATAATATGGCAGTTAATTATTGTTAACCAAGGCGTCCGATCCTACTTAAACCTATAACTTGCTTTTCCTTCGTAATACCCTCGTGTTATTCCACCCACTTTTCAACTTCAAGAATTTTTCGATCAGCAAATTCTAAAAAACTCAGGGTTATTCACAATCACGATTCTCTTCTAAGAACAGTCACATTCTCGATTGGGTAAATGGCCTAAAAGAAGAGGGAAGTTACTGAACGCTGTGAGGACTTTACAGGTGTTGACTTGCAAATATGCCGGGATATTATTCCTCCTGAAAAATGTTGATGCTAGTTTAACGTCACCCTCATGGACATTATCATTATCACCTACCACCCGCACCCTTCTCTCTCTCTCTCTCTCTCTCTCTCTCTCTCTCTCTCTCTCTCTCTCTCTCTCTCTCTCTCTCTCTGTGAGCGAGCGTGTGTTTGTGGGCGTTGATCGTTCTTATACGTACACGACCTAGCGAATAATATTGCAAAACACACCTTTACTGAGATGTGGCTATTTCGAACTGGACAGACAACTTTGGCCCAACTCTGTGCACATCCTCTGATTATGCTTTCATAATACTCTTGGTCTTTCAGAACAAATTCATTAAGAATTAATAATTATCTTCGGTATATTTTAAATAGTATTTAATAGGTGAATATATTCTGAAGCATAGAACTATTATACTGTCCATATATGTTTGTATTAGACATATTTTAGCAACTGTACATTATGGTATACACACACACACACACACACACACACACACACACACACACACACATATATATATATATATATATATATATATATATATATATATATATATATATATATATATATATATATATATATATATATATATATAGCATACATAAGTATATATAAACACAGAACCAAAATACAAATATATGACACTTGAATAACTACCGAAGCTATATAAATTTCAACCCCAGAGAGAGATACATATATCTTTTATGCTTCATTGGCAACTTTCTCATTTTTAAACCCTGAGCGCATAAGATACAGCCATTAAAACCCATTAATTATTTTTTTTCTTTTTGTGAAATGTTATACAATTTTACCCCTTTTCACTCGCTTTTCGAAGTTTATGCACCATTGAAAGGTTATGTTAGCTTTGTTGAAAGGCTAATTCATTAATTATTGAGAATTTTTCTGTCTTCATAACTACACAGGTCATTGATGCCACTTACGTTCGAAGATGTTTATCTTGTATATGCAGAAAGGTCGTTAAGTTACAGTAAGTATGAGGAACTTCTAAATATAAATTAATATTTGTCTAAGAAACTAAAAAGAAAGGAAGTCATAATATGCAGCAGTAAACATGTTAAATGAATGTAGCTAACGGTTCAGGTACGAGTTGGCAACTTCTCAAGGAAAGAAATTATTTAGATGATAAATAGCAACAAAAATTTTATGCCCAGTTATTCCTAAGAGAAGTTAGATGAAACCATATCAGCAGAAAGCCTCTACCAAAGTATATCGGAATGACTGAATGTGTATTATCCATTATTCAAAGGTATATGCGATTTAACTCGACAGTCTTTAATAAGAAAAACCATCCACGTTCCTTTCGTCATTATGAATTAATAGCATGAAGAACAAAGTCGCTTGAAGCTTTCTGAACATTCCAAATAGATTGAAAGCGTCAGTTGGAATAAGCATTGGAGACATCCTTATTTTTCTTTAAATAGTAAGAGTGTCTCCTTATATGAAAACCTGATGCAGCTCTCATTTCTTCCCACCTAAATATATATATATATATATATATATATATATATATATATATATATATATATATATATATATATATATATATATATATATATATATATATATATATATATATATATATATATATTTATATATATATATATATATATATATATATATATATATATATATTTATATATATATATATATATATATATATATATATATATATATATATATATATATATTACTTTTTTTTTCTTTTAAACGTACTCGGAACAAGTACCTCTTCACACACTTTTTATGTTTCAATTTTGAGTGGAAATCAAAAACAAAACGATGTAATTATAAGGTACTGTTTTACTACAGCAATCACATATTTTTCGAATATCAATTTCAGGAGAGAATGAAAGAAATGAAAATGATAAACGACGCCTGGACTTTTTCATTCCTGAAATAGACCAACATAAACAAATTTACTGTTGTACAATATTGTAT
>JANJGK010000005.1:19585201-19655201 GCA_039081455.1 Macrobrachium rosenbergii | reverse complement strand
CTCTGAGAGATGGAAGACAAAGTCGTCTCTTAGGTTGTTTATATTTGCCTATGAATTTTTCACGATAATAATTTGTCTAGGAAAAAAGTGGATTAAGCGAAGAAATTCAAATATTTAGGTTCTTTTATCTAACAGATATCATAATTATCTATGTCCTCAATTTATCATTGTAGCTAAGAGCAAATAGCTTTCAGTCATTTCATTAAGTTTTGTGCGGCTGATGGGGAATATTTGTTCACTGTTTTTTTCTAACTTGGGTATGTTAAGTTCCAAACCTGGTTGCCTTTTATCAAGTTTAAAACAGCTAGCTGAAGGAATTAAACCAAGGGCTAGATCCTATGCTATAGACTCTGAGCAGTGGCCTTTTACTTGCTTGACAGCGCGGGTAGGCATGAATAACTATATTTTGGTACATCGTTTTTTTACGCTTTTTTTTATTTTGTTAGAATTTAATCTCACCTGTCTTATCTCGTTGTTTCTTTTATTTTTGAGAAATTAACTAATAATAGCAGTCGTCTTATTAGCCTTTCCTATGCCGGTGAATAATGATTGTGAATTATTGTGAATAACTGCAACAGAAACATTTCTTCAAATTCATTCACGCAAAGGATTAGACGATTGGGCCAAAAAATTATTCAAGATATGCAGGTTTACGATATGCCCCACCTTTAACAAAAACAAAAAAAAGTAATAAGAATAGCGGCCTAGAAACAGATGCAAAATCTATATACAATTTCCGAATGAAAATGAGTCGTTTAAATGAAACGTGAACGTGGGGAGCATCTTACAAAGAACTGCGGGAAATCATTCCCAATCAACACCTTGGCCGGTAGCGATTCAGTCAGGGTTGGGGGACGTGTTATTTGTTTGCTTGCTCAAAGGGAGACCCTCGCGGTGTCAATATCCTAGAGCAATGAACCTTCGACGAGCTGACCATCATAGTTAATGCGATGAAGGGTTGATTGGAAGTGAAGAATGAGTTGGATACCTTCAGATCTTGTGAATGGGACAGTAAAGTGATCTAAGGGATGTGGGGAAAAATAAACAGAGGAGTGACTTATGACGATGACTGAGTAACAGGGGTAAGCAAGAAAAATTGTGGGAAGGAAATGGAAGGATATGTAAGAGAGAGAGAGAGAGAGAGAGAGAGAGAGAGAGAGAGAGAGAGAGAGAGAGAATGGAGGGGGGAGGGGTGAGGGGGTGGTATCAATCGTCGTCAGTGGGTCTTGACGAATCACGTCCTGATATATTCTTTGAACTTCATATCTTTCGGCAAAACTCGAAATTTCATTATTATAATATTATCTGACTTCTGATGATTACTTATGTTCCTACAAAGTACCTTTGTAAATGCACTATAAAAAAAAGTCGAGCCAAACGAAAGTGGCGCGTGAGAGAAGGTCTCCATCCAATGCATCGTATAGACATCAACAAATTTCGGACATCAGACCTTAAAGACCGCTCAGTGAGGATACAAGCGAACAATCTGACCAGCTTGTTACCTGCGGATTAAATGATTTAGCGTGTCAGACGAAAAAAAAAAAAAAATAATCTTGTTCTTGTCTGAGAAGGGGTTGATGTCTAAATCTTAACCACGTGTCAAATTATTTGTCTTTTCTTATAAATAATACTACATTTTTACAATTAAAAGGTTCCTTTGAGTTTGAGCCAAAATGTTATTTACATCCAAATCCTTGGGTATGATGGCTGAAATATCATCAATATAAACAGGAAAATGGAAAATCTTGGGGATGTACAGGCATTGGAAAAATTCCATATGTAAATTTGAAAGAACAGGCGAAAATAGGTTTCCACTGCTATGCCAAACGTTTGTTTAAAATATTCCTCACTGAAAATAAAGTTTATACAATTCATCTTTAAGGTATTCCAGTACCGAGTCAATGGGCAGTTTTATGTGTGTGTATGTATATATTGTTACGAACCGAGGTTTTCGGCCCTTAAGAAAAACACAGGATCTTTATAGATGGAAAAACTATTGGGGCTGCTCTGGCTAATCGACAGCTCGCACACACACAAAGAAGGAGGAATAACAAAAAATACAGGAAATGGTTATAAAAATAGATTTATTAATATTAAACTTAATAATCTTAAAAAAGAAAACCATAACAAAATGAGCCAGGTCCGGGCCACGAAACACAAAAATAAAGCAGTATTACTTTATATAAAAAAAGAAGTACCAGCAGCAGTCGATACAAAAAAAAAAAGCCATCTCCAGCGAAGTCCACCAACTAACGACAACAGGCCGTATTATCACGACGTCCTGCTGCCGTCTCGCCAAAATACAAAGGACACGGGGCCACTGCACCCGAGCCAAAACTGCCGACAGGGTCTCCACCTGCGGCCAACAAACAACCATCTTCGTTGGTGCGCTGCTCCAGTCTGGCCCAAACATCGGCTGCCCAAGAAACGTCCTCAAAGTCGAACTGCTGCTGGTACTCAAAAGTTCTCTTCCCCAAGAGAACAACCTGTTCGCTACTGCTGCCCGAACCTGACTAAAGGTTGGCGCCACGCCAACACAGACGTAAACACTCCTGTGAAAATAAGAGGAGGGGGGGAGGATTAGCCAAACAAACAAACTACCATAACGCCCATAAAACAACCAAAGATCCTAATAATATATATATATTATATATATATTATATATATATAGTATATATATATATATATATATATATATATATATATATATATATATATATGTATATATATATATATATATATATATATATATATATATATAATATATATATATATATATATATATATATATATATATATATATATATATAATATATATATATAATATATATATAATATATATATATTATATATATATATTATATATATATATATATATATATATATATATATATATATATATATATATATATATATATATATATATATATATATATATATATATATATATATATATATATATATATATATATATATATATATATATATATATATATATATGTGTGTGTGTGTGTGTGTGTGTGTGTGTGTGTGTGTGTGTGTATACTGTATAATATATATGTATATATATACATGTGTACTATATATATAATTATATATATATATATATATATATATATATATATATATATATATATATATATATATATATATATATATATATATATATATATATATATATATATATGTGTGTGTGTGTGTGTGTGTGTGTGTGTGTATATACACATACATATACACACACAATTAAAGAGGGGGAAACAATCCTACACAGAAGACATGTGGGTCTTAAGGATAAATGTATTTTTGAAGGAAGAAAACACTTATAATCTATTAAAGCGCTCCCTGTGTGGCTCTGATTGACCTGGGATCATAATTCTTCTAAGGTTCCTATTTGTTTTCTACTGACCATCTAAAAAAAAAAAAAAAGCCGAAAAGGAAAATATATCCGGGATTATGACCGACGGAACCTCCCACCTTTAAGACCTTAATGAATCATCGGTTTCAGGACTTCTCTAAACCACGCTCTCCAGGCAAAATGAACGAACTCTTTAGATTTCGCCACGATACATTCAGTCTCTCACGCGCCACTTTCGTTTGGCTCGACTATAGCACTGTTTATTTAATCACTGTAATTTATAATTGGCCATCCGGAAACATCTAGTAAAAGTTTTGAATAAACTTAATATTTAGGAGACAATTGTCTTGATGGCCACTTCTCAGTCATAATATGAAAATATTTAGATGCTATACGTTCAGTCAACATGGAAATCATGCACTTGTCTGAAAGTGGAATCATAAAATCAGTTTTAATTGTTAATGTTTTAAGTTAACTCTCCTTTAAGCAAGCTCGGTCAAATGTCTGTCAACCCACTGTTTGTTGCCGCCGTTATGACGCACTAAAGCCTATATGTTCATCAATGACAGCCGATATACAGCGTGTGTTACTGAGACTGCCACTGAAGCAGAAAAATGCCTACCTTTATTCAAGGAACGGACGTGAGGAAATGAATTCCAGTTTTAGCTGAACGTTACTCCTTTTTAACGCAAGGAATATTTCCATGTATAGGAACAAGAACTTTGTAAAGTTCCTGAGAGGCTGTAACAAATTGTTTAAACTGTTCATATCGTAGTATGGTAGTGGATGGCTAGTAAAACAAAACATCCGCAAGGTACTCATCTTAAATGTTATTCGAATATGATAATATTAGAATAATATTCAAGGAGCATACAGCAAATGTTTGAATTATACTCTTGATCCGAGTATAATTTCTTAGAAAGTTTCATAAGGTCTGCTGTAGATTATACAAAAAATAAGTGACCTTATATTCCCATAAAATTCTGATTTACTCAATATTTTTGTAATACATTTACTTTTTTTTTTTTTTTTACAAATATGGATATGAAATTTTTAATGTCAGCCGTAACAGGAGCCAGAAACATGTTTAGCTGACTTGTTATCCATTAGATCGTAACAGATTGTTTATAAAATCTCTCTTAATTATAACCATATATAGAATGATATGAAAATCCACAACCGTCCCCTCATTTCCTGGAATCCCCAGACATTTATATTATTTCTCCGTTTCTCTTTTTCAAAACAACAATAAACGAACGAGACGTTGAGGTTAATATGGCCGCCTGATCCAATATCGCCTAAAGGTGGGCGGATGTTGAAACAAGATTAACAATGGCTGTTGGCCTCCCTTTCATCAGCGTCCTTAGGTCAACGCAGTGTTGTTTGTTTTATAACATTCCGCTCCATAGATATTTGGTCGAAGGTTAAATCAATAAAAAGTGAGTCAAATGATATACTGGCATCTACTGTAGAAGTGAAAAATGTTCTGTGCCTCTAGTTCAGTTGCGTGACTAACAGAATATCTATTTTGAATTTTTGATAAAATCTTTGTGAATATTATCATACTTATAATTTTTGAAATTCTAAATAATGCCAGCACTTTACAAAAAGCACCTGTTTTCCTTCCATGAAGAGCTATCTCAGCTAAAAACAAAATATTTTAAACGAAGAAATGAATGAAAAAATTTTACTCTAATGGGCATGAGAATTAATACAACTCTAGCGTAAGCATGAAAGCGTCTGCGTCATTCGGCTAACGGTTGACAGTGGAATCCTACAATAATGGAAATTTCTGACAGCTTGCAAATGTCTACTCGGAAAGCTTGGTTGTCGATGTATTTTTCAGTTAGCAAGCATGTTTATACTCCAGGTTACAATCTTCTGAAGATCTGTTTTATAAGCTACTTTTTTTCAAGACTTTATATTCCATTCTTTACCGTGGAAGAAATTATGGTGTATTTGTCGGGGTTAATATGTCCCCCATTTATTATAGCGTTCCTGATGACAGTAGGCATTTGTGACGCCAGATAATTTCCTATGAATCAATGACCTTCCCATGTGTATCATCTTGTGTGTGGCTGTCGGAGAGAGACTAATCTTATGCTTGGTTATAATACCTGTTTCTGGTGGTATTTTTTGTTTCTAACTCTGCCTTTGATTGCAATTTTCGGTTATGTTTTGTGTCAACTATTGTAATTAGCGATAATCATGCTACTGAGACCTTCTACAATAATGCAGATTCATTTTACAATAAAATGGCGCTTTAAATTGTAATATATCTAACGTCTCAGACAAAGATGCTTCTTTTATGGTCAGCCTTAATAAAAAGATATTGAAATATAGATATTGAAATAGTTTCTTTATTTCACAAGAAATGACTAGGCGTTACTATTTCTTCATGTAATTGCCCATTGCCCTCTCCTCATCTTCCTTTTCATACTCTAAACTTTCTCTACCTTCTCTTTTTTCTACAGAAGAAAGACTTGGATTATTACCTAAGAAAAATAAAAAGGCTCTCCACATTAGCATCAAATCCTCATTAATGCCTAAATAGGGAATCGTTTTACTAAAAAATTCTTCAGCATTTAGGGCATAATTCGTCTTTGTGCTAGACGATTCATTTATATTCTGAAAAAGTTTGTATTACCTCGTCTACTGATAACTTACTAAGCGGCTAATATTTCATTACAAGTACTACAGAGCCCACCACGGAGGTTTGAATCAGAGCTCATTTTTCTTAGCATGTAATGCATCATTTGGTTAATCGGTCGCTATCTACAGAGAGTTCTTAATACGCAAAAACTAGGGATATAAAGGTACACAGAAGCTTTTGGAGTTAAAGGAAAATTGTATTTCATCGCACTGATAACATGATGCATAATATCACGAGAGTATAAATATATTTTATTGTGTGCTTTTTATTATTTTCGTTATACTTTTTAATACCCTACCTTTTGTTTATCTAAAAAGGCATTTTCATTATTGCTGCTCCAGATATCAAGGAATGCAGTGAATAGTACTGATTATTTATGGCATCTGCAGAAGTTGTCATGGCACCAAAGTGTGCCTGAGACATGCAAATATGGGGAAGAACAAACACCAGGTGTTAAAATTACACGGAGTTCCACCACGCATGGTTTATGAAGCATCGTAAATGGGTGGATATAATTGTGAAGATGAGAGAGTTGACATCAAGACTAGCAGCTGCTCTTACATAAACAGCAGCTGACAAATGGGTGCAGACTGAATTACACCTACCTCGTCCTGGTCACTTTCATCATTTCCCCAACTTCCCCATCTACTCATCCTCCCCTAATCCTCCCTACCTTCCCTGGAATTCCACATATTCCAGAATGTGATGGTCGCTTGTACATTGCTATCAACCTGGAGACATTCCGGTCTTTTAATCTCAACTGCTTCGATCTACATCTATAAGCAAAGTAATATTCCAGTCACCTGGAAGATAACTCAAAACTCGTAGGCCAAAGCAATATTAAAGAACTGGATCGCGAATTTTTTTCAGCTCTAACATATTTTGAGTGGCAGTTAATGTTTTCTCATATTCATTCCTTTTCAGTTTTCTTTAAAAGAAAACTATTGAGATGGCTTTGTCTGTCCGTCCGCACTTCTTCTGTCCACCCTCATATCTTAAAAACTACTGAGGCTAGAGGGCTGCAAATACGTATGTTGATCATCCACCGCCAATCACCAAACATATAAAATTTCAGCCATCTAACCTCAGTAGTTTTGATTTTATTTAAAGTTAAAGTTAGCCATGATCGTGCGTCTGGCAACGCTATAGGACAGGCCACCACCTGGTCGTGGCTGAACGTTTCATGGGCCGCGGCTCATACAGCATTGTACGCTGTACGGAAAATTCGATTGCGCCGAAGAAACTTCTGCGCATTTTTTTACATTTTTTTTTATCCTGGTTTCTACCGCTAAGCCAGAACTATCTGCTGTGACACTTTTCTCCCAGTCATGGGTAACACAAAATTCAGAGGGTTTAGAAGTAACTTTTTTCTTAGCCACTTTTGTATCATGCAATAGATTTCTTCATGCTCTACGAGATAGAGCCTGTACTTATAACCTTTTCATGAATACTGGCTGAAGGTAATAGATCATACCAGTGAAACATCTGTCGTAGATCAAACAGTGACTGGATTGACCCATTTTGTACATTCCTGAGGCAATTTACATTCATTTAAGTAAGCAAATCGTATATAATGATACGTATGAAACATCAATTCAAAGACACCAAGGAATAAGCAAATCCTATTACCGTCAAGAGCCAATTACAGTCTTTAAAACGTACTAAAAATCCATTTTCGCGACAAGTTCTATTTTAGTATAAATCACTGGCGTGTAGAAGGAAGGTCTATACGCTACTGCCCCCAAATAATGACTTCGCTTTACCGGTTCATCCTAATGGCAAGAGCTTCACCTCAAATGAAGTTGCTGAAGAGACAACGGCATCCAGTTACAGAAAAACCATCAAGAAAAACATTAGAACTTGAAAGGTTTAATTGGAAGGATTTTTAAATGCTGTTGGATTTAGGAAATGATATATCAAAGAAAAACAGAAGTTAACATAAAAAACAGACAACATTCAACGAGTAGTGTAACATATGCTAAAAAAAATACAAAAAATTAAACTAGCCAGTAGTCTCACTACCTTGAGGCCTGACAATATTTTCCACAATATTTCTGGCTCCACACGAATCACGTAATTAATAAAATAACAAACATGTATACGAGTTCATAAGGACAAAAAAAAAAAAATCTTACACATTGAAGGTCCGAAGAAATTCATACATCATTATTAGAGAATTAAATGCCATGCTCAGTAAGTTTTGTTTTACAAATATTTATCACTGTCGTAGGTAATAACTGCTGTATATAGAAATAATTGTATCTAAAATGTTTTATGAATTGCCTAATGCAACGTAAACATAAAGCAATTAAAACAGCAGAATATGTATTCAAATATGCAGCAACTGTATTTGATGATTATGAAGAGCATAATATGTATTCAAATATGCAGCAATTGTATTTGATGATTATGAAGAGCATAATATGTATTCAAATATGCAGCAATTGTATTTGATGATTATGAAGAGCATAATATGTATTCAAATATGCAGCAATTGTACTTAATGATTATGAAGGTCAATTTTGACTTTCGCCGTTGGCTCACATAGTTCTGGTGAATAAATCTATAAAAAAAATATAGTACTGTGATCCTTTCCCCCAACCAAGTTTAGTGATTTGTATGTTTGCTAAGAATAATCTTTATCAGAAATTAAACTCTCATACCGACGTTATGTAATGATATATATTTTCCTGATTTACCATCTTCTCTTTCTTGACCTTAACCTGAACCTAGTTCTGCCTGTTGGCATCATTACTGATTTCGTGCAAACCAGTTATAAAGTCACCGAGTCGAACATAAAAATTCCTAAGCGAGGTGAAATACTTCTCTAACCAACGATTTCTAAATATGACCTCGACTTTCACATTAACCTGACTACACACCGGCTTCTTCAGTGGGTTCGCTTGTCAAATGTAGTTTCTGGCTCCATGGAAATCCAAAAGTGACATTCCCATCTATTACAAAATTTAATCAACGCTTGCCAGTCCAGATGTTCACCTTTCGAAGAATATTCATGAAATTTCGCCCATAACGTTTTGTGTAATTTTGTTTCGTTGGTTGAGCTTCAGACCGTCATTCGATGGGCCGGAGTTCGATTCCCGCCGCCGGCTGATGAAGAGTTAGAGGAATTTATTTCTGGTGATAGAAATTCATTTCTCGCTATAATGTGGTTCGGATTCCACAATAAGCTGTAGGTCCCGTTGCTAAGTAACCAATTGGTTCTTAGCCACGTAAAATAAGTGTAATCCTTCGGGCCAGCCCTAGGAGAGCTGTTAATCAGCTCAGTGGTCTGGTAAAACTAAGCTATACTTACTTTTTGTTTCCTTGTGGTCGAGAAAAAGGAAAAATACAAAAAAGTTCAAACTTCCTGGAATTAAGGATCATGAAAAAAAAAAAATATATATATATATATATATAATATATATATATATATATATATATATATATATATATATATATATATATATATATATATATATATATATATATATATACATACGTACACACACACGCATATATATATATATATATATATATATATATATATATATATATATATATATATATATATATATATATATATATATATACATACGTACACACACACGCATATATATATATATATATATATATATATATATATATATATATATATATATATATATATATATATATATATATATATAATGATCTATCTATTTATTTATCTACATATCAAGACAAAATACTGACGCTTCAAAGAAGTACGAACTTTTTCACTAAGAAGAAGGTTGAGAATAAAACTTAAAATAACTGGAGTCATACTAAACATACAGAGAGAGAGAGAGAGAGAGAGAGAGAGAGAGAGAGAGAGAGAGAGAGAAGAGAGAGAGAGAGAGAGAGAGAGAGAGAGAGAGAGAGAGAGAGAGAGAGAGAGAGAGAGGATCGTCGTCCTCCATGTAACCCAAGGGAGAATGTTGGAAAAGCTCAAATCTTTTCCATATTTTGGGTGATCTTGCTGCAGTGACAACAACCCCAGAATCAACACTTTTATGTCCTGGGTATTGCCACACACAAGTTGCGCCTGCCAATTTTTTGTAACCATCAACAGCGATATTCCGGGAGCAACAATTTTTTTTTTTAACAGGGGTTGCATTTTCCGAGCAGGATATTTTTGCATTTTGTAACCATGCCCAAGATTAGATTTAAGGTATTTGTAGTTTTTCTTTACGGAAAATAAATATTGCTTTTTCCTCGGACAATTTTTTTGTGGAAGGGATTTGAAGATATTGAACCTCACTTTGCTCTCCGGCAACTGTAGTTTAGGACTATTAATAGAAATAAAATTTATGAAGATTTTTTTTTTGTGAATGGTCCCTTTTTCTGCATTCCATTATTTTCTGATGTATAACAGCCTAAGTTTTGTTTTAACCATTAGATGTTTATATTATGAATAATTATATAAAGCCTTGATGATGACCATTCCTTTACTTTATTCTATTTAAAAAAAAAAACCTAATCTCTGTTGACACCAACTCGTTCAGGATTGTTTCCATTAAATGGACAGTTAATAACATGTCGTTCTTATTACCTGCTGATGGCCAGAACGTAATTTCAACACAGATTAATCATAAATGAAGTTTACCATACATATAAATCGTAAAAAATGATAATAAAGAAGTATAGTACGAGAAGAGAAATGTGATAAGTGAAGAAACGATCGCGTATCACCTGACCCGTCATTCCGGAGTCAGCTATCATTCGTCAACGCTGTTAATTAGCTATTCTATTTCAAGTCAAATCTCGCAACCAGTGACCAATTGGGTCATATTTTTTGACGAATTGTTTCTGGAATGATTAAGGTAGATTATGAAATGACTGACACAAACAATGAACAATCAATTACATGTGAGTGTGTGTGTGTGTGTGTGTGTGTGTGTGTGTGTGTGTGTGTGTGTTTGCGCGCAGGTTTAGGTAGACGAACTCAAAATTTTATGTTTTTCCTCTTTTACTAGTGCTAAAGGCCCCTGTATCGTTAACATTTAACAAATAAAACGCTTAGAACGTTTCAGTCTACATAAGTTTTGTTAAAGTGAGGTAGATTGCCTTACTTATCATGTTCTTTTATATAATTTCTTAACAACCAGATTTGTTTTCATTCTTATTTGTCTTGAATCAAGTGAATGAACTTTAGATGGTCAAAACGTACGGTTCTAAATCTTTCGATGAAGGATAATGTACAAAATAAGCCAGAATAATATTTTACTCACGAGTAGATCCAAAATCTAGTTAGCAAAGAGGGTTATATGGTTTGCATTCCCGTGAGGACTTTCAGTTTGTGAAGTTGTTAGCAGAGATTTTTCACCCTTTTCCACCTCTGAGCTTTTCGTATTTAAAACTGAAACAAATTAATTTTTCAACACTCAATATGCCTCCAAAGAGGAAAGTTTAAAGTTTTTGTGGAAAGCTATTACGTGGATCGCCAGACTCTCTCGTGAGATATGGGACTTTTATTGGAGAGAGAGAGAGAGAGAGAGAGAGAGAGAGAGAGAGAGAGAGAGAGAGAGAGAGAGAGAGAGAGAGAGAGAGAGAGACTGCAATAACTTATCAGCAGAAAAGATGTGCACGAGTCTGTGCCACATGTCTCTGAAGAAAATCCCTTTATGGGAAGAATTTTCCCTCAAGATGCCACAAATGCCGTAGGACGGGCCGCCGGGAAATTACATTACCTCTACATCACTTTGCTCTTATTTTATTCTGACTGAAGAGGGAAACTGGAGCTTCTTAAACCCAGAGAAATTGTCAAAATTTTTATCCGCATTTCATTATTATATTTATGCAGTGGAGATGGTCTCCGGGAGACGAGTTTGGGAAAAGGCTTTGGGGTTGGAAATACAAGGTTACCAGATGAAGAAAATGGTGAGGAGAAGATTTTTTTAGTTTATGTATTAGTGCCCAGATGAAAGGAAAAGCTGAAAATGCAGTTGTAAAGGTAATTCAAACAAGTCACCCTGAAAAAAAGGCAAGTGAGTAGATCTTATAAAGAGGAGAAGGAACGAAATTGGCGGGGTTACACAAAAAAAAAAGCATGAGTATATGAAGAATGTTTACTATTCCAGTATGGGGTTGTAGAATCAGTAAGGAGTGCCTGTAGCTTTCCAAAGATGGGAAGCAGGTATACATACAGCGACTGATGGAATGCGGGAGTGGAAAGTTTGGTGAAGTAAAAATAGTGATTATCTAAGGAACAATTACAAGGCAGAACGGAAGATTATGTACAACAATGCAGGAGGACGGATGAGGTGGTTAAGAAGGGGAGAGAGATATAGCATATAACCTAAATAGAGAAAAGGTTAGCAGGTAATTTAAGGAGACTAAGAGGCTAATTAACAATGAAATATATGCAGAAATGTCAATGATCAAATGGAACTAGATACTAATGGAGAAATGCTTTCTGAAGAAAAGGTATCCCAGGGCAGATGGAGTTAGTAATTTGAAAATTTGTTGACTAAAGGAAACAGAAGAGAGATGGAGGTGAATGATACGATGTGAAATGGGCGAGTATGAGTTTGAGAATACTTGTGAAAGTGACTTGAGGATAAGGATGATAACCAGAGGATTTATGAATGGAAAGGCACCGGGAGTTGATGGGTTTACAACTTAGACACTGTGGTAGAGTATTCAAAGTGTGATTAAGTGGCACATCAGAGCGAGTAAGGTGTGTCTGGGTGGGAGAATTACAAAAAAGGAGTGGGTCAGGGAAAGCGTTGCCTTTGTAAAAGGGCAAAGAATAGTATCTATTAAGAATTATAGGGGTATTACATTACAGTGCATTATAAATCAGAGCAGGTACATGGAGGGAGTCTTAGTGAGAAAGATGGCAATAGGATTGATAGAGGATAAACAGTACTGGTTCAGACAATAAAGAACGATATCAAAACTCAATAACAATTGTCCCACGCTAAGCCAACATTCTATCTCGGATACTGAAGTAAGGACTGTTCCTGGCATCCTGGTCAATAGCTTTTTCCTGACAGTTGATGAAGCTGCCTTACTTGTGGATGACCTAAAGTCTATTCATGAATTACTGAAACCTTAGACACAAGAGGTAACCCAATGAATATAACAGTATTGCTTTTATGGTGGCCGGTAATAAAGTCACAGAAAAAAAGTCACGGGAAAATAGTCACAATTTTTACTAGAAAAAAAAGTCACAGGTAAAAAAGTCACATTAATTGATGGCGGCCGGTGATAAAGTCACAGGGGAAAAATTCACAATATTTCTTAGGGGTCATTATCTTTTTTACATATGCTGTACAGTCTTTTGTTTATGTTGATACGGAAATTCCCAACGGGCTTGTACTAAACACGCTGCAAACGTGTATACATACCTTTTACTCCAAGATATATAAACCCTTGGGGGTCACTATCTAGGAAAGGTTATTGTGATTTTTTTCCTGTGACTTTTTTTCTGTTTTTTTTCTGTGGCTTTTTGCCTGTGAATTTTTTACCTGGATTCGCTTTACCTAACTGGTATAATCCTGAGAGGCGAGACCCCCCTGGGTAATCACAGCAATGAGGGAAGACAGACTTGCTTGTCGAAGCAATGAGGTGTGATCGCTCATGCAAAGTTAAAAAAGCTTAACTTCCTGCAAACGCAACAACATGATCGACTTGAGATTACTCTTCGAAATCCAGCCGAGGCCGAACTGGCTCTCATGAGAGGTATAAATCTATATACGTGAGGTATTGTAAAATGAATTATGTGAATGTATATGTATATATATATATATATATATATATATATATATATATATATATATATATATATATATATATATATATATATATATATATATATATATATATATATACACACACACACACACACACACACACTGAGAAAGAGAGAGAATGGTGACGTGAGTTATAACAAGATATTTTGTTCTACAAATTTCATATTGAAGCTGGTAATACCTTTATCATACGAGCTTTGGAACTAATACTTGCAGAATGAAATTTGAAAGCCATTAAATTTCATTTGGTGGTTATGAGTTACAATAAACACATTATTGATAACTTAAAATACTTCAGAGCAAAGTAAACTTAATTATATCTGCGATGATGCCATAACTTGTTGCTGCGGGATTGCTTTTAAAACTGTATGAACTAAATTGTCGTCTTCAGAATGTGTTAACGGATGAAACATATTGGAAAAAAAAAAAGGCTCCGACAAAAGGATATTAGTTTTTGAACGTCCAAAGAGTGCGTTTTAGGTGGAGGTACATGACGCAATGTGCAAAATGCGTTTCGACTGGCTGATGATGGGTCTTTTGTTAGGTATAAGAATCATCTAATGATGTGAAAGCGCATTCTGGGTCCATCCGTGATTCAACAGTTTAAGCATAAACATGGCAGTGGTCATGCTGTACGGAGGTAGTCTTAAAGGTCCATTGTTCTCTGAGGAACTCTATTCAAAACCAAATATACGATAAGTGAAAGTAAGAATAGTGGTGTGAAGCCATCATTTTCACTATGATTTATTTATTTCTAAACTTCTCAATTAGCTACTTTACTTTATTTATTACTTTTTTTCTTAGAACATTGGAGAGGGCAGTCGAGTAGCAAGTTTAGTAACTAGTGAACCTTGCTCGGTGCTCGAAACGGACGGGGAGGGTCATTATGGGTGTGTTCCTTGCAACCCAGTAAGCCTCTGATGACATGAGCAGAGAAGTATGTACCTAGCTGTTAGTCGACCACTGTGGGTAGTAACTAAAGCGGCAAAGAGAAAGAGAAGAAAAGAAAATACCAGGCATCCGATATGCAACAGATTATTAGATTTCAGTTGCTTGGCAAAGTAAACTAAAAGCAGGTTTCACAATAATGAGACTGGAAACGCCAGTTTTCTGTAACTCTAAAAATATATTAACTGAAATCTCTCGTTATCAATATATCCAGGAATGGTCATGAGAGGTAAGCTACTCTTTCTGGATATACTAACAATGATGATTGCCAGTGAATATAATTTTACAGTGAAGAGAGAGCCTATGCCCTTAGATTCACACATTCTTTCTGAGCTACCAGAATTAGCGTCATTACCCAGTACCTGTCTCTACTATATAACCAAAATCGAAGAGGATATTCACAAAGTTAATAATATGTTACAGAAGCAACAACGCGAATATTCGCCCAATTTTCAGCAACAAAATATTACCATATTAAAAGACCACGAAACATCGCAGCGGGATCAATAATTTCATTTTCAAATAATAAATAAAGTCAAAACTTCCCTTACCAACGTATACCAAAACATGTTCACGATAGCCAAGTCATTTCAACGATGAACAAATTGCCTATTGCATGACGTCGACGGAGAGTAGTTATGTGCCCGTGTGTGCATGTGCTTGTGTGTGTGTGTGTGCTTGCTTGTGTGTGTGTGTGCGTGCATGTATGTGTGTGGGTGAGAGAGAGAGAGAGACAGACAGACAGAGACAGCAGAGAGAGAGAGAGAGAGAGAGAGAGAGAGAGAGAGAGAGAGAGAGAGAGAGAGAGAGAGAGAGAGAGAGAGAGAGTGGGGGGCGAGTGAGGGGGGAGGGGGTTTACAGTAATTGTCGTATTTGTGGGAGTTCCTGTTTTGTGTTTAAAAGAAAGAAAGAAAGAGAGAGAGAGGGAGGTATGGGGGTTGAGAGTGTTTCATCCTTGGCAAGATTAAAATAAAAGTGATAAGAAGAAACTTACTGAATTAATGTCTATTCTTATAGGAAATCAAAAGGCTAAACAATAGAAAGTTTAATGTCATTTTCAGATGGTGCACGCATACATTTACAAAGCGCTTCTGAATATTGGAACAAGGTCAACTTGATAGGCATGCATCAATTAAAAAGAAATATTAACAAAGTGAAGATATAAAATGAAACACCAGGTTACAGTGAATTACAACAATGAATAATTCCTTTTGAAGAATATTACCCTAAAAATGAGAGACGGAATATATAAATGATTAAAACAAGAAAAAAAAAACGGATATTCTTAAAAAAAAAAAAATTCAATAAATGTTCCTCACAGGTAACTGGAAGGACGAACACGCGCACCTGGCCAGCAAGGCAGACATGAAATGCTGGGGATTTCGACATCTCTAAACAGAGAGAGACAGAGAGTATTGTGAGAGAAAAAGAAGGCTTAACAAAAGGGACTGAATTCTAGGGGAAAAAGAGAAATGGAAAGCGCTTCAGAAGAAAGAGTTGGGTGATATTGAATCTGAATATAAGATATACAGTATATATATACTGTATATACTCTCTCTCTCTCTCTCTCTCTCTCTCTCTCTCTCTCTCTCTCTCTCTCTCTCTCTCTCTCTCTCTCTCTCTCTCTCTCTATATATATATATATATATATATATATATATATATATATATTGTATATACTCTGTGTATATACAGTATATCATGACTGGCTCAGTTAAGTGGAGTTGCAACGAGAAAAACCAATCACTTTCAAAAGTCCCAGGTTCGATTCCTGAGAGCCCCTAAACGCTTTAAGAACCCTCCGTCAAAGGTCATTGCACCTCTTTCAAACCTAATCGGTGAATGAAATACCTGATATTTGGATTAATTCTGTCGGTTACTCAGAGGTTAACAGAATAATCGATAACAAGGGGCACTCGAAACCTTAACAAGATCATGCTCAACAGGATATAATTACAGTAGAGTTCATTTATAACGAACAGACTCGTAACGAATTTGAGCTTATAACGAAAGAAAGTGAAATCCCCGGTCCCAATTCAAATAAATGAACTTACAATTGTAGGTATGTAACGAATTCTTTATTACGAAATCAGGTATATAACTAACTATTTTGTACATCGCAGTGACAGTTTTTGGTAAAAAATACCAGTTGTAACGAAGTGATAATTTTATTGTTAAATAAACATCAAACACCTGCTATCCCAGCGAAGTGTTATCACTTTGTTCTTAATTTTGTCTTTGTCGGCTATGAAAAATTTTTGCCGCAAGAAGGCCATGTTTTTTTGCGGTACACGCTGAACGAAAAATATAAAATGCGGTAGTCAGTTTGTCTCCAATCATTTCAAGTACCTCCTTTTATAACGAATGATGCCTATAACGAAATATCGATAATAAACGAGCGCTCGAAACCTTAACAAGATCGTACTCAACTGGATACGAGTATGTAAGTAACATAAGACGGCGACGGTGTGATAACAGTTGTTCACATAGCCAAGAGGGTAATGATGATAATAATTATGGTGATACATCAGTATCTTACTCTCCATTTAGAATATATCAAATTCATAATTTAACTGTCGATATCATCAAGCCATTTGGAGAAAGATTATCATTAGCGTATCTGCTATCGTCGTGCCACAGGTTGTTGATTGTCACACCGCTAAGAATACAGCCATTTGGGAATAAGTTTAGTTTCACGCAGAGCACATCAGCATTTGCTCTGATTGTGTAGTTAGCGAATGAGGCATAATACATCTCTGATGAAAGTGTTGCTTTTCATACTGGCCTACAATATCCTGTATCAGCTACTCCTTTCACACTGTTTTTGAATAGTAGGGTACTAAGTCAGGATTCGTGAAGAGAAATTAATGATCTGTGCCTGCATTAAAGGATGAATCTGGTCACCCAAAAAACCTACTGTATTCAAAAGAAGGATATCTCTGGAGTCCTCATGGCTTAAGCAATACAGAATTAAATTTGAATGATCATCAGTCCCTAACTGTTTTCCCTACGCTTTGTGGTAGTCTGTTGATATGGTAACATAAAACGTTTGAAAATCTTCCTATAAAATGTAATTTGAAGCTATTCTATGGTTTCGTTGTTTTTCATTTAATCGGCATTGCTTTAAAACAAGTATGAACTCAATTCTGATTTGGCTTCTTTCTTTAGTACTGCAATAAGACCTTCACTTTAGCTATTAGCTTACGAGCAAAACAAACATTTCTGAGTAAGAACTTATGTCGTTGGCGCCATCACCTCTAATTACGCAGTTAACGCAGTTTTATCATTCAGTCTACTTCTCACGCGATGACCTTTTCGGCAGTCAGGGCTTTAGAAAAGTATGGCACAAAGAAGTCCTGTAATGTGAATTAAGTAAAAGATAAACTTTCTTTTACGAGAATCATAGTTTCCGTGACTGACTATTTTTTTTTTTTTTTAAATATCAAAATGTTTCTTCTTATTATTACAACTATGCTCCCCGCTCTTGTCATTATTGTTTGTGCCTTTGCAAATGCATATAATCAGTCTGACCGGACCGCTCCAATACCACATTGCTCACTTCGGATGATTTATCAATTCCATGAACTGGCTTATTTTTATATCACCTATATTTCCCATTTGCTGTTTAATTGGGACTAAATTTCGTTTGATAGATTTGTATTTAATCTTAATTTCAATGATTTTCTCAGTTTTAGTTTTCTGCAAAAGAAAACTATTGTCCGGCTTTGTCTGTCCGTCCGCGCTTTATTCTGTCCGCCCTCAGATCTTAAAGACTGCTGAGGCTAGAGGGTTGCAAATTGGTATGTTGATCATTTACCCTTCAATCATCAAACATACCAAACTACAGCCATCTAGCCTCGGTATTTCTTATTGCATTTAAGGTTAAATTTAGCCATAATCGTGCTTCTGGAAACGATATAGGATAGGCCACCACCGGGTCGTGGTTAAAGTTTCATGGGCCGCGGTTCATAAAGCATTATACCGAGACCACCGAAAGATAGATCTATTTTCGGTGGCCTTGATTAAACGCTGTAGCGGCTGTACAGAAACTCTATTGCGCAGAAGAAACTTCGTCGCATTTTCACTTGTTTGTTATTATAAATGATAGTTTCTTTAGGGGATGCTTGGCAAGTTCCTAAATAATAATAAGAAAGACGTTTTCAAGGTTCCTTATTCGAAGATATTCTCGCCGACCTCTTTCCACTTTCTCTGGCGAATACTTTCATGAATCGTATTTGTGGACCACATCATGTGTGCGAGGGTTTACGATATGACTGGCTATGGCCATGAAGAGGGAAATGAAAGACCTATTTAACCTGCTCCCAGTGACCATATCTCTGGTTTTATGTTTCATATCCGATGTGTGTGGATCGTATTACAGCCTTTATCTATTTTATTGCCAGTTCTAAGTAATTGGTAGAATTTTTTATTAATATTAGTTCCAGTGATATTAATAAAAATAGTTCATACCATTGCAGCTACTTTCCGTTAACTTCGCACTTGTCACATCGTTTTTACAGTAGATTTATTTATCTAGTTTCTTTTTATTTCTCTTTCTTATTGAAGGAATGGGAATGAAATTATTTAATTTATTCCCAAATGATTTTTGGCCAATTATCATTAAGTCTTATGGGTAGATCATAATATCCTCTATAAAACTACGGATGAACGCTAAAAGCGAAGAAACATTATTCAAGAATTCTCTCAGTGGTCGCACCGGATGAGGGCGATGATGGAAAGATATCAGATGAAGGGAAATCTTTATTTGCCTGCAGCTTTCCTTTATCTCTAAAAGGAAGTTCTTGTCGAGCTGGGGAGTAGTTTAAAGGGATACCTAGGAACCATCAGACATTGCTAACGCAAGTTACATTCGGGAGTCACATCATTTTTCGACGCCTGTGAGAGTTATTCGTTTAAAAAGGAAAATCAAATTTTGTCTTGTCCTTTAACTGCCTTCTATTGATGAGGATTTGTTGAATAAACACGAGGGAATTTCGTTCTGAATATTTATATGATTCCCAATAAACGTCATTTTTCTGAGTACTCTGCGCTACTTTTTCCGTCGGAATTTTATTGACATTAAAAAATTAACATCAAAACAGTTTTCCTGTATTTTTAGTGATGAACAGAAGAAGATTTCTACTTACACGTGTTTGATAAACACTTCCTGACCTTATTTAGCAATTTATCTCTACGTCATAAAGTTAACAGCTACATTAATTTCTGCTACAGCTAAAGTCTTCAGATCATTCCCAAGATTTCTCTTGTTGTTAATATCATCCCAATTTCAACAAACGAAAGAACACGATTTTATAGAAGCATTTACAGTTACAAAGTAGAATAACAACTACACGAAAAAAATATATTAGCGCGCAGGTAAGTTATATTAAACGGGATTTTAAAAATTTGAATTCAGGAATACCACAAAAATATGACCATACATATTTCAAAAATATTTTTTTTCCAAGGTAAAACTTATTTCGGATACAATGACTAACAAGTTGACGGAGACGGGAAGGAGGCTTCCAAAACTATGCTTAAATCTAAACGAAATTAAACAAAGATAGCAATTACTCAAGCAGTGTGAAAATACGTTTTCCATTAGCTTTCATTTTAGAGAGAGCACATTTCATTCTTCTCTCGCTTCATGTTGAATAAGTCAGTGGTTCTAAGCAAAGAGGAGCTTTTATTGAGAAATTGTTGCTGGTAGTAATTTTCTATGTGCAGTTCTTGAAAACTTGATTACAGACTGCTTCTGTCATGGAAAAACTACTAGATATCTTTTTCGGACTAAATGATAACAAATCACCAACCGGAACAACAACAAAACTCCTGCACGCTCAAAATAAGTAATTCGATGCATTCAAATCGTTAGAGAGAAATTGCTGACAAGCAGTTTATATTTTGAAGCGTAAAGGAACATAGTGCATACGAAGTTCATGAAGTTAAAATAGAATAGCTGAAATCAATCGCACAAACAACTACTTGAATATTAGATGCATTTAAATATCCATAATGAAATCAAAATACTTGTAAACAGTCTAAGGTATCAGGCAGAAACAGTGAAGTGTAAAAGGCATTATTACAAGGCACGCTGAAACGATATGCATCCAAACCCATTTATTTCTTCAAGTGAAGTCGAAACGACAGCACAAAACCAAACCACAAACCACAATGATTATCAATAACTATTTTTAAGTTCCGTAAGAGCCAGCTGTTAACTAAATGACAACAGAATGTCTGTTAAATACGCAATGAATAGTATTCTTTCAAATAAATGAAACAAAAGGTCTTCATACTACAATGTAACAAAACTGTTCTAATAATGAGCAACCAGATGAATAACCGTTGACTCTTCAAATTACGAATAGCTCTTGGAATAAGTATACCAGTGATCCAGTTTGCACAGCGCAAGGATTACTTACTGAGAGAATTCGCTACTGGGATTTATTCTTAACAAACTGTAACGAACTGACGTCATCTGAATAAAATATCAGATTCGACAATTAAAGTATGATAAAATGAATTAGTAATATCAAAACTAGATTAACAGAATACCTCCAGCGGTGGGCAGCAAACAGGTAATATTACTGAAAAGTTCTAAGGATCACTATATTACATATCCATAAAATAATTGGGTTATGGGAATAATTTCTTCCTTTACTAAGGTGAACATCCGTTATCTGATTTGAATACTATGTCCACTACTGACTTAATTCAAATCTAACAATACCGTCGTTCTTCAGTGGTCCATTTGTAAAAGTTTTCATGATAATGCAACACATACCATGGTCTGACTTGGCACATTGGAATTCAATATTTTGTCTAAGATGGCTAAACGCTCACCACCAAAAGCAGCGTAAGTACGTCACGTGCTAAAGGAAGGGCACGGAATGTTGATCAGGTAAAACGTATAAGGTTTGTATGATGATACGAACATAGACACATACACAGAAACACATACACAGAAACACATACATACATACATACATACATACATACATACATACATACATACATACATACATACATACATACATTTAAGGGCGTTTTCTTGGAAACAATTGCTATATCACTAACAAAAATAATCACTGATATGCGACTAAACGCAATTCTAAACAGTTATCATTACTACCAATGAATCAGAATACAAAATTAATATTAAGCTTACGCGTGTTTAACCTGACTTAACATACCTATAAGCTTATTAATTGTTAGAAACACCTTCCTAAAATTAGAAATGACTCTTGGCGAGATGTTTGTAATTGTATTATTCTTATGTATGAAAAAGTGAAAAAATTCTAAGTAAAAATAATGTCCTTCGTAATTAAATTTATCAAATGTACGGACATACAGTATGATACTTAGGCACATACGTGACAATACTTAATCTTACCTTAACATCCGGGATTGTTGGGTAATATCCTTTCAGCGTTCCTTTAGATTGACCGCACCATGTATTATTTCAGGAATCACTGTTATTTCACCGTATTAATAGCGGAAGCGCATTGTTAGGAATAGGGAGAGAGCAAGAGAGAAAACAAGAGAAACACAAACACAAGTTCACTCGACACTGTTTCGACGGTTTTCCGTTTGGATTTCGGGTGCACCTTCCGCGAAATGTTAGAATTTTGATGGCTCTAAATTTCGCTTAACGTTATGATTACTCCAATTTTTGTTTTCAACTTCAGATAACTATTTTAGTGTACGTATTCCTCTCCTCAGTATCTTTTATTATTATTGTTATTATTTTTTTTAAGGAAATTATGGAATCTCAACAAAACTTCCATATAAAATATTCGCTAAACTGGTGGCAATTGACGGCAAACGCATATAAACACACCAGAAGAGATAAGGTGATTTAATGAGACCGATCAGTTCTAAAGACAGCGTATCAGTAATATTAACAACCTGCTTGGTTATCGTGTACAGGAGATTGTTAAATCTGAAGTCCGTACAAATGAAATAGCAAATCACCATAACCAGAAAATGATAGTCTCTCTGAAGAACAATAAGCGTCAATGCCAATGAGGTATGTTCTAATATGATCTTGGATAAATAGCTTCGCCCTGTTCTGATACGTACAGCTGTTAGGGTTGTTAACTGACATAAATGCCAGACTTTGATAAAGGGGACACAAGAACAACACGATAATAATTTGGAGGTGAAGAGACGAGGTTATAAGTACTTGAAAATAAGCTAGGTAAGAACGATATGGATATAATTTTGGAAAGCGTTTAAAGAACAGGAGCAAAACTCACTGATAAAGAATACACATTCTACTCAAAACTGCTGGGTATGAAAGTTGATTTGATTCTACCCACAGACATATTTATCGTAAAACGTAAAACACAACATTGATGTCTATTACATGGACTGATTGGTAACAATTGGCAGACTTATATTTGGTATCCTCTCTAACAGAGTTAAGTATACCTTAGTTTTATCAGACCACTGAGCTGATTAACAGCTCTCCTAGGGCTGGCCCGAAGGATTAGACTTTATTTTACGTGGCTAAGAACCAATTGGTTACTTAGCAACGGGACCTACAGCTTATTGTGGAATCCGAACCACATTATAGCGAGAAATGAATTTCTATCACTAGAAATAAATTCCTCTAAACTCTTCATCAGCCGGCCGCGGGAATTGAACTCCGGCCCATCGAGTGACAGTCTGAAGCTCAACCGACTCGGCCAACAAAGGGCTTTCTCTAACAGAGTAAAACATAAAACTCGTTGTTCCACGTCCCCTGTTTCTCAGTATCACAGCAGGTAGGCTACTTTCAATGATGACTCGCTTAAAAAACGAATGTCTTCTTTACCTTTTGTATGGGATTGAGATCTGATTGAGTAAACGCTTCGTCCAAGTTATTCATGAGTCGTTTGACCAATTCCACAGCTAGCTAAAGTTTGGGGGTTTTTAGCAAGTGACTGAAAATTTTCGTATTCGAACTCAGAGCTAATTTTGGGTTTAATAAACTTTTGGAATAATAAAACCCATGGAAAGGTTGTCAAGTAGGTGTCTGAATAATTATTAAACGTGACTAGAGAACCTTTTTATGTTCACACTTTGGTGAATATGGGAAAACTAGGGTACAGGTTTTAAATGAGGGGGCTCCAAAGCACTGGAGTTACGGGCAAGAAAAATTAGAATTCCAGAAAATAACAAATAAAAAAAAGATTGCAGTAACAACAACGACAACAATAACACTGGTAAAAGAAACAGCATTAGCCAAAACAAAAATATGCTCTAAGAGTCTGCTACAGATATAGTTCAGTGCTGTTGACTTTAGTGAATATTTTCAGAAGGAGAGCTCAATATTCGACGGGATAAGTCCCTGATGCGTCAGGAAGGTAGGCTGAAAAAGGGAGGAGGAGGAGGAGGAGGAGGAGGAAAAGGAGAGGGTCGGGGAGTGAAGTGGGAGGCAGAACTGAAGTGGCAGTGAGACGTTCTTTTGAAAAAAATCTGTGTTTTCAAGAAGAAATCTGGCACGTCATTCATGCGTATTCGAGATCTTGCACGAGAGCCAAATGAAAACGTCTCAAGCACAAAGGAGCTCCGATGAAGCTTATATCCTCCTGGGAATGTCAGTGAGAATCAATGAAGATCTGGATCCCCTGAATGTCTCGATGATGGATGAAAAACCTACTCTAATTTTTGCCTTTGGCCATTAAGAGGGCAATTTTCCCCTTTATGAAAATAGCAGTTTTTTTCTTACGCAGAATACATAATATAGTTGATTGTTGTTTTAATTTCTTTGTTAAATATCGTTTGCTAAGGTAAGATATTGCCAAGGTAACTGCTTTGTGAGGTGATAGATGAGTACTGGGTAAAGTACTGTGCTTATTGAGAAAAAATATGCATCTTTACAGTCTTTCCATTTTGCAATATATATATATATATATATATATATATATATATATATATATATATATATATATATATATATATATATATATATATATGTGTGTGTGTGTGTGTGTGTGTGTGTGTGTGTGTGTGTACACACACACACACACACAAGGTCCTTTATTAATTGTGTCTAGGTTGCCTAGACTCAATTAATAAAGGACCATTCCCGAGCAATCGGAAATTCTTGGAATCAAACGTTCGAGTGGGCGGTTCATTCTGCTGCTGTATTTAAGAATTTATTTCCCGCCTCGGTTTTCCATAAGGCTTTTATTTTCCTATCGGATCTTCTCTCCCAGTTATTTCAACATCTTTGTTCTACAACTGGAGCTATGTAAGGGAATTGGGTTGCTCGTGGCGTGGTCCCTTCATTAAAAAAAGGGGGGGTTTTCTGCATTTTCTTTGAAATTTAGGTTTAATTGCTCTCCTTTACTTCGTAAAATCAGACAAGAAACTTTACGTTTATATTCAAGATATAATCAGACGGAATTCCCTTTATTGTTACATTACTTCGTTTTTCTTCATTTACAGAAAGTCTTTTAATGATTGTTAAGTGTCGGCTTATGATCGTTTTGATATTTGTTTAATCCCACTAAATTAATTCCCTTGCATTCTGTTAACGATAGTTAATCGTCTTATTTATCTTTTTTTTCTTTTGGGAAACCAAGGTAACATTACATGCCACTCAAACTACTGAATATCGTATCTTTTGGAGGTTGAACAAAATATGACAAACATGGGTATTGTATCCTCCCCCTACCATGCTGACATAATCACAGCCTTACGGAAAGTAATAACGATGGAAAACTACCTAAATGTGAACTCTAAGATTATGTGTGTTTTTATCGAGAGGTGAGAAGTTCAGCCCAAAAATTGACGAGAAATACCCTTTATTCGAATGGAAAAATATTTGGGAAAATGTTAACGGTAAGTTGATTAACAGTTATGATAGAGAAATTTTATACAAATATGTTCCTGAAATTCTGGCCACAAAAGATAGATTGTATATGATGAAAATATCAAGTAATACACTAAGTGAAAACTGCAAAGAGCCAGAAAATGTGAAGCATTTAATTTATTGCTGTGACTGCAAGAAGAAACTGCTTAATTGGTTTTGTGATTTATTAAAGGAACTGTGTCACATCAAGACAAAAAGTTTATTGAAAATGTTAAAATTGGAATTTGAAGCACATTCAAAAATGGACAGGAGCACTGCTCTAAATTTGATTTGCGACTATGTTCTTGGAATTTGGTTAGCCCACAAAGCAGGAATAAAAGAAAACGATGGTATTAGATGGTTTATAAAATCAAGGATGATAAAAAAATAGATATATACTGATAGAATCTTATATGGGCAACTACAAAAAATATTAACATTGAAATATATAAATTATTTGTAAAATGTACATGATAAAATATTTGTCAACTCGAATGGTACGATGAAATTATATTTATTAACTTTTGGTAAAGCTAAGTCAACTTTGATCAAATTTTGATTGTAATACTGTTAAAAATGTAAAATATTGTATATTTTCTCTAATAAAAGATAAAAAAAATATTGTGTGCAGCCGATATTCCGTGCTGTAAAAATGTGATTAGACAGTTATCTCTAAAGAAGAAACGCACAGAAAGAGAAGCTTGAAAATGAGGAAGTCATGTTTGGCTACTTGAACGAGCCACCCTATTGGGAATAAGCAGTTTTCCATTTTACGCGCTCTCCAGAGTCCGTGGATATACCTGTGAGTGTCGTAGGCAAACTTGGACTTCGCCGCGGTAAGGAGCGTCAGTATACCGTGACCTGCGTGGCACGAGAGAAACTCCTAGGCGTTGTATGGGCTCTCTTAGTCTTCAAGCTGGCGATTTTTTTTAGTTGTACCAGGGTTCTCGAAGGCGCATATACTGTATACTTGAAACTTGCAGGTAGTATTAGTTACTGTTACGTGTATTCGTTTAGTTTTGTTTGAGGGGTTTGCTCGTGTCGCTGTTAGGATTCGGCAGGTAGTTTTGTGTAAAGAATTTTGTTGACTCTTTCCAAGTTTTCCTTAAACGCCGTCGAATGTTGGTTCGTAATGTAACGGACGCGTCAGTCCATTTTTATAATTTTGATATTTTTACAATGGAGTGAAATCGGTACGCACTACGATTAAAGGACTCTGAATCCGTTATTTATTGATTTGTCTATTTGGCTTTGGTAGCTGTAATGTTTTTCCCCAAATTTAATTGGGAATTCGTGAAGTCACATGTTAGTACTGTTTAGTTTATTATATTTGAAAATTACGATTATACTTTATTGGTTAATTTATTAAGCTACTGATTGAGTTGTTAAATGTTAATATTAAATGTAGTATGGCGAGCAGAATGGGTTTGTTGTAATCTAACAAGTTACTTAATTCCAGGTGAGTGCTTGTGTCTTCGAGTACTCGCTCTTCGAATCCTGCGTGGGAGTTGAAGTAGATGAATTTCTTTTAAAGAAGCTGGTATATACCAATAAAAGGTAAGAAACTTAAATTTCAGACTTGGGAAATCAAGACTGCATTTCACTTGGTTTTGTCTAGCTTATATGTTAAAGTAAAGGGGTTAAGAGTTTAGTTTTCTTTGTATATTATTTTTAATATGTTAAAGTAAAGGGCTTAAGAGTTTAGTTTTCTTTGTATATTATTTTTAAAATTTTTGATTAAGTTGGAATGCGTTTTGTACAAATAATCTTAAGTTATGTAAGTTGTGTAGTTTTAAAACTTAGAGTAGTTTTGAACTTAAAACATTTAGATTTTGTTCTTAAAAAAAAAGGGGCCACCTTTGTCGGGGTGGCGGTGCTGCTCTGGCAAAGATGGCTCAAGGCCTGTACATGGTAGACAATGTCTACCATGTACAGAGCCGCAAAATCCGGTTTTAGCCTTTTATTAAGGTTCAGGTTGACTTAGTCTTTTGGCAGGTTTGGAGGTTTGCGTTAGTCTTTTGGCAGGTTTGGAGGCTTGCGTTAGTCTTTTGGCAGGTTTGGAGGCTTGCGTTAGTCTTTTGGCAGGTTTGGAGGCTTGCGTTAGTCTTTTGGCAGGTTTGGAGGCTTGCGTTAGTCTTTTGGCAGGTTTGGAGGCTTGCGTTAGTCTTTTGGCAGGTTTGGAGGCTTGCGTTAGTCTTTTGGCAGGTTTGGAGGCTTGCGTTAGTCTTTTGGCAGGTTTGGAGGCTTGCGTTAGTCTTTTGGCAGGTTTGGAGGCTTGCGTTAGTCTTTTGGCAGGTTTGGAGGCTTGCGTTAGTCTTTTGGCAGGCTTGGAGGCTTGCGTTAGTCTTTTGGCAGGCTTGGAGTCTTGCGTTAGTCTTTTGGCAGGCTTGGAGTCTTGCGTTAGTCGTTTGGCAGGCTTGGAGTCTTGCGTTAGTCGTTTGGCAGGCTTGGAGGCTTGCGTTAGTCGTTTGGCAGGCTTGGAGGCTTGCGTTAGTCGTTTGGCAGGCTTGGAGGCTTGCGTTAGTCGTTTGGCAGGCTTGGAGGCTTGCGTTAGTCGTTTGGCAGGCTTGGAGGCTTGCGTTAGTCGTTTGGCAGGCTTGGAGGCTTGCGTTAGTCGTTTGGCAGGCTTGGAGGCTTGCGTTAGTCGTTTGGCAGGCTTGGAGGCTTGCGTTAGTCGTTTGGCAGGCTTGGAGGCTTGCGTTAGTCGTTTGGCAGGCTTGGAGGCTTGCGTTAGTCGTTTGGCAGGCTTGGAGGCTTGCGTTAGTCGTTTGGCAGGCTTGGAGGCTTGCGTTAGTCGTTTGGCAGGCTTGGAGGCTTGCGTTAGTCGTTTGGCAGGCTTGGAGGCTTGCGTTAGTCGTTTGGCAGGCTTGGAGGCTTGCGTTAGTCGTTTGGCAGGCTTGGAGGCTTGCGTTAGTCGTTTGGCAGGCTTGGAGGCTTGCGTTAGTCGTTTGGCAGGCTTGGAGGCTTGCGTTAGTCGTTTGGCAGGCTTGGAGGCTTGCGTTAGTCGTTTGGCAGGCTTGGAGGCTTGCGTTAGTCGTTTGGCAGGTTTGGAGGCTTGCGTTAGTCGTTTGGCAGGTTTGGAGTCTTGCGTTAGTCGTTTGGCAGGTTTGAGGCTGGTTAAGGTTGACTCGTTGCCTTGTGTTAAATGTCATCTGGATTGTTCTTGGTCTTTCTTGAGAAATATCTGAACTTTTTCTTAATTGGCTTGGGTATTTTTTGCCCTGTGTAGGTTTTTTCAGACTTCAGTGGATTTTGAGGTTCCACGTAAGGTTTGAGCTTAGTGAGTAGTGGAGGTACAAATACCTTATGTTCATGTATGCTTTACATGATTGATGTAAGCGTGGAAAATGTGAATCAAATAAGTTATGCATTACAAATAGGCAATATTATAAACAGAAAAACTAGGTCTGGGCATAAAGCATGTTTCAAGTTAAAATGCAGTTGTCAGGAAGCAGGTATGGATTTTTTACTTTAGCTGGGTTAAGTAGGCAGGTTGTAAGTGTGACGAATCTTTCTCTCTTTCTGTGTCGGGATCAAGGGAGCTTTACTCCTATCAAGGATTCCCTGAAACGGACTGTCAGCAGGATTTTCATTGTAAAGAAATTGCAGGATTGCAGATTCATGTAAAAATTCACTTTCTTTGAGTCGAAGTTATTGGGCTTCGACTTTTAGAAAATTTGTTTAGTTAAAACTAAATTCTAGATAAAGAATGCTTTTTTGTACTCCATTTGCTAACCTTTATACCATCTACATTTTTTCTATATCGAGGTTTCATTGGTGTTAGATAATTATAACCGTAAGTCATCCGAAGTAGTTTTAACCGCACCTAACTTAGCGTAGGATGAAAGATGAGTATTTGAGAGATACTAGAGTAGTTTTGGGCCTACATCAGGAAATAGTCTTTTAAGTAATGCGGCTTTGAGGGTGTGCTTTTATGTACTGTTTTATAGAACTTAAGTTTCAGGGTAAGGCTTAATGCTGTATCCTAATTTACTACAAGAGGCAAAATGCTAATTGATAGTGAATTAAGCGTAGTTACATTACTTTTAAAGTTCCCCTGCATCGGACATTTTTTGTAAGATTTCAAACAGAAAACTAACTTTATTTGGCACGTGAATTGATTGTTAGGTAAATGGGTAAATTGGGTATCTGTAGGCCCATATCTAAGGCGAGAAAAATTATCTTTAGCTCTGTATATGAACGATTCTGTAATTAATCTTTGCTATTCCCAACAGAGAACCTGAAGAGCCTTCGTAATATTGACTGTATGAGCATCAGTCAATATTGTTCCAGATATCTTTACGTGGTAATTTCGACGAACTGGTAATTTAGAGTTTGTATCTAAAATGACCCTTTAGATTCTTGCTTCACATGTGAGCGTAAGACTAATTACTGTGTAACATCTGTGAAACTTCTGAATGATTTACTTGGAAGCTTTGCATACTGGAGAAAATACATTCAAATTTATAATTCCATAACTTTGATTTTATATCCTTGGATTATTGTATCGGAGCAAATGAGGTGGATTTAAGACTTCTATTTTTTGCCATCTCATTAGGTGAGCTGTAGTGCATTATTCATATTGTCTAGATAGCACATGAATGAAAATGCTACACAAGTGTCTAGGTCTAATTTTAATTAAAATGGTGCGAAGTGATGTCCATGCCCTGAAGTATCAAGTGTACCTTGGCTGTTTTTGAGAACACGAAGTTTGTAATAAACTTAATAAATACAATTAACATTTATTCCCTTCAAATTCATAGTGACAAGTACGAATACCCTTGCATACAGATATTAAGACTAGTTTTCCTATCTTAAACTATAGTTGGTATGCTTTATTGGAAGGTTTGCAGTGTAGTAATTTTTTTTTTATTTCATCCTAGTGTTTGGAATATTGTGATCAATACAATAAAGGTACCGCTGTTCTTTGGCAGTATTGGTGTTCTTTGGCGTCTTTGTTGTAATGTTTTTAATATGCCAGCTTTCTCTGGACTGGTTATTTAAACGTTATATATGTGGTTTAACCTGAAATTCACTGAAGTTTGCAGTATTTTTTGAAAGTCTAATAGATTAATTTGACAGATTCCTGGAGGGTACATGTTGATCTTATTCCTTTAAGGCTATTTAGAGCATTGCATTGTCCTAAAGTCCCTTTAAGATACAGCCACCGGCTAAATGTGAGCAGACTGTGAAGATAAATATACTAGAACTGTAGTTTTTACATGATAGAGGGTATCTGAATTTAGATCCACTGCCATAAACCTTACGAACCATTAGTCATGACGCAATACCAGGGTGAATTAAGTAGTTGCTGAAGTTTAGGACTTGTCTCAATCGAGGTTAATAACCATGGGAAACTTAAAATAAGGGGACAGGTCCGTTAACATTTTTGCTGGTTTTCTATACTGGATATTAATTAATGTAAGTTTCCCAGCGCATTGTTGCATTCATACTGCAATCCTTTACGTTTAGAATGGTGAACATTCTCCTTGACTGTGAGAGCAGTTTTACCCTGGTTCGAGCATTAAGGTAGCAAGATTTCTTAAGGAAAGTGTTAAACCAAAGCTTTATTAAACTACTGTACATTTCAGGGCCGTATCTAATTGATTTTCGTCGATAAAATCTTACCAAAGGATCGGATATGGATCGTATTTTGGAAATAGCTATTCAAAGCCATAGCCTAATTGGCAAGAATGTGCAGCGATGTCTGTTGATAATTAAGGCACTTATCAGAGTAAATAAAAGAAATTTAAAACTTATATAAATCTAGCAGGCTCGTAGATAGAGGCCAGTAAAACGTCATTACTGAAGGCCCTCCCACTCATTGATACTGTGGTACGACGTACTTTACTAGACACCCCGCCCACATATTTTGTGAACGAAGACCTTGGTGGTAGTAGTAATAGTATATGGAATTCTTATGTTGATTCACACACACCAACACCTACCCTGCATTCTCTCTCTCTCTCTCTCTCTCTCTCTCTCTCTCTCTCTCTCTCTCTCTCTCTCTCTCTCTCCTTTTTGATGTGCCATGTCTCTAAGAGTACAATAAGGGAATGTGCATCAAATGAGAATTGTGTAATACAGTTCCATGGCGCAATTCACGTTTCCTTTAACTTATATATGCACCATGTCTTATTCTAAGGCCCCGTCCACACGGTCGAGCTTTGCCTTGCGAACTTGGCTCGGTGTGACGTCAGAAACGGAGAAAAGGCGAGCAAAGCTTCGTGTAGGGCTTTCCTAATGTTTATCGAAGTATCGAGGCTTTGCCTGGAGCAGCAGGGCTGTTAACTGACGGAAATATTTCTGGTAAACGGATAAAGACGTCACTTACTGAAAAGTTTCCGTAAAGAGCAATTTCATGTAAAACCTTCACGAATAAACAAATAAAGGAAAATAAACAAGAGTTTCCCGTTATTTTACCCTTCATAATGAATACGTCAGGTAAGTATGACTTATGGGAACTTTGAAAAACAAATATATTAACACCCTTTATCGCAATGCTACGGAAATCTGTCAGTCTAGTCCATTATGCTTGGAAATCCTAGTGCTGTACTGTAGTGATCGGTAGCTGCATCCTGTTGACAGAAATAGTAATGTTGCATGTACAGTAGTCGAGCTTCAGCTGAAATACTCTGCCTCATGGTAGTATTTTGTTTCCTTATATATGGTTCCATTTTAGATAAGAGTTTATAAAAGTTATTAGGGTCCATTCTCATATAGTTGATGGACTCTGATTAATAGCCATCTCAGTTCCCGCAATATCGTCAAATGACTTCCTATGTCTGCTCTTCTTTGTAGCCACTCCTTACACCACGTCCTTTTCTGCCTTGTCGCTTTTATCTTTGCACACATTGCTACAACAATACACAGCGCGATTTTCTTCTTGGGTCTTTTACGATCCATATTGTAGTGCATAATTCGGTCCTGTGTCAGTCACTGCCAGCAGGCTCTCACCAACCAACCAGCGTCGTTCGGACAGCAGCATAAATGCGTACGACAGGCTTAGCCTGCAAAGAGGCAAAGTTTACCGAGCAGAGCTCGACCGTGTGGACGGGGCCTAACACACTTTGTGAAAACAACCATCGTTACCCTGAAGTTTGTTGCTTCATATTGTCTCCTCAAAAGTTCCTGTTCAAGTGCACCTGCTTAGTCCTGCTAAATGAATGTAACATAACGCAAGTGTTCTAACCTTAACTTCTCTAATGCGTGATCAATTCCAAAATAAATCCACAGTGCTTGGTATAGCACGCTGTTCCGCCTTCATTATTTTATTTGTGTCTGTGTCAGTTTTGTTGTTTCCATACGCTTGATTCATTTACTTGGAACTGACACTGTTTGATGTAAGGTTCTTGAGTGGTTATCGGTGAATCTCTATATTCCCGGTTTTTGAAGTTACTCATTCTTTCAATTTTCAGTTATTTTGATTATATATTTCATTTAATCATAACTACATTGTAGTGCTGAATGAAATTCTTAATCATAGTCCAAACGCTTGGGCTATGACCTAAATTTTATAATCCAGTAACCCATTGATTATACTGAACTTTATTAAAACTGAAGGAATATGAAATAACAAAAACAATTATTGTAATAAGAAATTATGTAAAAAAGGATATGCTGTTGTTTGTTTAAGCATTGTGTGAATCAGGTTCTTGCACCTTGAGACCACAAGTAAAGAACTTTCGATGGAAATAGAGAAAGTAGAATTTTGATAATTATCCCATATCTTACTAAAGGTATTGCTTATTGTACAAGATGGCCAAATATTTGTTTCTACAATCATTAACATACTACTGGGAACCCTGCTATTACGTCTGATGTCATAGTTTACGTCACAACTAGCCTCTCCCTGGGTCCTTACTAAATTTAGCTAGGTTTCCCTTTAAATTTCTTTGATTTACTCTGATAAGTGCATTAATTATCCACATTGGACATCACTGCATATTTTTCCCAATTAGGCTGTGTCCTCAAATAGCTATTTCCAAAATACGGTCAATATCCGATTCTTTGGTAAGATTTTATCGACGAAAATCTATTAGACACGACCCTGAAATGCAGAGTAGAAAATTATTGGACTGAGGGGTCTACGCAGTTAAGTTACAAAGGAACCAATTGGACAAGCTGATGCAATGAATTTGATATTTTTTAAGCATCACACAACCTAATAAATCAACTTCTTAATTTAGTTTGTGGAGCTACTGTTCATGATTGACTTCTAATAGTTATGAAAATTACTCTCAAATTGAAGTTTTTTTTTTCGTAAATTTGGCCATAGAATTATCCAGCACTGGGAAGGTTTGATTTCCATGATGGTGAAGTTAGTCAACAGAAGCTCGGAGTTGCACAAAACCTCACGGTAAAGCGCGTAACGCTTTAAGTCTGTATTTGAGCAGTGTATACTACTGGGTGGTTTTATCGGTCGAAAGTCTGAAATCACAAGTAGAGCCAAGAGATACCTAGTGTCCACATTTTACGAAACTGGGAAACTCTTGGAATCCTGAAAACTACATGTGTTGTGATTGTGGCAAATTGTTTACAGAAAATCGTGAACTGAATGTTAAGGAGTGCACAAAACTTGTCGTTCAGATCAAACCACCAAGAAAACCAAACTAAACAGCATCTTGGTATATTTGATAATGAATAATTAGATAACAAATTTTATTAAATGCTTGATTTTTCAAGTCCCGAGCCTATTGGGTATGCATATTTGCGTGTTATATGCTAGCAGATGACATCTTTGATTATCGTTGCTGCAATCCCGTCACGTTAAAACTTGCATTTCTGGTTTCACTGCATTTTGACCTTAATTATTAAACCCAAACTGCAGACCATAATGTTAAAACTAGAGTGGAAAGTCAGTAGAAGTAAGACGACGTATGGCTGGCAGAGTAATGATACGAGGAAACAATTCAGCCAAGAGTTGGCTAGTCAGTCACTGCCAGGTACTGTACAGTACACTGGCAAAATCCCACTACTTCGTTCTTTTCCTTCGCATTACATCTTGAAATTTTAATGTGTGATGCGCCTCTTAAATAGTTTAAGCGTTTTCAGAGTAGTTTTTTTTTTTCAGAATAACCTTATAAGGTACCGATAGATACCTCTTGTAATACTGTTAGTAAAGAAAGAACCATGGAGTTTCAATTGCATGGTTTGAAGCTGGAGTTTGGCTCAAAGCGGGGAGTCTTTGATTCATCTTAGGAATACTAATTTCTAGAAGGTATTTTTTTTGATATACCTGGACCGAGTCAAGTGTCCTGGAAGTTAACACACTTTTATCACCCTCTTTACTGCATAAAAATTCGTGGTATCCATCTTAGACAGTTTGCTCAAAGTCAAAATGTGATAGAAACCACTCTTTAAATGTCAACCACTTGTTTGTAAGCGTTTAGCAATTTGTGATTGTACCGACCAGGGGTCACATTTCGAACACCTTTTGCAGACCCTTTTTCATTTAAGTTTTCTTTGTTCTCGAAGGTTATGCCATCGCCTAGTGTTAATAACCCCTTTCCTGCAAAAAAAAAAAAAAAAAAAAAAAACTGGTTTAATTGCAGTTAAAAGTCATTTAATTGCACTTGAACACACGTGAATAAATTTTACCGCAGGAATTGATTATGTATTTCTATGGTGATTATTTTATAAAATTAATAGAAGAAAATTAGGGTGCAGCGTTAGGCGAAATGATTACAGGCCGTAATTTAATGAACATTAACAATATAATATTCAATTTTTATCCGCATAGCTAAAAAATTATATTTATTGATGAAGAATATAAGATAATTGACATATTGACAAATTACACCACGAGGTAGGCTATACAAATGCAGCGATAGTTTTTTTTTTTTTCAAGTGTTACAATATCCAGCGTACATATTTAGACCAACCGAGAGAGAGAGTTAATTTTCTTAATTTGTCTTGGTTTGGGTTGCAAGAGCTGAGCCAACGAACCAGTATTACCCAGTACCATAACAAACTGCGCGCATTTTCTGTTATATTTGTTGTTGACATTCTCTCTCTCTCTCTCTCTCTCTCTCTCTCTCTCTCTCTCTCTCTCTCTCTCTCTGGATAACATTATTATCAGGCCTTAATTGCCAGTGATTATGAGTGAAGTCAGGCTGCCCACGTCTCTCTCTGCCTGAGGAATTTACAGTCGTTTTCTAGTCAATTTATTCCTTCAATCACCTTTTTCGAATAGTTATGTGGTTTTCCTCTTTATCTTATCAATGAATTGCTGTGGGTTACTTAAATGCTTTTTAATAGTCTCTCAGTGTTTTTCTTTGTTGTAATACGTTAATAGACAGTGAAATAGAGGAATGTCTTGTAGGTTTCTAGGAATGTTTGAATGACTTTGTTATTGATTTAATTAAAACGCATTTATCAGTGAGCGCACACACGCACCCACACAAACTCGGTTACTGGTGTGACGATCACGTTTCTATTTAAATTCAGCTTGACTGGCATTTTTAACACTAGAATGCCCGATGGAGTCATTTTGACTCCTTGCCGCCATTCAAAGTTCTCCCGACTCAGTATCTTCACATATTTCACTGAACCCTTCTATGACTTTTAATGATTTTGAGTATATTACACCATGCAACTGAAGAAAAATGGGTTGGATTACTTTAGACATTAATTTTTTAGTTTTTTTAATGGATGCCCAATGGAGTCATTTTGACTCCTTTCGATGGGACTCAAGTAAAAAATGTAAGTTTTGTTTTCTAATCATTTTTACAATACATATCCAAGTCGCTAATATAATGGTTTTTTCATTATAGGCCTATAGATTTCTTCCTTCCAGATTTCCTAATTTTTTTCAAGTAATTTTCCTCATGATTCAAGAAAATTTCCTACGTGGGACACTCAAGTAACATCATACTTGACATTCCATTATCCTTGTATGAAAACAATATTCATAAGTCTGGCAACAGTAATTTGTTATTGTCACTCATAGAAAAGAACATTCACCAAGTCATTTTCGTGGAAGCATGGCGAGAAGAGGCCGTCTTTCACAGGAGCAAATTCTTGCTATTCTAACTGATATTCCTGAAGATGTTTCTGAGTTTGAAGAGGATGACGAACTAGATTCGGATGATGATTATATTCCCAACGAAAATGGATCTAGCTCATCAGACAGCGAGGTGCAAGAACATTTTACGGGAATCATCCGGACCTACAGGTCATGCTAAAAGGTATATCGTTGTTGGTAGCCCAGCAAGTGCATGGCGACTGCTGATTGACAAATTCATATTACAGCATACTAAGAAATGTTCAATAGCTGAAGCTCACAGCCAGACCAAAAGTCAGACATTCACTCTAAAAGACGAGGAACTTGCAGCCTTTATTGCTGTTATGTATGCACGAGGTGTAGCTGGTAAGAATGACCGACCTGTGCATAGCATTTGGAATGACAGATGGGGTATCCCACTATGCAAGCAAGCTATGTCAAGGAATAGATTCTGTGAAGTTCTTCGGTTCTTGCGATTTGACTGTAAATCCACACGTTCTGTGAGACTCAAAACTGATAAATTTGCATTATTCTCAACAGTGTGGAACAGATTTATAGATAATAGTATTGCTTGCTACAAACCTGGTCCTTTTATAACTATTGATGAACAGCTCTTCCCCAGTAAGGCAAGGTGCCCTTTTACCCAATTTATGGCATCAAAACCTGATAAATACGGTCAGAAGTATTGGTTAGCTGTAGATAAGGAGAGCAAATATCTGGTGAATGGTTTTCCTTACGTAGGGAAAGAAGAGCATCGTCCTACAGGAGAGAGGGTTGCTGATTATGTGGTCATGCAACTAATGGAGCCCTATTTGAACAAAGGGAGAAATGTCACAACAGATAACTATTTTACATCTGTCAACTTAGCCAACCAACTAAAGAAAAGGGGAACCAGTATAATAGGGACTATGAATAAAAACAGAAGAGAAGTCCCTGTCACAGTAAAAACCATGAAAGATAAGTTGTACTCTACTAAGATTTACAAGTCTGATGATATGACTCTAACAGTATATCAAGGAAAAGCTAAAAAGAATGTTGTTGTTCTTAGCACTCTCCATCAAGAAGTTGCTCAAGCTAATAATGCGAAGAAGACGCCAGAAACAATCAAATGTTACAACGATACTAAATATGGAGTTGACATTTTGGACCAAATGGCTCGAAAGTATTCAGTGAGAACAAGCACAAGGAGGTGGCCTGTACATTTTTTTCAAAACACCTTAGACTTGGCAGCAATAAATGCATGGGCGATCTATAAGGAAGTGACAAAGGAAAAAATTACCAGGAAAGAGTTCCTTGAACAATTGTCAGAGGAATTGGCAGAGATAAATATACAGTCAAGGAAGAAATTTGATGAGAATGATAATAATCAAGGAAATGAAGAAAACAATGACCAAAGAGGAGACCTAAAGATGCACTGCCAAATGAAGACTCATTGTAAGAAGAATCGCTCTATTGGTAGTTGCACGCAATGTAAAAAATCCTTATGCGGTACTTGCACTACAAAAGTCATGCGCATGTGTAAAAGATGTGATATTCTGGCATAGACTCAAATTGCAATTCATTTAGTTGGACATTATATGATTGTTGGGATACCTATTTGTCTTTATTTCTAAGACCTTTTTAGTTTCTTCATGTCTGCAAAAATTGGAATACAAAGTACATTCCCAAATTTATAACAAAAATAAAAGTTATACAAGAAAATAATCAACAGCATATGATTTTTACCTGGTACCATTGACAAGAATTATTATGCAATAAAATTACACTGTATACTTGATAATAACGATTGTTAAAAATTATCATGCTCATAAGATATTTAAAAAAAATATTGAAAAATTTAAACAGATCAAAATGACTAAATAGAAATTAAAATACACTACTATAATTAAGCATTCTTAATTATAACAGTAGAACATTATATGCAATAATATTACATTATCTGTGTAACTAACTGCAAAGAACGTTAGAAATAATAATAAAACGCAAAATATTTCGGGAAATAACTATAAAAAACAAAGGAGTCAAAATGACTCCCTTTGGGCATTCAGACACGTTGCTAAATCTGGGCATCCTAGTGTTAAGACATTGTACCGCCTCTTAAAGCTGCACCAACAGCGCATACCAGAAGCCCTTCCATCATAGGAGGAAAGAATTAGTGCTTAGGGGGCTAATATCTATGTTTGGTAATTTAGTGGCTTTTGTCCCTTCTTGTTTATTTTTCCTATCGTTGTTTTTACCCCAATTCAGCCTTGAAATTTTGATGTGAGCATCCGTTTCTACAGCCCAGATGCAAACGGCAAATGTGGAAGCAAGAATAAGCGAGGGTGAGGTGGTGACCTGCTCTCTTATCCAGGCATTAAATTCATCACTATTCTGTTTTAGAGTGTCAGCAATACTGGCATAGATCTCAGCAGCCCCTTGCAGGCACACTGTCCATTGCACAGTATCTGAATTGAGGTTGATGAAAAAACAAGTTATAATAGTATTTATACAAGTTTAATGATTCATAACGCTGGTATGCATAATTTTTTATTAAGATTTTGGTCGATCTTTTTCATGAAATTGTAGCATGACTACGAACACTTGCTTTCTGGCGTTGCTTGACGTCAGTTTTAATAGCCACAAAATAATAAGTCAATCAATCTGGCTTTGCCGGTGTCGTTGTTGAGTTATGTAGTTAGTTTTTCTAGTCTGCTTATCGCGATTTTGATAATGCTTTTTTTAAGCAGGCATATTAATTCTTGGGCTTCGTGTTATTCCATCTACATTTTTGTTTTCTTCTTTGTACGTTGAATAAGAATCTAATGTCATCCTTACGCCTTTCTCACTGCAGTAATAAATTTTTCAACCCAAGCAGATACGACTTTATTACTATAGTTAATTATCATGGGGAAATATCAATTTTGCGCGAATTATTTATGACCACGGTTAATTTTCAACGAGGATTATTTCTTTATGACCGCAGTGAAATATCATTGTGAATTATCCGTTGAGTGTGAATTATTCACTGGACGAGGTCTCGTCCCAACACTTTAATTAGTAGCAAGAAAGAAATTTTTTTTTAATAATATAACACCGGGATCAGACAGGTAACGTCTGGCAACAAGTAAACCTTAGATCCTTAATTGACTTTTCATTTCTGGTGACTGATCTGCGTAATCTCTCTTATCCTTTTGACGATGGGGATGATGGCGAACATGCAATTATCAAGTAAATAATGAATTTCAATTATATGAAAGAATAGCTCAATCCTCGTGAGAAGGAATAGCAGAAGAAAGATTAATGTGTTTCATTCCTCTACTTAATGATGAGAGAAACGTTTTTCGTCTTGCTATTTGAGCTGAGAGAATACATGTATTGATTGTTCTGTTTATAGGACTAATGTATAGCAGTGAACGTTTTTATGTTGACAAATAGATGTTATAAAGTCCCATCTTTTCTAGGAATTTAGAAATAAACAATAACGACAGAAACATAATGTCGATTCTGATAGATTTTACTTTAAAGAGTTTGGATATTGCTGTAGACTGATTCTACGTATTATGCTTTTGCGAACTGTCAGATTTTATGCAATATCAAGAACAGTAAGCTTGAATTTTCTTATGTTCGTATGTTTGATTTAGCAGTATCTGTTTCCCATAAGTTTACACATTTACGTACAGATTTATATAAAAAAATAAGATTTCGTCACATAAAAAAGGAAGAAAAATGTAGGAAGCTCGCTTCAAGTCTTGATCGCGAGGGTTTCCAAAGCAAGTCACAGGAAGAGTTCCCCGAAGACATGGCTGTCATACATGATTGCATCAACACTTTCTGTTGTTGAGGGCAGGCTTCTCGGTATCCACATTTCATTCCTGAAAAGTCAGTGACTTTTTCATTTTGTTACACGTTCAGAGAAAATGGGTGCTATCTAGGGTGACAACATTTGAAATAAATGGAAAGCAAAATGTTTGAATCCTTTGGCACAAAATAAAGAGATGGGCGTGCAAAATCGATTATTTTTGTAGGATAAGTGATTGGATGGAAAGGAAGGACGGCCGCGGGAAGAATACTAATTAAGGTAAATAGTAAATGATGCAAAAGTAGAAAGGGATAAATGGCTGTAAACTTTCCCTCACAAGAAAATTGAGGTTTTCCTTTCATGAAATGAGAAGGAGGAAATTGAGTAAAATCTAAAAGTATTCTCTTCCTTATATTGAAGGAAATTTCCTTCTCAATAAGGAGGCAATTTTCTCGTTTAAGAAAATAGTATATTATCATGGAAAGAAGAAATGTAATGTTCCACAAAGAAAACGGCTACATTACGCCATGGTGAAAGGTCAATTCCTTTTTAATGGGAATGGAATTCTCTCACCAAAAGCAAAATGGCAAAAATGCAAGCTCCGCTTGAAAATGAAAGTAACCATCTACTTAGGAGGGAGTTAAGTCGTCTTTAAAGGAACGGTAATGACCTCTTTGAAAGGATGCTGGGATCTTTCATGAAAAGAAAGTAAATTACTCTTTTGAAGCAGCAAGATCTCCATCACGAGGGAAATAAAAAATATTGATCTTATACAGACGGATCCTTCCTTAAGCTAAAAGTGAAATGTACTTAGAATGAATATTCATTAGTAAAAAGATCAGACTCAGTAGAAGGAGGAAAAACAAACTGATACAATTTAAAACAAGTCACACTGAGGCCTGGCACATTTTCGTTTAATTATATATATATATATATATATATATATATATATATATATATATATATATATATATATGCATATTTATAATTATGTATATATATATATATATATATATATATATATATATATATATATATATATATATATGCATATTTATAATTATGTATATATATATATATATATATATATATATATATATATATATATATATATATATATATATATATATATATATATATATATATATATATATATATAATATATATATATATATATATATATATATATATATATATATATATATATATATATATATATATATATATATATATATATATATATATACATACACACACACATAACCGTCAACTGCTTTCAGTGGATAAGAGCATTACCAAGAAGATTGATAAAGTTCCAGTTGAAAGGTCGGCAGAATTGATGCCTTAACATTAATCATTAATTGAATCGTTAGTAACTCGTCGTCTTTGTATGTCAGAATTTTTTATAAAGTTTAGTATTAGCAAGTCCACCGATAGTGTTATATGTACTGTTTTATTCTTTATTAATTTTATCATTTATAAAAAAAAGTATATCTTAGTTTAACCAGACCACTGAGCTGATTAACAGCTCTCCTAGGGCTGGCCCGAGGGATTAGATTTATTTTACGTGGCTAAGAACCAATTGGTTACCTAGCAACGGGACCTACAGCTTATTATGGAATCCGAACCACATTATAGAGAGAAATGAATTTCTATCACCAGAAATAAATTCCTCTTATTCTTCATTGGCCGGTCGGAGATTCGAACTCGCGGCCAGCAGAGTGGTAGCTGAGAACGGAACCCGCTCGACCAAAGAGAAACTTTTATCATTTATAGTTGCATCATATTTGTTTATTGTTTTATCACTGGTTTTTCTTTCTGCCGATGTTGAGCTCATCCTTGTCTCTGCTGTAAATTCAAAAATAGAAATGTCAGCAACGCTTTCGAATATTGTGAAAACTATCTTGGCTGTCACTCTAGTAAACCTTAGTGCAACTGAATACTTATAACTATAAAAAAACAAAAAACAAATATAACTTGGTATAGAAATTACATTCTGGATTATATTCCAAAAACGTGTTTTTCGTCGCAAAACTTTCCCCATTTAACTTTCCAAAAACAAGGGTATTGAGACCAGACAGCCTGACTTCACTGAATTTTCTATCTTAGAGGGGAACTTCAGCTTCAAAGAAGGTGGTGGTTTCATCAAAACTTCGGTCTCGGATTTGTTCTCTTAAAGTTCATGATTCCTAGTACACACTTACCTAGGTAATCATCTCGTATTTTGAAATCTTGATTCTATAATGGTGGGCTGGAGTCATGAATCTCTAACGTTGCTGGAGTCTGATACACGGCCACTCCTTGTGAAGTTTAAAATAACGTAAAATTATCATTAGCAATAGATATGTACAGGGATTTACCGTATGTTTAATTAATTTACCAAATTAATTATGATCTACTGAAATATCTTATCACCTGGAAAAGATGAAATTTATTTATGTAAATTAAATAAACGATGTACATGTGAATAAAACAAAAAAATCTTGAAACGAGGTATATTATACGAAATCATAACATAACAAAAGAGCCTTAGAGACCCATTTATCAATATATCTCTCAAATAGGACATGAGACAGAAAACCAGAGAAGACTGTAAAACTAAAATGAGAGAGAATTTTCGAAACGAGTTAAAATGGAAACAGCCCCTTTCCCAGAAGACTGAGGGCCTGCACCTGTGAGAACTGGTGTTTAATCTGGTAGTTTGAATTTAGCTTTATAAAAAGTTACTCAACGGAATGCAAAATGCAGCTGTTTTAGTTGGAGGGGGTTATTATTATTATTATTATTATTATTATTATTATTATTATTATTATTATTACCTCCAAGAAAGACTCAAAAGATGAATAACATGTTAAAAAGAAAACAAACTCTACTGTTCCAGGTGACAGTCAATAAACGAATTGGTATCTAAACAGTTAATCTGCCTTGCGCGTTGTCTATGGATCTTGATGACGACTTTATAAATTTGTGACTCAAATATTTATCCGTTAAATGTAACAGAGAACAAAGACCCTGACACCCACAAAGGAATGATAAGTTTTAAGAAGTCTGAGCGAAGAAGGGACAAAGAAAAATCACTTTCCAAGCCGCTTCGTGATACAACATAATCCCCTCCAGTTTTTAAGCAATACAAGCTATTTAGATAAACGCTCTTGTTAGTCGTGCATGTGTATGTCACTGCTTGCGAACCCGTTATGTTTTTGCTTTTCTCTAAGCGGATTGGTTTCTTGCAATAAAGCAACTTTTAAACCCTAGTCTCGTTTGTTTTGCATAACATTGTAACTTAAGTTCACTCGAATACTTCCTGTTCTTAAAAGCATGTTGAAATTGCTGAAAACTTCGTGAGCAGTGTGTTGCAAAATGGTCATGGTATAAATACACACACAAAAACACACACACACACATACATAAATATATATATATATATATATATATATATATATATATATATATATATATATATATATATATATATATATATATATATATATATATATATATATATATATATATATATATATATATATATATATATTTATATATTTATATATATATATAGTATATATATATAATGTATGTATATATATTTCATATATGTATAAATATATATATATATATATATATATATATATATATATATATATATATATATATATATATATATATATATATATATATATATATGGAGAGAGAGAGAGAGAGAGAGAGAGAGAGAGAGAGAGAGAGAGAGAGAGAGAGAGAGAGAACTCTATGTTTCGAGTAAGGTCACTATCAATTTTCTAACAAGCGTTGCTTTGGAATTACTCAGAAGCATTGTTTTTACAAGAAAAGTATTCTGGATTACAGGAATGAAATAAAAAGAGGTTCGTTAGGTGTTTGAAGATACTGATTTTAAAATCATCATGGTGAATGGAAGCAAAATTAATGAAGTGAATGAAGCATAAAAAGCAGAATTAACGTACATGAGAATACAGTCTTGCTGAGTGGCTCGAAGTGACAAATCTCATTAATTCTCATCACACATAACATTAGCAGGGAAAATAAGCGAAGGGCTTATGATATTTAATCCTTCATTAGGGTGCATATCATGGATGTACTTGATGACTTGACGCACTTTATGAACTGTCAAATTGCCAGGATTTCGGGTTGGAGTGAAATAATTAACAGCACATTAGAGTATGTGTGTGTGTGTTTTCATTTTGCGACGCGCTATTTGATTAAAAAATAGACGTTTCTTCATTCCCAACTAATATTCTTCGAGTTGCTTTTCTGATTTCCTACGAAAAAGTGTTCAGTTCTTTCCGTCTTTTGAAATTTAGCTCTCGCATAGAAATCAATTTTAGTTGATTTTGACACTTTTTTGTCTGCTACAGCTCGTTGTTTCACTTTCAATATTTTCAGTTGGCGTATTCAATACACACTTTACCACTATTATAATCATTATTCTAGAAATTTTCAGCATATTATGTGCGTTACATATGAGAAATATATGTGCGGTTACTGTGAATCATTCAATGCATTTATTTTACTGCTATTAGTCATGAAAATAATCTAATCATTCATTTAGGCCATTCACACAGTTAATTACAAATGAAACCGTTTTGATAAAAAGATTATCTTTCCCTTTGTTAATTGCCACGATTAACCCATCAGTTTTTGACGAATCAGAAACTGCTCCCATAGTCCATTTTGACTTCAATTTTGACATTTTGCTTGTTTTCTATTAATGTTTAATAAATTTCCACGTGGTTCAGATTCTTTATTGCTTCTGTGCGCGTGCGTATGTGTGTGTGTAAGAGAGAGAGAGAGAGAGAGAGAGAGAGAGAGAGAGAGAGAGAGAGAGAGAGAGAGAGCAACTTAAAAGTAGAAATATTTCCTTCCTGCACCAGATACACCAGTTCCAGAGCCATCTGCCATTGCCAATATAGAAGATTTGAATGTACCTGACAAACTCGAATCTTAAGCAACTATTAGGGAAGACTAAGGATGACTCAGCGACCGAGACTCATTATAATTTGGTCGAGATTCGTATTTTAAAATATGAATTCTTGATCAGATTTTAATTAAGCAAATGTAATAATATTAGCCAGTAAATTCAACATGAAACACTCAGCTTACTACTTATACAAGGCATATGCACTTCTCCGTACACAATATGGCTTAGGAAATTTACTAAAAGCGAGAAGAGACTTGAGGTGTCTGTGTGGAAGCCTGGGTGAGAAGGTATGACGGAATTCTTGAGCCAACTCGGGCTTTTGGAAATGAGGTGTTGTTGCACAATAAGCATGGAAGATATAATGATTAAACTGCTTAGAGCGTGCATAGCATATATAGTATAAGAAGAAGTGATAAATTAAAATTGTGATGATACGTGAGAGTAGTAAATCTGTTAACATAAGTGATATGTTTGATGACAGTATTATTAAATGGTTTAGATTGTGTGGAAAGAATAGGGGGCGATAAATTGATGAAGAGTGTGTAATTCGAAAGTGTTAGAAAAGAGGAGGGGAGAAAGCCATAGAAAGCAATGAATAAATGGTGTGAAAGGATTATTGGAACGAAGAAGCTTTCTGTCCAAGATACGTGACTGTGCATGCAAGATAAAAGTGAATGGTGCCTGCCTTCATGACTTTTTGACTCACTGCCAACAACCTTTCAGCAGTTTTTTTATCTTTTATTAGAGAAAATATACAATATTTTACATTTTTAATAGTATTGCAATCAGAATTTAATCAAAGTTAACTTTATCAAAAACAAATATAATTTTATCGTACCATTCGGATTGAGAAATATTTTATCATTTACATTTTACAAATAATCTGTGTATTTCAGTGTTAATATTTTTCTGTAGTTACCCTTATAAGATTTTATCTGTACATATTTATTTTTTTATTATCCTTGATTTTATAAACCGTCTAATACCATCTTTTTCTTTTATTCCTGCTTTGTGGGCTAACCAAATCCCAACAACATAGTCACAAATCAAAATTACAGCAGTGTTCCTGTCCTTTTTTGATTGCGCTTTAAAATTCAGTTTTAAAATTTTCAATAAACTTTTTGTCTTGATGTGACACAATTCATTTAATAAATCACAAAACCAATTAAGCAGTTTCTTGTTACACTTACCTTTCAGCAGTTAAGTTATAAATGTGGTAGTTATGTTTCTATCTTTTAATTTTTGTAAGTGTAGCAAGAAACTGTTTAATTGGTTTTGTGATTTATGAAATGATTTGTGTCACATCAAGACAAAAAGTTTATTGCAAATTTTAAAATTGAATTTTGAAGCACAATAAAAAAAGGACAGGAACACTGCTGTAATTTTGATTTGTGACTATGTTGTTGGGATTTGGTTAGCCGACAAAGCAGGAATAAGAGAAAACGATAGTATTAGGCAGTTTATAAAATCAAGGATAATAAAAAATAAATATGTACTAATAACATCTCATATGGATAACTACAGAAAAATGTTAACTCTGAAATACATAGATTATTTGTAAAAATGAATATTTGTGAAACCCAATGGCACAATAAAATTATATTTGTTTTTGGTAAAGTTAAGTTAGCTTTAATTAAGTTCTGATTGTAATGCTATTAAAAATGAAAAATATTGTATATTTTCTCTAATAAAATAAAATAAAAAAAAATACCGTTACTCCCCTCCCCGTCCCTTGTCACAGAAGTAGGTTTCCAAAATTCTTAACCAAGCCATGCTAATTTAGGCCTTGTGTTGAACTAGGCCGTGAATTATGTTTCTTGTTGTCATCTGTTTTGTGTCGTAAGCCGGGGTGGGGGTTGGGGGGAGGGACCCATTGCTCATAGTCTCATATTCAAAAGCATAGGGATAATCAGAAGGATGGCACCTTGTGAAGCCTTATGAAAACGTGTGGGCAAAGGAAATTTTGTCAGTTTGCACACAGTGTATAATATGTAATATGTAATGTTCTCGTTTATCATAGCGCGTACAACCATAAATAACCAAACCTTACCTTTTACAAAGTAAGGGCTAGGTGGTAATCTTAACGCAGACTTTTGCATCCAGGGTAGTGTCAGTCTGCAGAACTAGGAAACTAAGGAAGGCAGTTTACCTTGGGCGCTGAACTCGCTGGTACAACGGAGGAGGCTGTATTCTTTGTATGTCTATTGGAATGGATTAATATTCCCTTTGCCACCACTTTGATGATAGTGAAATCTGTCAGCGTTGGCAGACATTCGGGCAATTCAGCGTCCTCCGTTGCACCATGAATTTAGTGCTAGAGGGTTATTTCCCTTCTTCAGTGTCATAGTAACACAGTGTTACACCAGCGAGATAGCAAAAGTCTAACAGGAAGAGTACCATTAATGTTATAAGTGCATCTCCCGTATCGCATATGATCGCCTTGGTTCACTTTCCTTAAGTAAATTAATAGTAATTATACCAATTAGGACATAAATAGACAAACCAAGATAACCCTTGACAGGTGATAAGACCATTTAGCACCCAAGAAGATACGACACTATCGATCAAGCTCTCTTTTTGCTTGTACACTCGGCAAGAAAAGTGAAGATACAGTTTTCATTAGATTTCGTTCATCGAATTTCAATTTTTTTCTTACAGAAAACACATAATCTCGGTAAATTTACCCTAGAATATGAAAATACAATGCAAATTATATCATATATGTTAAATCTACACAACAAAAACGTTCAGATACTTAAAAACACCATGCATGTACGAAGTAATCAGAATTTCTCAGATGACTTCGTTCATACTAAAAGATAGTGTGTGGATATCTCGGTGTAGTACTATTCATCAGAACGGCAATATTTACTCGTTTTCCGTTATGAACAGGCTTATTATTGCATCATCATACGAGGTAATGATAATTTCTTTAATTTTGACACATTCATGTTTGTATTTCACGGTGTTAAAAGTCAGCTGGAATTAATGGCAGTAAATGTTGTGACACCTAGGGTAGGTTGACCAAATCTATTTAAATCCGCAAGAGCGTTCTCTATGATGTGAAGGGCAGCGCAGGAGCTTCGGGGGGAAAACACAAGTAACTGGATGTTTCTTGACGTTGCCATAGTTTCTCTCTCTCTCTCTCTCTCTCTCTCTCTCTCTCTCTCTCTCTCTCTCTCTCTCTCTCTCTCTCTCTCTCTCTCGCCATTACTAAAACATACTATACCAATATAGTGTAGCTCAATCTCTAAAAGAAAAAAAACAATGAAATGGGTAGCTCTACCGATAGGCCTAGGCTTACACAACAGCAACTCTCTCTCTCTCTCTCTCTCTCTCTCTCTCTCTCTCTCTCTCTCTCTCTCTCTCTCTCTCTCCATTGCTAAAACATACTTTACAAATATAGTATCGCTCATTCTCTAAAAGAAAAAAATAATGAAATTAGCTCTACAGTACATATAGGCCTAGGCTTACACAACAGCAGACTCTCTCTCTCTCTCTCTCTCTCTCTCTCTCTCTCTCTCTCTCTCTCTCTCTCTCTCTCTCTCTCATCATAACAATGCATTCGTTCCTTTTCGTTGGACATTGCTCAAATTTAACTCTTGATTTCATTATGGAAGATCGCGTTTCCGATTATGCAAGCATTCCGTTCAATGTGGTGTCATAAATTCATTTGTGTAAGGTTGCTTGGTAAGTTACGTCGAAAAATGTTTATTTTGCTCAGAACTGTCGTTGCAAATTACAACTTGAACGAATACTGTGAAACTTAATACTGTATTTAAGTATCAATGATTTCATTATCGTAGACTATGATTAAAAGTTATATAAGAGGTCAAGCAAAAAACAAACACAATAAGACGGAAGCTCCTCCCCTTTCTAAAGTTGCCAGATGTCCCATTATTGAGCAACATATGTCCGAAGATTTAAAAAAACTGTATCCTCACTTTCCTTGCCGAGTGTTCATAAATAATAGGAATTTTCAGGATAAAACAAGCTCTAAAACCAATTTTCACTGGGCACCAGATCTTCCCAACGTGACCCAAACCGTTAAATTGTACTCTATCAAGATTCATTGAACAGTCGAGTCACCTGTCTATAATGACATGTAAAGTAAAAAATGCGCCGAAGTTTCTTCAGCGCGGTCGAGTTTTCTGTACATCGTATAATCAAGGCCACCGAAAATAGATCTATCTTTCGGTGGTCTCAGTATAATACTATATGAGCCGCGGCCCATGAAACTTTCAGTCACAGTCCGTGGTGGCCTGTCCTGTATCGTTGTCAGACGCACGATTAAGGCTAATTTTAGCCTTAAATAAAATAAAAACTACTGAGGCTAGAGGGTTGCAATTTGTTATGTTTGATGATTGAAGGGGTGAATGATCAACATACCAATTTGCAGCCCTCTAGCCTCGGTAGTTTTTAAGATCTGAGGGCGGACGGATAGACAAAGCCGGCAGAATAGTTTTCTTTTACAGAAAACTAAAAAGGAATAAGGTCTACAGAGTTTTATGCACTGTCTGTAATGGCTCAGCACTTACAATGGCATGGTACCAGTGTAATTTTCTAAAAGGTTTATCATTCCATGACGAAGATGGTTTCATTAAAAGACTCCATGAGGAAGTTCATAAGGTTATTCCAACCAAGTAGAGCCTAATATGTGCCACAAAACTGCACGTAGTGCAACTGATAATCGTTCTTTTGCATTCTTGAAGCTCTAACTCATCCTTAAGCCCAGTCCCTTCCTCAAAAGACTTTTATGCTACGGACCTGCATTCGGGAATCCACTTGCCCAAACGAGGTCACCATCATGGTTGCAGCAGCAATACCCTAGCCTCAAGGCAAGCATGTAACAGCTGGCTACTGATCAGTCAGTGCCAAGCTGATGACCAAATGAATCCAAGTAGATAAATCCACCTTACCCATATTTTCTGACAGTGTATGACATTAATCAATATGCAATTTTTAATATAGCGTTGCTGTTTATTATAATTGTATATATATATATATATATATATATATATATATATATATATATATATATATATATATATATATATATATATGTATATGTATATGTGTATATATATATATATATATATATATATATATATATATATATATATATATATATATATATATATATATATATATATATATATATATATATATATATATATATATATTTCCTATACTAATCGGATGAAGACTCAACGCCCTATTATAACATTTGTATATTTTCCTAATTCCAAAGAAAAAGCTCGCGACTGTTTGTAAACTCTGAAAAATAATTGACATGTTAAATTGAATCGTTGTCCCAGATAAAATGCAATTGTTAAAAAAAAACTCAAGCATCAGTATAAAATTAATCCAGGGGAAACATCAGTTATTCTATATTCAACTTACCTAAACAAGTGTCCTCCCTAGGTATTATCATTATTTTATTATCGTCTCTTCCTTTCTTACATAGCTGATCCTTGCCAATCATGCTACAGCTAGTACTACCGTCTCATTATCTCTTTCAACTCCGAACACTCCAGATCCTTTCATTTATTTACTTTTCACTTCATATCGTGAGCAGCGTCTTTCGTTTATGTTACAATATTGGATTCCATTACCTTTCAACTCTTTTTAATCCTCTCTTCGTTTCCCTTCAGCAAAAATCCTAGGAAGGGTGTCATTGGAGAGGCCTATTTTAGGATGTTCCGAGAATAAATCCCCTTGCCACAGAGGTCGGCCCCCCAACCATCCCAATTATCGCCGATCCTTTGAGCTCCGTAATAGCAATCAACCCAGATTGTGTCTCTTACCGGGCGAATTGGGACGGTGGTGCTGGGAGGTGGGGTGTTGGTGCGGCAGCGGCAGTTAGATCGATCGTTTATTTTTCTTTTGCCCGAAACGTTATATGAATGAGTAATTGTAGCATAACTTCTAATAAATGTAATGAATGCTAAAACGAAATGCGTACTTTAAATAGATCATTTTTAAGTTGGTTTTTATAACCTCAATTTTGTAATTTATTTTGCTATTATTTTTTAGCGTTATTTAAAATCAAAGTTTTTTATTTAATGTTTATTTTAATTCGTCAACAGATTAAAACTCTTCTCTGCGCCACTGCGATTATTGATTCGTAATGTTGCCATCAAACTGATTGAAAAACAAACTAACGCACACACGCATGCACACAAATTGATTGTGAGAGAGAGAGAGAGAGAGAGAGAGAGAGAGAGAGAGAGAGAGAGAGAGAGAGAGAGAGAGAGAGAGAGAGAGGAAACTTTTATTCAGATCTATAGAAAAAAAAAAATCACTAAATTGAATCGGTTAAAAAATTCATCACGATATATAAAAAAAAAATTTCTTAATATTCAGAAAGTGAATTCTGTTTCCCAAGAGGTTACAGATGTGCAAAAAACTTTAATTTCCTCACTGTTTCACATCCAGCTGCTAAACACATTTTCAGGTTAGCTCAAATTGCTTTAAAATTATCAGGGCTCTTTAACAATAACAAATAATATTAATGGAATGCCTAATAAACAGAAACTTTAGCTGCAAAGAATTCTGACATTGGAAACAAATGGAATTAACACGACGCTGAGTAAACTGAGCTAATTTAAAAACTTCGTTAGTGAAACGTCAACGCAGTAGAGTATAAAGTACGGAATATGTGAAAAGAATTTTTATTTTAAATACATTCTGCTCAAACCTAATGGAAACTTATTCACACGGCGAAATAATTTGTCTGTCAAAGAGAGTGTTAAACCCTGTAAAAAATAATGGACTGACATCCTTTGGAAAGGTCGTTTCTGAGAATAAATTTAATGTCTGACAGATATCCTTTGTTTTCCTTTGTTTTATTTGCGGTTAAATATCGTTTTGAGGTCAGTCTGATAAATGTACTCCTTATCACGCCAAAGTAATGCTTAACTACTAAAGTGCTATTGGCGAATGGATAATTACATTGTCAAATAGCATTAATTTATTGTATATTAGAACCTTATGTAGTCGACCGTGTATAGATGGAAAGTGTTAAAAATGCATATATGAATAGAGAGAAGGTAGCTGTGAAATGGAGAGTTCTGATTTTACAAGATGTTTGTTTATTTACGAGCCCGAAGATCATTTGAATAGATGAGACAAGGCTCATACTTTTCATTTCCTCCAATAAGCAAAGCGCTGACAAATGATTGTGAAGCGCTCAAATCCTTAGAGAAGTACGCAATCATAACAGCAGACCGTAGTTAGCATTCTGTTACTTTGTTGCTGTAGTCTGATTATTTAGCATTCTTATTGCCGTGAAAGGTCATCGCGAGTTAGCAAAATAACTGGTAATCAGGGAAAAGGATCACCTCGTTTATGAGTGAGTGATTTAGGTCAGTGGTATAATAATTGGGTAGTGTTTCCTATGGAATGTACGAGTATATATATATATATATATATATATATATATATATATATATATATATATATATATATATATATATATATATATATATATATGTATATATATATATGTATATGTATGTATATATATATATATATATATATATATATATATATATATATATATATATATATATATATATATATATATATATATATGTATATGTATGTATATATATATATATATATATATATATATATATATATATATATATATATATATTTATATATATATATATATATATATATATATATATATATATATATATATATATATATATATATATATATATATATATATATATATATATATATATATTTATTTATTTATTTATATAATGTATGCATTCCATAGGAAACACTACCCAGTCAATATACCACTGACCTAAATCACTCACTCATAAACAGTGCAGTATTAATACTTTCTTATGGGTTTATAACTGAGACTCTCAGCTCGATAGAATTGCATTATTCGGCCCACATGAAGTCATCCCTTTGCGTCGCTCAAATGTTGTTTACTTAACAGGCTGACATCAAACCTGTCTCTACGTTCGAATCCCCTTATGTTTCATAGTACTATCTTAACAGGTGTTACAACTGCAGCTATTTATTTAATTGACACATCTCTGCTCTTTAGCGGGTATTTTTGCTTTACTGGAGAAGTATTTCTCTCTCTCTCTCTCTCTCTCTCTCTCTCTCTCTCTCTCTCTCTCTCTCTCTCTCTCTCTCTCTCTGAGGTTATACCTGTAACCTGGATTTATTTTTATCATATAAATTTTGTACGTCAACACTTCCTTATAATTGTATTTTTTATTTAGTTCATCTTTGAAGAAAGGCTACCTATGCCGTATATACTGAGAGTAGAGAATTATATTAAAAAAAATTGCTGCCTTATTTCATTTTCATACCCATCTTGAAAATTTTTGGCATTATCTTCCTTCTTTAATTTGTTAGTTACCATAACATCCAATGTCACTGGCGTTATTAGGATTATTTGTCAAAACAAAATGCGTTCACTAAATAAGAGGAAGTCTATTAGTGTCTCTTCTGAGTAATTGTTCCTCCGAAATCCTGGTGGAATTTTATAGGTTTTTTAAGGAATTACTTAGTTTTATTTTTTAAAAAATAAGAAACAACTATATATGAACGGCAAAAAACACTGATAAAACAATTATTTTTGAACAAATGTAACAAAATACCTAAATATGAAGATCGAATAAGCTAATTCTTGCTTACCATAAAAGACAAAACGTAACTGAAAGCTAGTAATTTTTTACATGTTAATTTTTTAAATTTAAATTTACTTCACAAAAGTAATCTAAATCTGTTTTTCCTCTATCTCCCTTTATGAGATTTAAATTATTTTCCTTCATCCCTCGAAATCCTATTATTCGTAAAGATATGCTCCATTTCATTATACTTGCGTATATGTTTCGAGAAGTACTATTGTCTCGTCCATATTTCAGAAGGTGAAAAGTGAATTATCGTTTTAGTTACCGGAATATTCTACATTTAACGTCACTGACTCTCAAATTGAACCTCCAACCCTAATCAAGAACCTTCCCTCCTAGCGTCGCATCAAATTATGGTCTTCCTATTTACTCTGAGTCTTCAAAGTCAGGACTGCGTCCTCTCTGTCTCTTTGTAATTCTCTATTGTTTAGTCAGCGAGATCCAGCGGCGTGCTTTGCAAGTCTTGATAATTACAGGCCCACTCAGTACGGGCCGCTCGGCGGGGCTTCATTGACATCTGGTGTTTAGGGAATGGACGACATTAGGCGATGGGTCAGTTCATTTTAGTTGTTAAGTTGTTTTGAGAATATAATCCAGTTTCCAGTTTTTAGTTTTCTGTAAAAGAAAACTGGCTTTGTCTGTCCGTCAGCACTTTTTCTGTCCGCACTTTTTCTATCCGCCCTCAGAACTTAAAAACTACTGAGGCTACAGGGGTCCGAATTTGGTATGTTGATCATCCACCCTCCAATCATCAAACATACCAAATTGTAGCCCTCTAGCCTCAGTAGCTTTTATTTTATTTAAGGTTAAATTTAGCCATGATCGTGCGTCTGACATCGCTATAGGACAGGCCATCACCGGGCCGTGGCTGATAGTTTCATGGGCCGCGGCTCATACAAAATTATGCGCTGTACAGAAAACTCGATTGCGCCGAAGAAACTTCAGGGGATTTTTACTTGTTTAATATTATTTTCAGGACCTAGCCATCCAACGGGTATTCACTTTGACCGTTAACACTTATTTTCGCCTTTTCTGAATGCGTATGATGTGACTAAGACAGTAGAAAGTAACAAAGTTTTTCAGATTATTATCACAGTATAACGTCATCTTTCTCCGCTAAAGTTGAAATTCAAGATATTTCAGAGATTTTTTTTTTTTGCGTTATCATTTCATTTTAAGTAATATGATGAAATTACTTCAAGCGGTACATGCATTCAGGAACGCCAATTTTTAACAAACTCGTTTTCTGATTCCGGTACAAAGTCACTTTAAGTTGTGAGGCCAATGGTATAGCTAAGATAAATCCCTTTTTTGGTTCACACCTACCAAAAATATATTAGGAAATAATGTAAATGTGAGAATACGTGGCAGAGCTAACGACATAATTTCAGCTTAAGACTTTCTGCCATAGCTCAACGAAAAAATTGTCAGAGAGCAAGAGTTTTTACCATCTTAATCTAAGACAAGAGAACCGATTTCTGGGATCAAGTACGCTTCCAGACCACTATTCAAAAGTCCACCAGCTGTGAATGGTTTTGTGGGCGGGGGGAGCTGAATAGTATTAAATTACGGAGCTCGGATGCCTTGAGTACCTCGGTAGTTATAACATTAATGTACAAAACTGTAATTTTCGAGAGAAATGATCACACATTTATGTTGCGTCATTACTCAAACCTGATCTTATTTTATGAATAGTGTATTTATTTTTTACACTGATTTTAAATCGCTGTTTTTTTAAGTCTTAATAATTTAAAAATAAAAATTTATATCCTTTGGCATTAGCAAATGGTTCAGTCCAAAGATTCACTTACCTTAAATAATAAAAATATTCAGTAACATCAAAACGGGGAAAAAACACAAAATGAAGAAAGATCTAAAAAAAATAAAATAAAATAACGGAGAAAAGAGTTGAGCAAACCGCTCTCTTGTAACCTACCAATATTCAGCCGTAACATTTAGACTGGAAAACTGCTTCGTTACGCATTTTCCTTGCCAGATCTTTCTTGATCTTTAATTCATTACTTTGTTTGTGAAGTAACTTTCGAATTTACCCTAAATGAAATTAATATTAGTAGTTCGTTTTAAAAATTTTCAGTAAAATGAAAACTCTAATCCTATGAATTTCAAGTAAGTCATTTATTATTATAGTGTATTAACTAATGAGAACCCACAACGTTTGGTTTTTTGGTTTCCATTGTTATAGCTATCTTACTCCAAGTATGCACATTTCAGTTTACTTATGTCTACAACCAAGTCGTTAATTATCGTTATTTTTTTTTTTATTAAAATTCATTTTGTGTTTTTCTCGGGGAATTCAGTTCCTGCTGTACCATGGGGACGATTAATTGATGACTTGAATTGGTTTCGAGTATTATATGCAGAAATTAACACGCATTTTATTTTTACATAGATTCATTAAATAGGTACTATTTTTTTTCTGCCGTGTTTGATTTCTATTACTTTTTACGGGTCTTTTCATCATCCATTATTATTACTATTATAAACTAAATATTTCAGTTAGGTCGACGAGATCACAAAATCTATCTGAACGTCGCTTTTGAGTTTCGTTTTTACGATTTTACATAGCTGAACCTGTACTTTATGAGGCAGTCATAATGGTTAAATAGATTCTTATAATCCCATTTATTTTGATGATAAAATATGTCTTAAGAGTAGCACTAATTATCACCACCCACTTTTTATCGGATGGGTTCATACATATCATCCTCGTCAAAAGTATGATAAGCGTCGGTTCTCGCATTTTCTCAAAGCCAGGGAAGAAGCACTTTTCATCATTTCATTAAGTGAGCGATGAGGTAAACTGCTGATGGAAGTCAGCGGATCACGGGAAGGGGATTGTCTCAGTTGCTGAAACTTATTGATGTTCATGAAAACGTTTAGCAATAACTACTGTTGCAATTATAATCGTATTAAAAGTCTCTGTTACACATATAAGAATATTTCACTTGTGTTTAGCTGTGATAATGAGAGAGAGAGAGAGAAAGAGAGAGAGAGAGAGAGAGAGATTTACGAGGAGGAAAAATATGTCCTGTACCTTTGATATATTTCATATTAATTCTTTTCATCTGGTCCTTAACACTTCCATAATTTTTTGTCTTCCTCCTTTGGTCCTAAATCGGTGAAAACTGTAGGGAAATACCAAAATAACTTGGCTCCAAAACTGACGATCATTGGTATGGAAAACAGACCTAAATAAAAGGGTATCCGGTCATTTCTTCGAAAACAGATCTTCGAAAACAGGTCTTCGAAAACGGATCTTCGAAATCAAAAACTTCGAAGTACAATAACTTCGAAGTACAATAACTTCGAATAGCATAATCTTCGTAGTAAACTACTTCGACATGCCACTTTCTTCAAATCACCAATTTGTCACTTTTCTCTCTCTCAATCCCATTTAAAATGAGTAGAAGGCAGAATAAAGAGGAAAACCCTAACCTACCCTCAACTACCCAAGTAGGTTTGCTTAGCGACACAGGGTCCAGGTATCCCAAAAAATAGGAAACAAAGAATGTAATGTTTTTTTTATTTTTTTTATTTTTTGAAGGATAATCAAAAACACTTGCATTAAAATTTTTATTAAAACAAAATAATTAAAAAACAATTGTCAGGACAATTTCTATCAGAAGTTATATAAACATAAATCATTGTTTAGAACTTGAGGTTGTGGGAAATTCCACGTAGACAGTCTATTATGTCAGTTGAATCGTCAAAAGAGGAGACGAGGTTCGTGAGACGGTCTGTACTGGCTTTGTATTTCTTCGAAATCTTCTGGAACTCAAAACCGCTATTTATGCGTTCTAGGTTTACTTCATTTAAAGATTGTTCCCTTTTAAGTGCACTTAAGAATTTCCATATAGTTGGATGATAAGAAGAAACTTGCTGTAAGAATCCTCTATGCCAGCCCTCGACTGAATTATTCGTTTTGGGTAAATCTTTTTCCACTCTCTCGAAGCATGACCACATATCAACATTATACTTGGGAGCTCGACGTCTTCCCCTTCTGTCAGGACGCCCAATCCAATTGTCTTCGAAGTAATCGAGAACACTATCTGCCTCGCCAGGAATGATATTTTCATCGATAAGCAAATTGAAACCTTCAACAACTCTGTTTGGTGGCAAAAAGGCAAGCGCTGAGAGCATACGTATATTTAAAGCAAATTCGGCATCAGTGTCATAAAACGTTTTTAGTCCACACGCACAAAGTTTCCTAAATATACATTGACAAAAATGAAAGAAACAGCCATAGTTAGCAATCCGTGGAAATTCTGAGTTGATCGCATTTATCATCCCAGGTTCAAAATCAATCAAAATTGAATCGATGGCCAAGTTAGGAGCAAGTACTTTAATTTCTTTCCACACTTCGATGTAAGTTTGTTCTCTTTTATTCGGCAGCAATGCATAGATGAGTGGAATTGTAAGTCCATTTTTGACACCATGAACAGTATAGAGTTGTTCGAAAATAGATGGCACCGTTTTAAATGTCCCGTCAGCATATAAATGGCGGCAGGTAGACAGAACTTGCAAATTGCGTGCAGTTGAAAAAATTAGAATTCTGTCGTCTGAGGCACCAGAATCAAACATTAGGAATGGGTCACCATTATTGGTTTTTGTTTGGTCATCCGTAAAAACCAAATCCCTCCTATGCAAAGGCATAACTAATCCGATATCCTCTTTCTGCCTAACACGCCGCACTGTCCTTTTTATGCTACTTGTGGTAGGTAATGCAACTGCTGCTGCTTGCGAAACTTGTGACGCTACATCCGAAATTATTACGCGTGGTGCTTCCCGACTGTTTTTTGCTTTATCCTTTACATCCTCCATAAATCTGAAAACTTCAACACTTTCTGGATCACCGGCATGATTATGTTGTTTGGGGGTCCTTTTTCACTTCATTTTCAATCGTTATCGTACGGCTCTTACATTTGTTTTCAAAATCCTTACACTTCCAGTACGTTTTATTCTCTACACTTTTGTCTTTAATAAACAAATATCCGTTTAACAGGAGCATTGGCTTTCCTTTTGAACTTTTTACAAATTCAGCCATCTCCTTAAAGGGTGCTTCCCACTGCGAAAAATATATTGAACTAAAGAGAAAGCAAACGTTAGTTTGTTTTCGCACATTCGCGTGAAATTGGTGATTTGAAGAAAGTGGCATGTCGAAGTAGTTTACTACGAAGATTATGCTATTCGAAGTTATTGTACTTCGAAGTTTTTGATTTCGAAGATCTGTTTTCGAAGATCTGTTTTCGAAGAAATGACCGCAAACCAAATAAAACATCAGCATTTAGGAACTGACCCATTCGATAACTTCCTTTTGAATCTAAGTTGAGCTCATCCCCTTTACCTTTGTCCTTTCTTTTAAATCTCCGAGGACTCCATTCCCATATGCCTACCTCTTCTACCCCTCCTCCAAATCCTCCTCACCCTGGTTTTTATGTTTTGTACTTTTTCACAGAATATTTGTTGTTGGAGTTTCACTACGGTACCGAAAAAGTTGAGAATCTAGGGGAAATGTGTGTTTACGTGTGTGTGTGTGTATGTGTGTGCGTGCATGTGTGTGTGAGTGTGTGTGTATGTGTGTGTGTGTGTGTGTGTGAGAGAGAGAGAGAGAGAGAGAGAGAGAGAGGAGAGAGAGAGAGAGAGAGAGAGAGAGAGAGAGAGAGATTATATGATCGAACAGACCACCGTTGAAGATGACATAACACATGCCAAATTCAATGCAACTTTGAGAGAGGTAGTGAAACACTAAACAACCTAAGTTCTAACAGATTACCGAAGCCAAGGGCTGTTACATTTAGTGTAATCTATTTGTTCAACATCATGAATGAAAATATACGTTTCTTACTTCATTATATTAAATCAATAAAAATAGTAATGTAGTTTCGTATATTCGTCATGGTATACAAAACATATTTTCAACATTTTATTCTTTTGTACGATTGTTTTTTCAAATTTCGTCACTAAAGGATTCTTAAAAACATAAATGTAAAAATAAAAAAACTAACAGGTCGAGATTAGTTATACTCTGTTTTAGTTATCATGTTCAATTGCCCTTTTGCAAGGAGGAATCGAACAGATTCCCGAAAGGCCTTTTTCTTTTGAAAGAGTCGCAGTAAGGGAAATAGTTGATAGCTACAACCTGAAGTTATTTAATATCCCTTCCGGTTATCATTTGTGGTGACATTCCCTTTTCGTTACATGGTTCGCATTATTGGCTGGTGAAATGACCAAAGTAATTTTATTTTCATCAAAAACAACCACAGAATCGAAGAATAAGCTCATGTTCAATGAATATAAAAACTGTTCTTATAATATAAATAGTCATGACAAGCAAAAGGAGATGACACACACACACACACACACACACACAGAGAGAGAGAGAGAGAGAGAGAGAGAGAGAGAGAGAGAGAGAGAGAGAGAGAGAGAGAGAGAGAGGAAGCAATATCCAGCATGTGCATTATGTACCGCATGGTTGTAAGTATAGAAAAATTGGTTCCTTAAATCTTGTAGGATAACCGAAATAACATTTGAAACGGATAATGAGGTATTGGTTTGATGCAACCCAACTCATACATTTTCATAGACTGAAGAGTCCTTCATGGTGTTGAAAAAAGCCATAGTATGACCTCTCTTGTCATATTGTAAAAAATCTGTCATAAGATTAAATTTTCATTTGATTGTACACTGTCTTAGCGTGGAGAAAAAGGGATTACACGTTAGTCAGCATTCGACAGTATTTATTTTAAAGGTATACAGAAAATCAAACCAGCATCATGATGATATTCCCTAGCAGCACTATTACTATTTGACAGAATTGTAAACAAAAATTAACTCCCATGATGCTGATGGATTTAAGAAGAAAAATATACTTCCTGTTAAAAAAAAAAAGAGGAAAACTGACCAGTTATTAAAAGGATTAAAAAATTTTTGATAGTCTGCATCCCTTTCATAGGATAAAATAAAAAAAGTAAGGTGGAATCACGACACACTTTGCATAGTGAGAGTGATTGCATGCAATTGGTGTTTTTTTAAACCATGAAGTATATACAAAAATGAAATAGGGCATTTTTCTACTTTCCAGCTTCCCCATCAGCCTCTCATCATCTTGCTCAATCAGCCAAATCCTCATCATAAATGATTTTTGAGATTCATTAGCACAAGCTAATGAATCTTAAAAATCTGCCTCCCGGCTCATTTTCAATCACGTGACGCATTGCAAAGGCGTCCCTCGGTTCATAGGGGAAAAAGATGACAAATGGAAAATGTGCGTATTGCCTTATCTAGTACACAATCCTGGAATATAGCCTCATCTTCTTACAGATTTAATAATTTAGTAGCTAGGTAAGCTGAGCCTTTAGCTCAGCTTACCTTTTTTTTTATTAACAGGATTCGTAAATAACGTCTGGAAGGTTGCATGAATTTATTTTTATGTATCAAACGACTTGAATTCCCAGGTAATGGCGTTGAGATTATCCCTTATAAAAACTACTATGTCTATCATCATGAAAAATAATGCTATATCCTCGAACAGATTAATTTCATTATCTGTTTGAAGGTATGTTGATTATAAATTAAAATACATAGAAATAAAACCGACCTATGATTCTAATTTTAATCTTAATACCGTTGTAAGAAATAGGTATCATGTTGAAATATAATATTTCAGTTGTTGCGTTTTATGCTTCATATTTTATTCCACTGAGTCGAAATGTATTCATCATGATATGGCATCATAATCATGATAGGGTCAAGTCAAAGGCTAGTAATGCACTTGTACGTCTCCAGAAACAGCCAGGAGATGCATTAGAAATCTGAGTCGGTTTCTACAGCAGCAGCTGTTCAAAATGCTTCAAAATAACTACTGTTTCAATAGAATTTGATTTTAAGGATATGGCGATATTCGTTTTGCAACAAAAGAAAGCATTCGCAAGAAAAATTAATATTTTCAAAAACTATCTACGGCATATCTGACAAATGGTGAGATGCCTGGACAAATTATGCTAACGATGCTGAAAAACAGAAAATCATAAAGGATCTTCAAAACATATGTCACACTTAACGGGTGATGTAATCCAGATTACATGTCAGCTTGAAACCATTTCAGATATGAAAAGTAGAAATTTTTCCGGTTTTACGACACTTTTGACACTCGTAGACGACGGTGATCGGTACAAATTGTTATTCGTAAAGTTATTTTGATAGTATAGAGAACTGTTCCATGGGCTCTCATGTGAATGTTACTATCGACCAAGGTCTGCACTCTCCTGCTTCATTCTGAGATTCATTTGTTTATTGATTTTCCTCTGAGAATTTACAATTAAACTCAATTACTTCCATGCCAAGTTTTCGCTGACCTCATAAGATTAGCAGTGACTGGCTGTACTTTCATGAAGAATATATAATTTATATTTACTAAACTTTTTTGGGATTAATGGCTATCCGAAGGATATCGTCTTCAACATATGCAAAAATAGTCCTCGTTAACTTATTTGTTAAAAAAAAAAATAACATCCATTATAGGGCAAATGCCATTTTATTAAAAAACTATCTGTTAATAATAATTATACATATAATCTTATCAAGAATTGCTACATAACGGTTATATCTAGTTGTTACCTTCAAGCTCATTTTGAAATGGTTTTTTCTGGTGATTTGAACGTCCAGGGACTTGCTGGACACAAGAAGAAGTTGACAATGACTCATGAATCAGGCTTAATTTATTTTGCACAAACACAGTTTGCGTTATACCATTTAAATTACTCAGAAATTAAGAAGATGGCTGTCGTTTCAAGTCGAACTGGTAACAAGGCTACCTTTCAATTCGTGAATTTGTTAGAGAAATTAAATCATTTACCATTTTAGATTAATGCAGCCACTTAATATAGCTCAAATTCTGTGAAATCATGGAGATCGTATTAGAAACAAAATTTCAGTGCGGATGAATCTGCTTAAAAGTTATTTTATCGTAGCTCTTGTCAGTGTGTTTGCTAATCCCTAGTTATACCTGATCGTTTTGCTACTTTTAACTTTGCCCTGCTCTGTTCGTATTTATGGACTGCCATTGATTACAATATATATATATATATATATATATATATATATATATTATATATATATATATATATATATATATATATATATATATATATATATATATATGTATATATATATATATGTATATATATATATATATATATATATATATATATATATATATATATATATATATATATATATATATATATATATATATATATATATATATATATATATATATATATATATATATATATATATATATATATATATATATATATATATATATATATATATATATATATATATATATATATATATATATATATATATATATATATATATATATATATATATATATATGTATGTATATATATATATATATATATATATATATATATATATATATATATATATATATATATATATATATATATATTTATAAATATTACTGTTGTTTGCCCTCAATGTATTTAGGTGTAGGAATATTAGTCAGATTGACCTCAACAGAGAACATCTCTGCCCCGCCGGTAGGCTAGACAATTCAAAATAACGATCACCGCAGTAGACAGATGGCGCCGTGCATAGGCTGGGCAGTTTTAAAACAAAATATGCTAGGGCGTTAGGGACCTAAGCCTCAGAGAGGGTTTACACTCAATGACCCCTAGTTATGGTGGCCCTTAAGCTATTTATTCTATGCATTCGGCGATGCCTTTGTCAAGGTCGGATTGCCTGGGCGGTATGTCAAGAGGCCACCTCATCTGGCGGGAACGAAGCGAGGTCGGTCAGAGAGAGTAAAGCGGTCACTGAACCAGGGTGACGCTGCGTGCGTGCCCGAACGATATTCTTTGTTCTTTATTACTTTTACTCCTACGTCTATCTTAATTAGTGAATTGGGAAGACTGCCAGAATAGACTCCTGAGGTCCCTCGTTTGCGCAGCGACTCGACGTTCACGGTAAGTCCGATTCTTGTTGAAGCTTCGTCGATTGACTAGTACTCCTTCTGTGTTTCACATTTTCTTTGTTTTCTTCCTTCAGCCACCACTTAGGGTATAACCACTTAGGGTATATGTGTTTACGAAGTCTAGATTAAGCCAAATTATTATATTGTTAGCTTCAACCCCGTTATTCCAGTAAAATACCTGTTAGGGTAAGCAACACAGTTTTAAGTCTCGATGCTTTTGTATGCCTCGCGTTTGATGTTGGGAAGAACCGTTGCGTTTGAAATCTAAAATTCATCTCAAATATTCTTGTTAAGGTTAATTACCCTTAACTGGCGACCTTTGGCTAATTAACGACTGTCTTTGAGGTTAACTTTTGGCTTCAAGTGGCAGATTACGTGTATTCTTAGTCTGCAGGGCCGTAAAAATTACGTAAATTGAATAATACATGATCAGCCAAGACACACACGTAACAATATATATATATATATATATATATATATATATATATATATATATATATATTATATATATATATATATATATATATAGATATATATATATAGATATATATATATATATATATATATATATATATATATATATATATATATATATATATTATATATATATATATTATATATATATATATATATAGTATATATATATATATATTATATATATATATATATATATATATATATATATATATATATATATTATATATATATATATATATATATATATATATATATATATACATGTATATATATATATATATATATATATAATATATATATATATAGTATATATATATATATATATATATATATATATATATATATATATATATATATATATATATATATATATATATATATATATATATATATATATATATATATACATGTATATATATATATATATATATATATATATATATATATATATATATATATATATATATATATATTATATATATATATATATAATGTATGTGTGTGTGTAGTTCTTCATGGGTATCTTTGTCTTGAATGTCTGGTTTTAACGCTAGAGTTCAAGTTGCGTATTATTTCACGCATCTAACAACAGTGCAGCTTTCCGCGTCAGTGTGATAGATCAAACAGTAAAGGCCATTACTCGCTTTCGCATAGGCTATGATGGCATTGCCGAACTATTGACTTGGAAACGCCGCTTTTTATGATCCAAGCAGTATTTGGAAGTAACAGTTATCCGGCCAAAATGACTGCTCAATGCCATTTAAGGGCTTCCCAGTAGCCTATGAACGATTTCTGTGAATGCTATTGTTGTCAGAAGAAATTTATAACTGGGCGAACGCTTCCGAAAAACATAACTCATTGGCTACATTAATAGGTGTTGAAAAAATGCTTCTAGAACTCATTGTTTTGGTTAGTATCGTTCTTCTCTCTTCAACTCCACCGTCTCTCCAAGGTAATTATTTTAGAAAGGAATCAAAGTGAGTTCAATGGGTCAGGAGGTAAACCGTATATGTCTTGCCGCCCTTCTTATTGGCACTTCCATTACATTCTGTTGCCTTATTTTGAACTCCATTTTCTGCTTGATGCATGCGTCTGTCATGCGACCTCAACCAGCCATTGTCTGTTCGATACAGTTTCATTTCGTTTTGTCTGAACCCCAAACCTATAGTGTATGAAAACTCTCTAGACAACCGGATTAAACAGTAACACAACGAAGATTCGCTGTCGAATTCTGGCTTACTGACTAGATTCAGCAGCCAATCATGATGCGACCACGTGGTCACGTGACTTAAACGTCACACATCCACTTTCCGTTTGTTTGCCCAGCCATATTTGTCACTTTTTTCCATCGGGCTGAAAAGACAATTGCCTTTAACAATTTTGTTTGGTGTGGTAATTGAAATTCTGTATTGTGAAGATAATGAAGCTACGATTCGAAACAAGACAGTACAGATTAATATTATTGTCATCAGTTTACTAAAGCTATTATTTTGAATAAGGACTGATGGCCTGCGTTTATTAAAATCAAACAAACTCCAGATACTCGTTTCTAATGCATTTATTTTATTCATAATAAATAGTGATCTAAATGCGAGCGAAGTACCAACTGAAAAGAAAAGACTGTGAAGTAGTGAAACATTCCGCTTTGCATGGTCTTTCTATTTAATCACGATGTTCATAGTTAACTAATGCAACATTTGACATTATATCCCAAGATCTTTTCATTTTATACTCGTACTTCTAGAATACTAAGATGAATGTTATTAAACTACTACCAGAAAAGTGTACGCATTTCGTATAGTAATAATAATGATGTCTGAATGCTACTCTGATGGATTTTGTATAAGTATGTATTTAGAATTAAGCTGGTGAGTGGTATTTCATCGCTGTGGGAATAAGATATATCCTTTAAGTGATATATGCCATAATGCCAAAGTTAGATTCACATCGACTGTGTTTTTAAATCTGTTGATTGCTGCATTATCGTGAGGGTTTTATTTCACATTGGTGGAATAAACTGCCTCACGGACCTCTGATTAACGTGGAATTCTAACAAGCGGTTAAATGGATGACGTGGACATCAACTGACCCTAAATTACATATAATGACCTAAGGCGAGTCAAATTTCGGTTGAGCTATTACGAGATACAGACATTCATTTTCATCCCGGGCAGGGGGCGAGGGGGGTTGGGGGGGTGTTAGGGCCGTCAGTACACTTCACGTATTTGCAGCGTCCACTTCGGCTTTACATGCACCTACGTTTTGGCTTTTTTACTTTATCGCCATTCCTGCTTCCTTTCATCAATCTTGCTGTTCCACCTCTCTTACTATTTCTTAGTGCAATCACGGGTTTTCCTCCGGTCCCACCTGTAATTCATTTACTTCATTTTTTGGATGTCTTTGTCTATAAACTCCAACCAGTCCAGCTCCCTCTTTCATTGACCAAAGCCCTGAATATTTGCAAGTGGGTGGACGGTAATAAAGTCACAGAAAAAAAAGTCACAGAAACAGAGTCACAATATTTGGTAGAAAAAAAGTCACAGAAAATGTCACATTAATTTACAGTCCTTTGTTTATGTTTTTACGGTAATCCCCCCAACGGGCTTGTATTAAACGCGCCCCCAAGGTGGATACATACCGGGTTAAACCCCTTGGGGGTCACCATCTAAGAAATATTAATGTGTCTTTTCTTTCTGTGACTTTTTCTCTGCGACTTTTTACCTGTGACATTTTTACCTGGATTCCTGCAAGTGCCGTAAGGTTTGGCTTGACAGCCTGAATTAAAAAAAAAAATAACATTGTTTATCAATAAATAAAAAGAAGCAGCACTGTAGTGATCGTCCTGACAAATGTCACTGAATATGATAATAAGTTTATTTGGGCATAATTTATTTATAAAACTGGTTATGTGGCATTTAATTCTCTCCACAGGGGAATAATAGGTTTTGTGCAACTCCTGCGGCAAATGGTAATTTGTATTCTTTAACCTTGGTCATGCAACAACAAACTACTTGCGACGAAAGGTTTCTCGGATTATCCATTATAATCATAATGCAAATACACGCTATTGCAGTCTTTTTCATTATTTTCCCCTTACAATTGGTTGCAGTATAATTAACAATTTTTTTTTTTATTTGTAACTGAGATCGTTTTATTTTATTAATTTTGTTCCACAGTGATCCCCCTCTTCCTCATGAGTGTTTTTTTTGGGGGGATTTATGGAGATTATGTTTTTTCTTATTCTTATCTGGTTTATATTTAGTTGTTAAATATATTTACGTGATTTGTCTAACGATAAGTCATTGCAATAAAAACTTGATTCTAGAGTTTATGCCGATGACGTAAGACTTTTTAAGAGATGCATTGGAAAGGGGAAAAAACAGTTAATAACTGTATGGCAATTGCATTACATTCGTCTTATATTTATTCCAATCATTCTAATCACTTGGCTATTTGTAGAAGACTGAAAACATTTTACTTTACTCTGTTATTTTTAAATAGTTTTTGTTCAGGAAAACTGAAGTAGTAAGATATATTTACAAGGATGAGATGAGGATTACGATTTTTTGAAAAATTAGTGCGAGAGTATGTTTTGCAAGCAAACCAACAACTAGAAGACCTATACTGAAACATTTTAGTTAGTTTTCATTGAATATAATACCAGTTTCATAGTAGTCTCCTTGGCAGTCATTTAAATGACATTGATTTTATGACAGTACTCAGCCACCTGTTCGAATGTTGCAAAAAGTGCTTTTACCAAAAAATCATTATTGTGGACAAAGTTAGGCAATTCACAGCCATTAAGGCAATGATATAATCATTCCGATTATACAAAGGACGAAATGACAGGCAGAGGAGACAAAAAAAAGTGGAGGACTAAAATCTAAACTCCTAGCCCTAAGCAATAGGGACACCTCATATAAATAGGAGGAAAGCTAGTAGGGGTGAGGGAATACAGAGATAAAATTTACTTGGTGAGGAAGAACCTCAAAGTTTGCGATTTAAGTCCTGTTAATAACAATATATATATATATATATATATATATATATATATATATATATATATATATATATATATATATATATATATATAGTATATATATATATATATATATATATATATATATATATATATATATAATATTATAATATATATATATATATATATATATATATATATATATATATATATATATATATAATATATATATATATATATATAGAATATATATATATATATATATTATATATATATATATATATATATATATATATATATATATATATATATATATATATATATATATATATTATATACATATTATATATGTATAATATATATTATATATATATATATATATATATATATATATATATATATATATATATATATATATATATATATATATATATATATATATTATATATATATTATATATATATATATATATATATATATATATATATATATATACTATATATATATATATATATATATATATATATATATATATATATTGATAGACAGCAATTTCTGAGTTAATTCAAAAGGAAATTTACTACAGTGGGGACCTTTATTTATTGCATAGGCACAGACGAGCCGAAATTATACCTGAATAATTAGTGTTTAGATACTAGATAATGAGCATAATGAGGGAAAAGATACAAAGAAATTAAATGTAAATGGCATTATGATAGTTTACTCTAGATTCGATCTTCACGTCACATAAAATATCAGGAACAAAGAAATGACGTAGTATATTAAAGAGACAGAAAACAAAAAAATGATTATTAGATTATCGCTGTGAAAAAGAGTCACAACATAGGACGTTTTGTACCAGCCTCACCATAAAGTAAGAAGAGTCAGCTAGAGCAATTTCAAAAGTTTGTTAATCTTACTTTTTGCTGCTGATTATTAATAAAACATAAAGAACATAATATCACCGCTTTGCTTTGGCTGAATGGGGTTATAATCGTTCATGCTGTCCAGGCTGATAGATTACTTTTAGAGGCGTTATCACTCCATGAGATTAAAAGGCCTCGGAATGACATTTGTAACATCATACAAATACTTGCGTGATACATTTTGCGTATAATGACGGCTCTATGTAATCAAGCGAAAAGAATATTAAAACTTTAATCGGTAACATTTTCTTTTGCATATTTCTGGAAAGAAATGAAAAGCTATTGCCTCAGTACCACACTCTAAGCTTCCTTTTTTTTTTTTAACGCTTTAAAATATTCTCACTTTTCCTCCGACAAAATGGTTTGTGGTAGAAGCGAAAATATTCAGATATTTGCTCATCTGAAGTTTCTCTCCACTAAAGGAAAATTTCGGTTTCGAAACCAACATAAGGCTTCTTTGAGGGTGAACTCGTACTTTCTGATTAGTAAGTATATGCAAAATAATTTGTGATTTCTTGCTTTTAAATGAATTTATCTTCAAAGAGGCATATAATACCTGACCACTTCTTGATCATAGTTAATAACGGGATGCAGTTTTTTTTATAATGTTTATTTACATATCTTCTTTT
>JANJGK010000005.1:19507238-19585101 GCA_039081455.1 Macrobrachium rosenbergii | reverse complement strand
GCCCTTCGCTTATTTTCCCTGCTAATGTTATGTGTGATGAGAATTAATGAGATTTGTCACTTCGAGCCACTCAGCAAGACTGTATTCTCATGTACGTTAATTCTGCTTTTTATGCTTCATTCACTTCATTAATTTTGCTTCCATTTACCATGATGATTTTAAAATCAGTATCTTCAAACACCTAACGAACCTCTTTTTATTTCATTCCTGTAATCCAGAATACTTTTCTTGTAAAAACAATGCTTCTGAGTAATTCCAAAGCAACGCTTGTTAGAAAATTGATAGTGACCTTACTCGAAACATAGAGTTCTCTCTCTCTCTCTCTCTCTCTCTCTCTCTCTCTCTCTCTCTCTCTCTCTCTCTCTCTCTCTCTCCATATATAAATATATATATATATATATATATATATATATATATATATATATATATATATATATATATATATATATATATATATATATATATATATATATATATATATATATTTATATATATATATATATATATATATATATATATATATATATATATATATGAAATATATATACATACATACATTATATATATAAATATATATATATATATATATATATATATATATATATATATATATATATATATATATATATATATATATGTGTGTGTGTGTGTGTGTGTGTTTTTGTGTGTGTATTTATACCATGACCATTTTGCAACACACTGCTCACGAAGTTTTCAGCAATTTCAACATGCTTTTAAGAACAGGAAGTATTCGAGTGAACTTAAGTTACAATGTTATGCAAAACAAACGAGACTAGGGTTTAAAAGTTGCTTTATTGCAAGAAACCAATCCGCTTAGAGAAAAGCAAAAACATAACGGGTTCGCAAGCAGTGACATACACATGCACGACTAACAAGAGCGTTTATCTAAATAGCTTGTATTGCTTAAAAACTGGAGGGGATTATGTTGTATCACGAAGCGGCTTGGAAAGTGATTTTTCTTTGTCCCTTCTTCGCTCAGACTTCTTAAAACTTATCATTCCTTTGTGGGTGTCAGGGTCTTTGTTCTCTGTTACATTTAACGGATAAATATTTGAGTCACAAATTTATAAAGTCGTCATCAAGATCCATAGACAACGCGCAAGGCAGATTAACTGTTTAGATACCAATTCGTTTATCGACTGTCACCTGGAACAGTAGAGTTTGTTTTCTTTTTAACATGTTATTCATCTTTTGAGTCTTTCTTGGAGGTAATAATAATAATAATAATAATAATAATAATAATAATAATAATAATAATAATAATAATAATAATAACCCCCTCCAACTAAAACAGCTGCATTTTGCATTCCGTTGAGTAACTTTTTATAAAGCTAAATTCAAACTACCAGATTAAACACCAGTTCTCACAGGTGCAGGCCCTCAGTCTTCTGGGAAAGGGGCTGTTTCCATTTTAACTCGTTTCGAAAATTCTCTCTCATTTTAGTTTTACAGTCTTCTCTGGTTTTCTGTCTCATGTCCTATTTGAGAGATATATTGATAAATGGGTCTCTAAGGCTCTTTTGTTATGTTATGATTTCGTATAATATACCTCGTTTTCAAGATTTTTTTGTTTTATTCACATGTATATCGTTTATTTAATTTACATAAATAAATTTCATCTTTTCCAGGTGATAAGATATTTCAGTAGATCATATTTAATTTGGTAAATTAATTAAACATACGGTAAATCCCTGTACATATCTATTGCTAATGATAATTTTACGTTATTTTAAACTTCACAAGGAGTGGCCGTGTATCAGACTCCAGCAACGTTAGAGATTCATGACTCCAGCCTACCATTATAGAATCAAGATTTCAAAATACGAGATGATTACCTAGGTAAGTGTGTACTAGGAATCATGAACTTTAAGAGAACAAATCCGAGACCGAAGTTTTGATGAAACCACCACCTTCTTTGAAGCTGAAGTTCCCCTCTAAGATAGAAAATTCAGTGAAGTCAGGCTGTCTGGTCTCAATACCCTTGTTTTTGGAAAGTTAAATGGGGAAAGTTTTGCGACGAAAAACACGTTTTTGGAATATAAGCCAGAATGTAATTTCTATACCAAGTTATATTTGGTTTTTTGTTTTTTTTATAGTTATAAGTATTCAGTTGCACTAAGGTTTATTAGAATGACAGCCAAGATAGTTTTCACAATATTCGAAAGCGTTGCTGACATTTCTATCTTTGAATTTACAGCAGAGACAAGGATGAGCTCAACATCGGCAGAAAGAAAAACCAGTGACAAAACAATAAACAAATATGATGCAACTATAAATGATAAAAGTTCCTCTTTGGTCGAGCGGGTTCCGTTCTCAGCTACCACTCTGTTGGCCGCGAGTTCGAATCTCCGACCGGCCAATGAAGAATAAGAGGAATTTATTTCTGGTGATAGAAATTCATTTCTCGCTATAATGTGGTTCGGATTCCACAATAAGCTGTAGGTCCTGTCGCTAGGTAACCAATTGGTTCTTATCCACGTAAAATAAATCTAATCCCTCGGGCCAGCCCTAGGAGAGCTGTTAATCAGCTCAGTGGTCTGGTTAAACTAAGATACCCTTTTTTTTTTTTATAAATTTTAAAGTTAATAAAGAATAAAACAGTACATATAACACTATCGGTGGACTTGCTAATACTAAACTTTATAAAAAATTCTGACTTACAAAGACGACGAATTATTAACAATTCAATCTATGATTAATGTTAAGGCATCAATTCTGCCGACCTTTCAACTGGAACTTTATCATTCTTCTTGGTAATGCTCTTATCCACTGAAAGCAGTTGACAGTTATGTGTGTGTGTGTGTGTGTGTGTATATATATATATATATATATATATATATATATATATATATATATATATATATATATATATATATATATATATATATATATATATATATATATATATATATATATATATATATATATATATATATAATTATATATATATATATATATATATATATATATATATATATATATATATATATATATATATATATATATATATATATATATATATATATATATATATATAATTATATATATATATATATATATATATATATATATATATATATATATATATATATATATATATATATATAATTATATATATATATATATATATATATATATATATATATATATATATATATATATATATAATTATATATATATATATATATATATATATATATATATATATATATATATATATATATATATATATATATATATATATATATATATATACATAATTACAGATATGCATATATATATATATATATATATATATATATATATATATATATATATATGTATATATATATATATATATATATATATATATATATATATATATATATATATATATATATATATATATATATATATAATTAAACGAAAATGTGCCAGGCCTCAGTGTGACTTGTTTTAAATTGTAGCAGTTTGCTTTTCCTTCTTCTACTGAATCTGATCTTTTACTAATGAATATTTATTCTAAGTACATTTCACTTTTAGCTTAAGGAAGGATCCGTCTGTATAAGATCAATATTTTTTTATTTCCCTCCGTGAAGAAGATTTTACTGCTTGAAAAGAGTAATTTACTTTCTTTTCATGAAAGATCCCAGCACCCTTTCAAAGGGGTCATTACCGTTCCTTTAAAGACGACTTAACTCCCTCCTAAGTAAATGGTTACTTTCATTTTCAGACGGAGCTTGCATTTTTGCCATTTTGCTTTTGGTGAGAGAATTCCATTCTCATTAAAAAGGAATTGACCTTTCACCATGGCGTAATGTAGCCGTTTTCTTTATGGAACATTACATTTCTTCTTTCCATGATAATACTATTTTCTTAAACGAGAAAATTGCCTCCTTATTGAGAAGGAAATTTCCTTCAATATAAGGAAGAGAATACTTTTAGATTTTACTCAATTTCCTCCTTCTCATATCATAAAAGGAAAACCTCAATTTTCTTGTGAGGGAAAGTTTACAGCCATTTCTCCCTTTCTATTTTTGCATCATTTACTATTTACCTTAATTAGTATTCTTCCCGCGGCCGTCCTTCCTTTCCATCCAATCACTTATCCTACAAAAATAATCGATTTTGCACGTCCATCTCTTTACTTTGTGCCAAAGGATTCAAACATTTTGCTTTCCATTTATTTCAAATGTTGTCACCCTAGATAGCACCCATTTTCTCTGAACGTGTAACAAAATGAAAAAGTCACTGACTTTACAGGAATGAAATGTGGATACCGAGAAGCCTGCCCTCAACAACAGGAAGTGTTGATGCAATCATGTATGACAGCCATGTCTTCGGGGAACTCTTCCTGTGACTTGCTTTGGAAACCCTCGCGATCAAGACTTGAAGCGAGCTTCCTACATTTTTCTTCCTTTTTTATGTGACGAAATCTTATTTTTTTATATAAATCTGTACGTAAATGTGTAAACTTATGGGAAACAGATACTGCTAAATCAAACATACAAACATAAGAAAATTCAAGCTTACTGTTCTTGATATTGCATAAAATCTGACAGTTCGCAAAAGCATAATACGCAGAATCAGTCTACAGCAATGTTCCAAACTCTTTAAAGTAAAATCTATCAGACTCGACACTATGTTTCTGTCGTTATTGTTTCTTTCTAAATTCCTAGAAAAGATGGGACTTTATAACATGTTTGTCAACATAAAAACGTTCACTGCTATACATTAATCCTATAAACAGAACAGTCAATATTATGTATCCTCTCAGCTCAAATAGCAGGACGAAAAACGTTTCTCTCATCATTAAGTAGAGGAATGAAACACAATCTTTCTTCTGCTGTTCCTTCTCACGAGGATTGAGCTATTCTTTCATATAATTGAAATTCATTATTTACTTGATAATTGCATGTCCGCCATCATCCCCATCATCAAAAGGATATGAGAGTTTATGCAGATCAGTCACCAGAAATTAAATGTCCATTAAGGATTAAAGGTTTACCTGTTGCCAGACGTTACCTGTCTGATCTCGGTGTTAGATTATTACTAAATTTTTCCTTCTTGCCACTAATTAAAGAGTGTTGGGGCGAGACCTCGTTAAGTGAATAATTCATTCTCAACGGATAATTCACAATGATATTTCACTGCGGTCATAAAGAAATAATCCTCGTTGAAAATTAACCGTGTTCATAAATAATTCGCGCAAAATTGATATTTCCCCGTGATAATTAACTATAGTAATAAAGTCGTATCTGCTTGGGTTGAAAAATTTATTACTGCAGTGAGAAAGACGTAAGGATGACATTAGATTCTTATTCAACGTACAAAGAAGAAAACAAAAATGTAGATGGAATAACACGAAGCCCAAGAATTAATATGCCCGCCTAAAAGAAGCAGTATCAAAATCGCGCTAAGCAGACTAGAAAAACTAACTACATAACTCAACAACGACACCGGCAACGCCAGATTGATTGACTTATTATTTTGTGGCTATTAAAACTGACGTCAAGCAACGCCAGAAAGCAAGTGTTCGTAGTCATGCTACAATTTCATGAAAAAGATCGACCAAAACCTCAATAAAAAATGATGCATACCAGCGTTATGAATCATTAAACTTGTATAAATACTATTGTAACTTGTTTTTTCATCAACCTCAATTCAGATGCTGTGCAATGGATAATGTGCCTGCAAGGGGTTGCTGAGATTTGCGCCATTATTGCTGACACTCTAAAACAGAATAGTGAGGAATTTAATGCCTGGATAAGAGAGCAGGTCACCACCTCACCCTCGCTTATTCTTGCTTCCACATTTGCCGTTTGCATCTGGGCTGTTGAAACGGATGCTCACATCAAAATTTCAAGGCTGAATTGGGGTAAAAACAACGATAGGAAAATTAACAAGAGCCACTAAATTACCAAACACAGATATTCGCCTCCTAAACCCAAATTCTTGGCTCCTATGATGGAAGGGCTTCTGTTATGCGCAGTTGGTGCAGCTTTAAGAGGAGGTACAATGTCTTAAAAATGCCAGTCAAGATAAATTTAAATAGAAACGTGAAGCGTTTGTGGGTGTGTGTGTGTGTGAGCTCACTGATAATGGCGTTTTAATTAAAATCAATAAAAAAGTCATTCAAACACTCCTAGACATTCCTGCAAGACATTCCTCTTTTTCATTGTCTACTAACGGTATTAAAACTAAGAAAAACACTGAGAGACTATTAAAAAGCATTTAAGTAACCGACAGCAATTCACTGACAAGATAAAGAGGAAAACGACATAACTATTCGAAAAAGCTGATTTAAGGAATAAATTGACTAGAAAACGACTGGAAATTCCTGAGGCAGAGAGTTACGTGGGCAGCCTGACTTCCCTCATAATCACTGGCAATAAAGGCCTGATAATAATGTTACCCAGAGAGAGAGAGAGAGAGAGAGAGAGAGAGAGAGAGAGAGAGAGAGAGGGAGAGAGAGAGAGAGAGAGAGAGTGTGTGTCAACAACAAATATAACAGAAAATGCGCGCCGTTTGTTATGGTAATGGGTAATATTGGTTCGTTGGCTCCGCTCTTGCAACCGTTTCGTCTCTTCCAAGACAAATTAAGAAAATTAACTCTCTCTTTCGGTTGGTCTCAACATGTACGCTGGATATAGTAACACTTGAAAAAAAAACTATCGCCTCATTTGCATAGCCTACCTCGTGTTGTAATTTGTCGATATGTCATTTATCTTGTATTCTTTACCATTATATTTTTTTAGCTATGCAGATAAAAAATTTAATATATTGTTAATAATCATCAAATTGCGGCCTGTAATCATTTCGCCTAACACTGCAACCTAATTTTCTTTTCATTTTATAAATATATCACCATAGAAATACATTATCAATTCCTGTGGCAAAATTTATTCACGTGTGTTAAAGTGTAATTAAATGAACTTAACTATAATTAAACCATTTTTTTTATAGGAAAGGGGTCATTAACACTAGGCGGTGGCATAACCTTCGAGAGCAAAGAAAATTTTTAAATGAAAAAAGTTCTGCAAAAGATGTTCGAAATGTGACCCCTGGTCGGTACAACCACAAATTGCTAAACGCTTAGAAACAAGTGGTTGACATTTATAGCGTGGTTTGTATCACATTTTGACTTACAGCAAACTGTTTGTAAGATGGATACCACGAATTTTTATCAGTATAGAGACTGATAAAAGTGTGTTAACTTCCAGGACACTTGACTCGGTCCAGGTGTATCAAAAAAATTACTTTCTAGAAATTAGTATTCTAAAGATGAATCAAAGACTCCCCGCTTTTAGCCAAACTCCAGCTTCCAACCATGCAATTTAAACTCCATGGTTTTTTCTTTACTAACAATATCGCAAGAGGTATCTATAGGTACCTTATTGGGTTATTCTGAAAAAAAAAAAATTGAAAAACGCTTAAACTAGCTATTAAAGAGGCGCATCACACATTAAAATTTCACGATGTAATGCGAAGGAAAATAACCAAGTAGTGGGATTTAGCTCGTGTACTGTACAGTACCTGGCAGTGACCTACTAGCGAACTCTGGCAGAATTGTTTCCTCGTATCATTACTCTGCCAGCCAGCCATACGTTGTCTTAGTTCTACTGGCTTTCCAAACTCGAGTTCTAACATTATGGTCTGCAGTTTGGGCTCAAGTCAAAATGCAGTGAAACCAGAAATGCGACCGTTTTAACGTGACGGATGGCATGGTCTGCAGTTTGGGCTTAGTCAAAATGCAGTGAAACAAGAATGCGACCGTTTTAACTTGACGGGATGGCAGCAACGATAATCAAAGAAGGTATCTGTTAGCGTATAATACGCAAATATGCACACCTGCAACCAAAAGTCCAAGTAGGCTCGGGACTTGATAAATCTAACATTTAATAAAAATTTTTATCAAATTATTCATTATCAAATATACCAAGAACTGTTTAGTTGGGTTTTGTTGGTGGCTTGATCTTAACAATTTTTATGCTCTCCTTAGCATTCAGTTCACGATTTTCTGATTTTCTGTAAACAGAATTTGCCGCAATCACAACATATAGTTTTCGGGGTTCTAAGTGTTTCCCCAGTTTCGTAAAATGTGGAAACACTAGGTATATCTTGGCTCTACTTGTGATTTCAGACTTTCGACCGATAAAACCACCCAGTAGTATACAGTGCTCAGAAAGAGACTAAGCGTTACACACTTTTTCGTACGGTTTTGTGCAACTCCGAGCTTCTGTCGACTAACTTTACCGTCATGGAAATCAAACCTTCCCAGTGCTGGATAATTTTATGGCAAAATTTATGAAAAACCCTCAATCATGAACAGTAGTTCCACATGTAAACTAAATTGAGAAGCTGATTTATTAGGCTGTGTGATGCTTAAAAAACTTACATCAGTTTGCCCAACTGGTTCCTTTGTAACTTAACTGTGTAGACCCCTCAGTCGAATAAATTTCTAGTTTAATAAAGTTTTGGTTTAACACTTTCCTTAAGAAAACCACTAATATTCGAACCAGGGTAAAACGGCTCTCACCGTCAAGGAGAATATTCACCATTGTAAACAAAGGATTGCAGTATGAATGCAACAATGCTCAGGGAACCTTAGGGAAACCAAGTAATATCCAGTACAGAAAACCAGCAAAAATGTTAACGGACCTGTCCCTTTAGTGTGGCGATTAACCCGTGGCGATTAATCTCAATTGAGATAAGTCCTAAACTTTAGCAACGACTTAATTCACCCTAGTATTGTGACATGACTAACGGTGCGCAAGGTTCGTGGCAGTGGTTCTAAATTCAGATACCCTCTATCATGTAAAAACTGCAGTGCTAGTACATTTATGTGAAGCAATATAGGTTTATCTTCACAGGCTGCTCCCGTATGTAGCCGGTGGCTATGTATCTTTAAAAAGAACTATAGGACAATGCTCTAAATATCCTTTAACGCTCTAAATAGCCTTAAAGGAATGTGATGTAAAATGTAACCTCCAGGAATCTGTCAAATTTATCTAGAAGACTTTAAAAAAATACAGCAAACTTCAGTAGTAATTTCTGGTTAAACCAAATAGCATTCAAATAACCAGTCCAGGGAAAGCTGGCATATTAAAAACAGAACAAAGACACTAAAGAACACCACCATTGCCAAAGTACAGGGGTACCTTTGCTGTATTAATCACAATATTCCAACCCCTAGGTTAACAAATTACTTGTTTTGGTCTTGCACTGCAAATTTTCCATTAAAGCATACCAACTATAGTTTGAGACAGGAAAACTAGTCTTAATATCAATCAGTGTGCATGGGTATTCGTACTTGTCACTGAATTTGGAAGGAATAAATGTTAATTGTATTTATAAATTAGAAGAAATGTTAATTGTATTTATTAAGTTCACAAACTTCGTGTTCTCAAAAACAGTCAAGGTACCGTACACTTTAGATACTTCAGGGTACGGACGTCACAGCGCACCATTTTAATTAAAATTAGACCTAGACACTTACGGTGCATTTTCACTCATGTGCTATCTGGACATTGTGAATGCACTACGGTTCACCTAATGAGATGGCAAAAAATGTTAGTCTCAAATCCACCTCATTTGCTCCGATACAATAATCCCAGGATATAAAATCAAAGTTATAGAAGTAAAAATTCGAATGTATTTTCTCCACTATACAAAGCTCCCAAGTAAATCACTCGGAAGTTTCACAGATGTTACACAGCAATTAGTCTTACGCTCACAGGTGAAGCAAGAATCTAAAGGGTCATTGTAGATAAGTCTGAACTACCAGTTCGTCGAAATTACCACGTAAAGATATCGGGAACAATATTGACCGATGCCCATACAATCAATATTACGTAGGCTCTGCAGGTTCTCTGTTGGGAATAGCAAAGATGAATTATAGAATCGTTCATATACAGAGCTAAAGATATTTTTTCCACCTTATATATGGGCCTACAGATACCCAATTTACCCATTTACCTAAAAACCAATTCATGTGTCAAGGTCTTTTTCTGTTGGAAATCTTAATGTCAGATGCAGGGGAATTTTAAAAGTAATTTTAAAAATAATGTAACTACGCTTAATTCACTATCAATTACCATTTTGCCTTCTGTAATAAATTAGGATACAACATTAAGTCTTCCCCTATCAGGTTAAAATGAACATTTATGAAAAATATTTGCTGAAACATAGAACTTGAGTACAAAAAATTACACAAGCAGCATTACTGAAAAGACTATTTCCTGATGTAGCCCCAAAACTAGTCAAGTATCTCAAATACTCAACTTTCATCCTACTCTAATTTCGGTAGTTAAAAACTACTTCGGATGACTTACGGTTATAATTATCTAACAAATGAAACCTCCATATAACCTCGATACAGAAAAAAACGCAGAGGGCATAAGGGTTAGCAAATGGAGTACGAAAAAGCATTCTTTAGCTAGAATTTAGTTTTAACCAAGAAAAATTTCTAGAAGTTGAAGCCCAATAACTTTGACTAAGAGAAAATTACATGAACCTGCAATCCTGCAATTTCTTTACAATAAAAATACTGCAGAGTCTGTTTCATGGAATCCTTGATAGGAGTAAAGCTCCCTTGATTCCGACACACAAACACACACACAGACACAGAGAGAGAGAGAGAGAGAGAGAGAGAGAGAGAGAGAGAGAGAGAGAGAGAGAGAGAGAGTCGTCATACAACCTGCCTACTCAACCCAATTCAAGTAAAGTTACGATCTGCTTCCTGACGACATTTTACCTTTAAAACATAATTTATACCCAAGCCTAATTTTTCTATTCGTAATGTTGCCTATTTGTAATGCTTAACTTATTTGATTCACATTTTCCACGCTTACACCAGTCACGTAAAGTATACATAAACATAGGGTATTTGTACCTCCACTACCCACTAGGCTCAAACCTTACATGGAACCTCAAAATTCACTTTAGCTTGACTGAAAAAACCTATACAGGACAAAGAATACCCAAGCCAATAAAAAAAAAGTTCAGATATTTCTCAAAGACCAAGAATAATCCAGATGGCATTTAAAACAAAGCAAAGAGTCAACCTTAACCAGCCTCTAAACCTGCCAAAAGACTAACGCAAACCTCCAAACCTGCCAAAAGACTAACGCAAACCTCCAAACCTGCCAAAAGACTAACGCAAACCTCCAAACCTGCCAAAAGACTAACGCAAACCTCCAAACCTGCCAAAAGACTAACGCAAACCTCCAAACCTGCCAAAAGACTAACGCAAACCTCCAAACCTGCCAAAAGACTAACGCAAACCTCCAAACCTGCCAAAAGACTAACGCAAACCTCCAAACCTGCCAAAAGACTAACGCAAACCTCCAAACCTGCCAAAAGACTAACGCAAACCTCCAAACCTGCCAAAAGACTAACGCAAACCTCCAAACCTGCCAAAAGACTAACGCAAACCTCCAAACCTGCCAAAAGACTAACGCAAACCTCCAAACCTGCCAAAAGACTAACGCAAACCTCCAAACCTGCCAAAAGACTAACGCAAACCTCCAAACCTGCCAAAAGACTAACGCAAACCTCCAAACCTGCCAAAAGACTAACGCAAACCTCCAAACCTGCCAAAAGACTAACGCAAACCTCCAAACCTGCCAAAAGACTAACGCAAACCTCCAAACCTGCCAAAAGACTAACGCAAACCTCTAAACCTGCCAAAAGACTAACGCAAACCTCTAAACCTGCCAAAAGACTAACGCAAACCTCTAAACCTGCCAAAAGACTAACGCAAACCTCAACCTTAATAAAAGGCTGAAACCGGAATTTGCGGCTCTGTATATGGTAGACATTGTCTTCCATATACAGACCTTGGGCCACCTTTGCCAGAGCAGCACCGCCACCCCGACAAAGGTGGCCCCTTTGATTATTTTTAAGAACAAAATCTGAATGCTTAAAGTTGAAAACTACTCAAAAGTTTAAAACTGAATAACAAGATTATTTTGTACAAAAATCATTTGAACTATTAGTAATTTTAAAAATAATGCACAAGGAAAACTAGATTCTTACCCCTTTACTTTAACATTTAAGCTAGACAAACATTTAAGCTAGACAAAACCAAATGAAAAAGTAGTCTAGATATCCTAAGTCTGAAATTTTAAGTTTCTTACCTTTTGTGGGTATATGCCAGCTTCTTTAAAAGAAATTCATTTACTCCAACTCCCACGCAGGATTCGAAAAGCGGGTACTCGAAGATTCCAGCACTCACCTGGAATTAGATAACTTGTTAGATTACAGCAAATCCATTCTGCTCACCAGTCAAAGTTAAACCAATTTAAGTCTAATATTAACAGTAGATCTAGGTAATAGATACACCGCCAGTATTTATCGAGAAATGGCAGTTTCTTATAGTATTTTGGTTTATTTACACTAACATTTTTGGGGGGTCGGCTGTATTAAACTGTAATTAACCCCTGAAGTCCATCCAACAAGGGGTTTCCATAAGCGATCTTCAGAAGACAGAGCGCGGCTACGTCTGTTTCGAACTGTTCATATCCCGGCAAGTGCAATAACTAGTTAACGTATAGGTAACACACACATCCCGGGGGCGCCAGTACTAAACACGGCGAAGGGACATTCCATTTGGCCGACAACAAACAAATGCACCGCCAGTGTCAGAAGCCCTAAAAGTGTAGAAAAAACTAGTTTCCAAGGTATTGCACTTGGCGGACAGTTCGAAACAGACGTAGCCGTGCTCTGTCTTGAAAAGATCGCGTATGGAAACTCCTTGTTGGATGGACTTCAGGGGTTAATTACAGGTTGATTACAGCCGACCCGCCAAAATTAACGTTAAATTGTAAATAAGCAACAAAATACTACAAGAAACTGCCATTTCTCGCTAAATACCCACAGTGTATGTATTACTTAGAAAAACCATATTAACATTTAACAACTCAATCAGCAGGTTAATAAATTAGCCAAAAAAGTCTAAAAATAATTTTCAAATATAATAAGCTAAGCAATACTAACATGTGACCTCACGAATTCCCAATTAGATTTGGGGAAAAACATTACAGCTACCAAAATCAACTAGACAAATCAATAAATAACAGATTCAGAGTCCTTCAACCGCAATGCATACGGATTTCACTCCATTGTAAAAATATGAAAATGATAAAAATGGACAGGCATGTCCGTTACGTTACGAACCAACATTCTATGTTTACGGAAAACTGTAAAGCGTCAACAAAACTCTTTACACAAAACTACCTGCCGAATCTTAACAGCGACACGCGCAAACCCTTCAAACAAAACTAAACGAAAAAACGTAACAGTAACTAATACTACCTGCAAGTTTCAAGTATATTTGCGCCTTCGAGGACCTTGGTACAACTAAAAAAAATCCCCAGCTTCAAGATTAAGAGAGCCCGTACAACATCTAGGAGTTTCACTCGTGCCACGCAGGTCAAGGTATACTGACTCCTTTTACCGCGACAAAGTCCAAGTTTGCCTACGACACTTACTGTATATCCACGGACTTTGGAGAGCGCGGACAATGGAAAACTGCTTATTCCCAATAGGGTGGCTCGTTCTAGTAGTCAAACATGACTTCCTCTTTTCAAGCTTCTCTTTCTGTACGTTTCTTGTTTAGAGGTAATTGTCTAATGACATTATTTTTACTGCACGGAATATCGGCAGCACACAATATTTTTTTCATCTTTTATTAGAGAAAATATACAATATTTTACGTTTTTAACAGTAAGCCTATTACAATCAGAATTTGATCAAAGTTGACTTAACTTTACCAAAAATTAACATATAATTTTATCGTACCATTCGGGTTGACAAATATTTTATCATGTACATTTTACAAATAATCTATATATTGCAATGTTAATATTTTTTTGTAGTTACCCATATAGGATTTTATCAGTAAATATCTTATTTTTTATCATCCTTAATTTTATAAACCGTCTAATACCATCGTTTTCTTTTATTCCTGCTTTGTGGGCTAACCAAATCCCAACAATATAGTCGCAAATAAAATTTATAGCAGTGGTCCTGTCCTTTTTGAATGTGCTTCAAAATCCAATTTTAAAATTTTCGATAAACTTTTTGTCTTGGTGTGATACAATTCTTTTAATAAAACACAAAACCAATTAAGCAGTGTCTTTTTGCACTCACAGAAATAAATTAAATGCATCACATTTTCTGGCTCTTTCCAGTTTTCACATAGTTTACTACTTGATATTTTCATCATATACAATCTATCTTTTGTGGCCAGAATTTCATGAACATATTTGTACAAAATTTCTCTATCATAACTGTCAATCAATTTACTGTTAACATTTTCCCAAATAGCTTTCCATTTAAATAAAGAGTATTTCTCTTCAATTTTTGGGTTGAACTTCTCACCTCTCGATAAAAACACATACATAATCTTGGAGTTGATATTTGGGTAGTTTTCCATCGTTATTACCTTCCGTAAGGTCACATGTGATTACGTCAGCATAGTAGGGGGAGGATACAATGGCCATGTCTGTCATATTTTGTTCAACTTCCAAAAGATACAATATTCAGTAGTTTGAGTGGCATGCAATGTTACGTTGGTTTCACAAAAGAGAAATAAGATAAATAGGACGATTAACTATCGTTAACACAATGCAAGGGAATTAACCCTTGGATGCAGACATCTCTTGCTATGACACCAATGCAGAAGGTGGGTCTCTCAGACCCTTCGTACAGACTTTTCATATTGGTAATAACTAAAACGATTTAAACTAAATACTTGTTTTATTCCTGAATATTTATCATATGAAGTACATATTTAAGGCAAAAATAGTTTAATTCTTGTCCAAATTCAGTACATGAAATGTACTTTTTGAAAAACAATTCCACTGAAAAGATGAAAAAATTGAAAAATTTATATTTGAAATGATATCTTGATAAGCATTCGTATTGCTACGACATTTTTATAAAAAAAACATTATTTCATTCAATGAAAGATGTAAATTAATAATTAACATACTGAACACCTTACAGTGATAGCAGAGTTTTATGAAATGCTACACTAGAGGACCTACTACACTCTAGACTTGGCATTTAGAACATACAATGTAGCTGTGCTCTTTGCAGACATGGCTTTGGCATTTCTTGCAAGTTGTCGCACTTTTACGATCTCTCTTGCTTGGATAGATGTGAAACCTCCTCTTCCCCACTTTTGTTTGTTGAGAGGATCCCTCAGCTGGTTCGGTTACCACTCCACATCTTTCCATGGAACATAATACAGCTTTTGGAAGATTTGGGACTGATTCCAGTCGTTCTGACATATGTGGAATAACTAATTATTTCACGAGTTCTTTTATAAAAAGTCGACGTTTGTGTGACTTGTTTGGGTGGAAGTTTGGATGTTGTAAAATAAAAATTATGTAAGCACAAAAATTATGTAAGCATCTAGACAGGCAACGTCTATCATATTGTACCAAAGAACCATTGGCCATCTTCTTGTTTGCCTTTTGCATGAATAGCTTTGTACCATTTGGTCCATCACATCAACCCCACATTTTGTTTCATTGTAGAAGGTAATGATAGATGGTTTTTGTTTCTTGCTATCCTTGTCAATCTCTTTATCATGATGCATAGTGCTAAGCAGTATTACATTTTTCTGAGTTGGTTTTATTTTTGGTATGTAGCTGACCATTGTGACATCATTCTTGAAACCAAATTCACTACTGTAAACTTCACGATTCTTTGCACTTTTCATGATGTTGGGAATATCGGGCTTGTTCTGGCGTAGTGTACCAACCAATGACAATTTTTTTTCCAAAAGGGCCTCTACTAGTGGTACACTAGTGAAAAAGTTGTCAGTGGTTATGTTACCACATGTATTTCTAAACTGACTGCACAGCTGTAATACAATTTTTGTGCCAAGGTTTTTACAAACATCTTTCCCAGGCTGTCGTCCAGTGTAAATAATTCCATCAAACCCAAACTAACTTTTTGAATCACAAACCCAAAATATCTTTATTCCATATTTTGACGGCTTCGCTGGCATATACTGAATGAACCTGCACCTTCCCCTGAAAGGAACGAGTTGCTCATCCACTGTCACGCAGTCACTAGGGATATAAGATTTTCTACGATTTACAATGAAATGGTCCCATATATTTCTAAAAGCTCAGTTTGCAAACGGAATTCTCTTGTTCATTTATCATCAAATCTCACGAAACGCCTAATTTCCTCAAATCTTTCAACGAACATTGTTGCCTTGTAAATAGGGTTAGAAAGAGAGTCACCAAATAATTCTCTTATTGGGACATCCCATTGCTTTTCAGAGCCTGTTAAAAGAACTATGCCGATAAAAGCAAAAAATTTACTCTTTGTAATTTCTTTCCATTTTTTCTTTTGTGCCCTTCTTATCCGATTTCCTTCCTGGTTTGAGCCTTTCAAGATTTCTCCAGTAATACTTTCTGAAATAAACAAAGTGAAAGCATCTTTAGGTGAAGCTGTAACTATCCCAGGAACAGGGTCCATGCGCTGTCGCAAGACATGCTGTGGAGTTCTAGCCTTTACAGGAGGTTCTGCTGCCCAAAATGTTTTGTTGCGACTACTTCGAGCCTCTAGAGAAATATTTTTTTGTGGTAGCTGAAGAAGTAGACGGATAAACATCACTGGCAACTTCAGTTATACTCTCATTATTGCTAACTGCAGCTAGATGTAAAGTGTTTCCTGCAATATCACTAATGCCTGAATTATGAGCATTCCTAACACCATCGTAACTCTCTGAAAAAGTAATTGTACTTTTCTTTTCAGTTATATTATTTTATTTTCAGTGTTATACCTATAATTCAACGAAAACATAACATAATTTGAAGATTATTCATGTATCAATTAATATCTGAAGTGGAAATAAACGAAAGAAAAGAGTAAAACTCTTACCGGGTCTCAGAGATCCATTTCCTGCAAATTACGCATACACATTGAAATTATGCGCCTGTCTCAAAGACCTTAATATATTTGGTGTTTTGCACTAATAAACATATTTTATGATAAATTTTCAAGGATTACATGAAATATGAATGCTCTCACATGAATAGAATGCAGCGTTATCAATAAGATACGAAAAACCGTCCGGGTCCAATAGACCCATTCCTGAATTTAAGAGTTAATTTGGTGGGATTAAACAAATGTCAAAAAGATCATAAGCCGACACTTAACAATCATTAAAAGACTTTCTGTAGATGAAGAAAAACGAAGTAATGTAACAATAAAGGAAATTCCGTCTGATTATATCTTGAATATAAACGTAAAGTTTCTTGTCTGATTTTACGAAGTAAAGGAGAGCAATTAAACCTAAATTTCAAAGAAAAGGCAGAAAACCCCCCCTTTATTTTTAATGAAGGGACCACGCCACGAGCAACCCAATTCCCTTACATAGCTCCAGTTGTAGAACAAAGATGTTGAAATAACTGGGAGAGAAGATCCGGTAGGAAAATAAAAGCCTTATGGAAAACCGAGGCGGGAAAAAAATTCTTAAATACAGCAGCAGAATGAACCGCCCACGAACGTTTCATTCCAAGAATTTCCGTTTGCTCGGAAATGGGTAATGTGACTAAAGTTACCAGATCAATCCTATATGAAAGAGTAAAGTAATATTTGGAGGTGAGATATTACATCGACTCTGAGTTCAAATGGAAAAAAAATTCTAATTTACGTGAGAATGCTATCAAATAAGGAACCACGACTTTTCATTTGGAATAAAATAATCTAAGTAAAGAAAAAAATTTTCCAAGGCGATTAGTACTTGAGAAGTTTTCATTTGGTTGTTGTGCAAAATCTCGAATACGCATGAATGTCGTGCCAGATTTCTCCTTGAAAACACTAAATTTTTTCAAAGAACGTCTCACTGCCACTTCAGTTCTGCCTCCCACTTCACTCCCCCACCCTCTCCTTTTCCTCCTCCTCCTCCCCTTTTCAGCCTACCTTTCTGACCCATCAAGAGACTTATCCCGTCGAATATTAATCTCTTCTGAAAATATTCACTAAATTTAATAGCACTGAACTATATCTGTAGCAGACTCTTGGAGCATATTTTTGCTTAGGCTAATGCTGTTTTTTTTACTAGTGTTATTGTTGTCGCTATTGTTACTGCAATCTTTTTTTTTATTTATTTTCTGGAATTCTCATTTTTCTTGCCAATGACTCCAGTGCTCTGGAGCCCCGTCATTTAAAAGATGTACCCTAGTTTTCCTATATTCACCAAAGTGTGAACACAAAAAGGTTCTCCAGTCACGTTTAATAATTATTTAGACACCTACTTGACAATCTTTCCATGGGTTTTATTATTCCAAAAGTTTATTAAACCCCAAATTAGCTCTGAGTTCGAATACAAAACTTTTCCGTCACTTGCTAAAAATCCCCAAACTTTAGCTAGCTATGAAATTGGTCAAGAGACTCGTGAATAACCTTGACGAAGCGTTGACTCAATCAGATCTCAATCCCATACAAAAGGTAAAGAAGACATGCGTTTTTTTTTTAAGCGAATCATCATTGAAAGTAGCCTACCTGCTGTGATACTGAGGAAACAGGGGGCGTGGAACAACGAGTCTTATGTTTTACTCTGTTAGAGAGGATACCAAATATAAGACTGCCAGTTGTTACCAATCAGTCCGTGTAATAGATATCAATGTTGTGTTTTATGTTTTACTATAAATTTATCTGTGGGTAGAATCAAATGAACTTTCATACCCAGCAGTTTCGAGTAGAATATGTATTCTTTATCAGTGAGTTTTGCTCCTGTTCTTTAAACGCTTTCCAAAATTATATCCATATCGTTCTTCCTCAGGGTATTTTCAAGTACTTATAACCTCGTCTCTTCACCTTCAAATTACTATCGTGTTGTTCTTCGGTGTCCCCTTTATCAAATTCTGGCATTTATGTCAGTTAACAACTCTAACAACTGTACGTATCAGAACAGGGCGAAGCTATTTATCCAAGATTATATTAGAACATACCTCATTGTCATTGACGCTTATTGTTCTTCAGAGAGACTATCATTTTCTGGTTATGGTGATTTGCTGTTTCATTTGTACGGACTTCAGATTTAACAATCTCCCGTACACGATAACCAAGCAGGTTGTTAATACTACTGATACGCTATCTTTAGAACTGATCGGTCTCATTAAATCATCTTATCTCTTCTGGTGTGTTTATATGCGTTTGCAGTCAATTGCCACCAGTTTAGCAAATATGGAAGTTTTGTTGAGATTCCATAATTTTCAAAAAAAAAATGATAACAATAATAATAAAAGAAACTTAGGAGAGGAATACGTACATTAAAACAGTTATCTGAAGCTGAAAAAAAAAATTCAGTAATCATAACGCTAAGCGAAATTTAGAGCCATCAAAATTGTAACATTTCGCGGAAGGTGCGCCCGAAATCCAAACGGAAAACCGTCGAAACAGTGTCGAGTGAACTTGGGTTTGTGCTTCTCTTGTTTTCTCTCTTTCCCTCTCCCTATTCCTAACAATGAGCTTCAGTTATTAATACGGTGAAATAATAGTGATTCCTGAAATAATACATGGTGCGGTCAATCTCAAGGAACGCTGAAAGGATATTACCCAACAATCCCAGATGTTAAGGTAAGATTAAGTATCGTCACGTATGTGCCTAAGTAGCATACTGTATGTCTGTACATTTGATAAATTTAATTACGAAGGACGTTATTTTTACTTAGATTTTTTTCACTTTTTCATATATAAGAATAATACAATTACAAACATCTCGCTAAGACTCATTTCTGATTTTAGGACGGTGTTTCTAACAATTAATAAGCTTATAGGTATGTTAAGTCGAGTTAAACACGCTAAGCTAAATATTATTTTCGTATTTTAATTCATTGGTAGCAATGATAACTCTTTAGAATTGCGTTTAGTCGCATATCAGTGATTATTTTTGTTAGTGATATAGCAGTTATTTCCAACAAAACGCCTTTAAATGTGTGTGTGTATATATATATATATATATATATATATATATATATATATATATATATATATATATATATATATATATATATATATATATATATATATATATATATATATATATATATATATGATGTATGTATGTGTTTCTGTGTGTGTATGTGTCCATGTTCGTATCATCATACAAACATTATACGTTTTACCTGATCAACATTCAGTGCCCTTCCTTTAGCACTGACGAACTTACGCTGCTTTTGGTGGTGTGAGTTTAGCCATCCTAGACAAAATATTGAATTCCAATGTGCCAAGTCAGACCATGGTATGTGTTGCGTTATCATAAAAACTTTTACAAATGGACTACTGAGGAACGACGGTATTGTTAGATTTGAATTAAGTCAGTAGTGGACATATTATCCAAATCAGATATCGGATGTTCACGTTAGTAAAGGAAGAAAATATTCCCATAACACAATTACTTGATGGATGTGTAATATCGTGATCCTTAGAACTTTGCAGTAATATTACCTGTTCACTGCCGTCTGCTGGAGGTATTCTGTTAATCTAGTTTTGAAATTAGTGATTCACTTTATCATACTTTAATTGTCGATTCAGATATTCTATTCAAATGACGTCAGTTCGTTACATTTTGTTAAGAATAAATCCTATTATGAAATTCTGTCAGTAAGTAATCTTTGCGCTGTGCAAACTAGACCACCAGTATAATTATTCCAAGAGCTATTCGTAATTTGAAGAGTCAACGGTTATTCATCTGATTGCTCATTATTAGAACAGTTTTGTTTCATTGTAGTTTAAAGACCTTTTTTTCATTTATTTTAAAGAATACTGTTCACTGTGTATTTAACAGACATTCTGTTGTCAATTAGTTAACAATTGGTTCTTACGGGACTTGAAAATATAGTTTTTGGTAGTCAGTGTGGTTTGGTTTTGTGCTATCGTTTCGACGTCACTTGAAGAAATAAATGGGTTAGGATGCATATCGTTTCAGCGTGCTTTGTAATAATGCATTTTACACTTCACTGTTTCTGCCTTAGACTGTTTACAAGTATTTTGATATCATTATAAATATTTAACTGCATCTAATTTCCAAGTAGTTGCTTGTACGATTGATTTCAGCTATTCTAATTTAATTTCATGAACTTCGTATGCACTATGTTCCTTTGCCCTTCAAAATATAAACTGCTTGTCAGCAATTTCTCTCTAACGAGTTGAATGCATCGAATTACTTATTTTAAGCATGCAGGAGTGTTTTTTTTTTTTTGTTGTTGTTGTTCTGGTTGTTATTTGTCATTCAGTCCGAAAAAGATATCTAGTAGTTTTTCCATGACAGAATCAGTCTGTAATCAAGTTTCCAAACACTGCACATAGGCAATTACTAGCAATTTCTCAATAAAAGCCCTTCTTTGCCTTGAACCACTGACTTATTCAACATGAAGCGAGAGGCAATTTAAGAATGAAATGTGCTCTCTCCAAAATGAAAGCTAATGGGAAACTTATTTTCCCACTGCTTGAATAATTGCTATCTTTGTTTAATTTCGTTTAGATTTAAGCATAGTTTTGGAAGCCTCCTTCTCGTCTTCATCAACTTATTAGTCATTGTATCCGAAATTAGTTTTACCTTGGAAGACAGTATTTTTGAAATATGTATGGTAATATTTTGTGCTATTCCTGAATTAAAATTTTTAAAAATTCGGTTCAATATAATTTACCTGCGCGCTAATATATTTTTTTCGTGTAGTTGTTATTCTACTTTCTAAATGTAATTGCTGCTATAAAATCGTGTTCTTTCGTTGGTTAAACTTGGTATGTTATTAGCAACAAGAGAAATCTTGGGAATGATCTGAAGTCTATAGCTGTAGCAGAAATTAATGTATCTGTTAACTTTACGACGTAGAGATAAATTTCTAAATAAGGTCAGGGAGTGTGTATCAAATATTTTGTGAGTAGAAATCTTCTTCTGTACATCACTAAAAATACAGGAAAACTGTTTTGATGTAAATTTTTTAATGTCAATAAAATTCCGACGGAAAAAGTAGCGCAGAGTACTCAGAAAAATGACGTTTATTGGGAATCATATAAATATTCTGAACTAAATTCCCTCGTGTTTATTCAAGAAATCCTCATCAATAGAAGGAAGTTAAAGGACAAGACAAAATTTGATTTTCCTTTTTAGAAACGAATGACTCTCACAGGCGTCGAAAAATGGTGTGACTCCCGACTATCACTTGCGTTAGCAATGTCTGATGGTTCCTAGATATCCCTTTAAACTACTCCCCAGCTCGACAAGAGTTTCCTTTTAGAGATAAAGGAAAGCTGTAGGCAAATAAAGATTTCCCTTCATCTGACATCTTTCCATCATCGCCCTCTTCCGGTGGGACCACTGAGAAAATTCTTGAATAATGTTTCTTCGCTTTTAGCGTTCATCCGTAGTTTTATAGAGGATATTATGTTCTACCCACAAGGCTTGATGATAATTGGCCGAAAAATTTTTTGGGAATAAATTAAATAATTCCATTCCCATTCCTTCAATAAGAAGGAGAAATAAAAACGAACCTAGATAAATAAATCTATTTACTGTAAACACGATATGACGAGTGCGAAGTTAACTGAAAATAGCTGCAATGGTATGAACTGTTTTTATTAATATCCGTTGAACTAATAATAAAAAATTCTACCAGTTACTTAGAACTGGCAATAACATAGATAAAGGCTGTAATACGATCCACACACATCGGATATGAAACATAAAACCAGAGCTATGGCCACTGGGAGCAGGTTAAATAGGTCTTTCATTTCCCTCTTCATGGCCATAGCCAGTCATATCGTAAGTCCTCGCACACATGATGTGGTCCACAAATAAGATTCATGAAAGTATTCGCCAGAGAAAGTGGAAAGAGGTCAGCGAGAATATCTTCGAATAAGGAACCTTGAAAACGTCTCTCTTATTATTAATTAGGAACTTGCCAAGCATCCCCTAAAGAAACTATCATTTATAATAACAAACAAGTGAAAATGCGACGAAGTTTCTTCTGCGCAATCGAGTTTTCTATACAGCAGCTACAGCGTTTAATCAAGGCCACCGAAAATAGATCTATCTTTCGGTGGTCTCGGTATAATGCTGTATGAACCGCGGCCCATGAAACTTTAAGCACGACCCGGTGGTGGCCTATCCTATATCGTTTCCAGAAGCACGATTATGGCTAAATTTAACCTTAAATGCAATAAGAAATACCGAGGTTAGATGGCTGCAGTTTGGTATGTTTGATGATTGAAGGGTAAATGATCAACATACCAATTTGCAGCCCTCTAGCCTCAGTAGCTTTTGAGATCTGAGGGCAAATAGAATAAAGTGTGGACGGACAGACAAAGCCGGACAATAGTTTTCTTTTGCAGAAAACTAAAACTGAGAAAATCATTGAAATTAAGATTAAATACAAATCTATCAAACGACATTTAGTCCCAATTAAACAGCAAATGGGAAATATAGGTGATATAAAAATAAGCCAATCCTAGGTTCATGGAATTGATAAATCATCCGAAGTGAGCAATGTGGTATTGGAGCGGCCCGGTCAGACTGATTATATGCATTTTGCAAAGGCACAAACAATAATGACAAGAGCGGGGAGCATAGTTGTAATAATAAGAAGAAACATTTTGATATTTAAAAACATAATAAAATAGTCAGTCACGGAAGCTATGATTCTCGCAAAAGAAAGTTTATCTTTTACTTAATTCACATTGCAGGATTTCTTTGTGCCATACTTTTCTAAAGCCCTGACTGCCGAAAAGGTCATCGCGTGAGAAGCAGACTGAATGATAAAACTGCGTTAACTGCGTAATTGGAGGTGATGGCGCCAACGACATAAGTTCTTACTCAGAAATGTTTATGTTTTGCTCGTAAGCTAATAGCTAAAATGAAGGTCTTATTGCAGTACTAAAGAAAGAAGCCAAATCAGAGTTGAGTTCATACTTGTTTTAAAGCAATGCCGATTAAATGTGAAACAACGAAACCATAAAATAACTTCAAATTACATTTTATAGGAAGATTTTCAAGTTTTATGTTACTATATCGACAGACTACCACAAAGCGTAGGAAAACAGTTAGGGACTAATGATCATTCAAATTTAATTCTGTATTGCTTAAGCCACGAGGACTTCAGAGATATCCTTCTTTTGAAGACAGTAGGTTTTTGGGTGACCAGATTTCAAATTTAATTCTGTATTGCTTAAGCCACGAGGACTTCAGAGATATCCTTCTTTTGAAGACAGTAGGTTTTTGGGTGACCAGATTCATCCTTAAATGCAGGCACACATCATTAATTTCTTCACGAATTGTGACTTAGTACCGTACTATTCAAAAACAATGTGAAAGGAGTAGCTGATACAGGATATTGTAGGCCTATATGAAAAGCAACATTTTCATCAGAGATGTATTATGCCTCATTCGCTATCTACACTATCAGGGTAAATGCTGATGAGCCCTACGTTAAATTAAACTTATTCCCAAATGGCTGAATTCTTAGCGGTGTGACAATCAACAACCTGTGGCACGACGATAGCAGATACACTAATGATAATCTTTCTCCAAACGGCTTGATGATATCGACTGTTAAATTATGAATTTGATATATTCTATATGGAGAGTAAGATACTGATGTATCACTATAATTATCATCATCATTGCCCTCTTGGCTATGTGAACAGCTGCTATCACACCGTCGCCGTCTTATGTTACTTACATACTCGTATCCAGTTGAGTAAGATCATGTTAGGGTTTCGAGCGCTCGCTTGTTATCGATAATTCGTTATAAGCATCATTCGTTATAAAAAGAGATACTTGAAATGATTGGAGACAAACTGACTACCCCATTTTATATTTTTCGTTCAGCGTGTACCGCAAAAAAAACATGGCCTTTTTGCGGCAAAAATTTTTCAGAGCCGACAAAGACAAAATTAAGAACAAAGTGATAACAGTTCACTGGGATAACAGGTGTTTGATGTTTGTTTAACAATAAAATTATCACTTCGTTATAACAGGTATTTTTTTACCAATAAAACTGTCACATGGACGTACAAAATAGTTCATTATATACCTGATTTCGAAATTACATACCTACAGTTTTAAGTTCATTTATATGAATTGGGACCGGGGATTTCACTTTCTTTCGTTATAAGCTTAAATTCGTTACGAGCCTGTTCGGTATAAATGAACTCTACTGTAATTATATCCTGTTGAGCATGTTCTTCTTAAGGTTTCGAGTGCCCCTTGTTATCGATTATTCTGTTAACAACCTCAGAGTAACCGACAGAATTAATCCAAATATCAGGTATTTCATTCACCGATTAGGTTGAAAGAGGTGTAATGACCTTTTACGGAGGGTCCTTAAAGCGTTTAGGGGCTCTCAGGAATCGAACCTGGGACTTTTGAAAGTGACTGGTTTTTCTCGTTACAACTGCACTTTACTGAGCCAGTCATGATATACTGTATATATACAGAGTATATACAGTATATATATATATATATATATATATATATATATATATATATATATATATATATATATATATATATATATATATATATATATATATATATATATATATATATATATATATATATATATATACTGTATATCTTATATTCAGATTTAATATCACCCAACTCTTTCTTCTGAAGCGCTTTCCATTTCTCTTTTTCCCCTAGAATTCAGTCCCTTTTGTTAAGCCTTCTTTTTCTCTCACAATACTCTCTGTCTCTCTCTGTTTAGAGATGTCGAAATCCCCACCATTTCATGTCTGCCTTGCTGGCCAGGTGCGCGTGTTCTTCCTTCCATTTACCTGTGAGGAACATTTATTGAATAATTTTTTTTTAAAGGATATCCTTTTTTTTCTTGTTTTAATAATTTTTATATTCTGTCTCTCATTTTTAGGGTAATATTCTTCAAAAGGAAATTATTCATTGTTGTACTTCACTGTAACCTGATGTTTCATTTTATATTTTCACTTTGTTAATATTTTTTCTTTCAATTGATGTATGCCTATCAAGTTGACCTTGTTCCAATATTCAGAAGTGCTTTTGTAAATGTATGCGTGCACCATCTGAAAAAGACATTAAGACCTTTCTATTGTTTAGCCTTTTGATTTTCTATAAGAATAAAGACATTGATTCAGTAAGTTTTTATACTTTTATTTTAATCTTGACAAGGATGAAACACTCTCAACCCCCATACCTCACTCTCTCTCTCTCTCTCTCTCTCTCTCTCTCTCTCTCTCTCTCTCTCTCTTTCTTTTAAACACAAAACAGGTACTTCTACAAATACGACAATTACTGTAGACCGCCCCCCCCCCTCTCTCTCTCTCTCTCTGTTTGTCTGTCTGTCTGTCTCTGTCTGTCTGTCTCTCTCACGCACACACATACACGCACTCACTCACACACACATACACACAAGCGCACACACGCACACACACGCACACAAGCACACACACACACACACACGGGCACGCAACTACTCTCCGTCGGCGTCATGTAATAGGCAATTTGTTCATCTTTGAAATGACTTGGCTATAGTGAACGTGTGTTGGTATACGTTGATAAGGGAAGTTTTGACTTTGTTGATTATTTGAAAAAATGAAAGGATTGATCCCGCTGCGATGTTTCGTGGCCTTTTAATATGGTAATATTTTGTTGCTGAAAACTGGGTGAATATTCGCGTTGTTGCTTCTGTAATATATTGTTAACTTTGTGAATATCCTCTTCGATTTTGGTTATATAGTAGAGACAGGTGCTGGATGATGACGTTAAATTCTGGTAGCTCAGAAAGAATATATGAACCTATGGGCAGAGGCTCTCTCTTCACTGTAAAATTATATTCACCGGCAATCATCATTGTTAGTATATCCAGAAAAAGTAGCTTACTTCTCATGACCATTCCTGGATATATTGATAATGAGAGATTTCAATTAATGTGTTGTTACAGTTAGCAGAAAACGGGCGTTTCCAGTCTCATTATTGTGAAACCTGCTTTTAGTTTACTCTGCCAAGCAACTGAAATCTAATAATCTGTTGCAAATCGGATGCCTGGTATTTTCTTTTCTTCTCTCTCTCTTTGCCGCTTTAGTTACTACCCACAGTGGTCGACTAACAGCTGGGTACATACTTTTCTGCTCAGATCATCAGAGGCTTACTGGGTTGTAAGGAACACACCCATAATGACCCTCCCCGTCCGTTTCGAGCACCGAGCAAGGTTCAATAGTCACTAAACTTGGGACTTGACTGCCCTCTCCAATTTTCTAAGAAAAAAAAGTAATAAATAAATAAAATAGAGTAGCTAACTGAGAATTTTAGAAATAAATAAATCATAGTGAAAATGATGGCTTCACACCACTATTCTTACTTTCACTTATCGTATATTTGGTTTTAAATAACGTTCCTCAGAGAACAATGGACCTTTAAGACTATCTCCGAACAGCATGACCACTGCCATATTTATGCTTAAACTGCTGAATCACGGATGAACCCAGAATGCACTTTCACATCATTAGACGGTTCTTATACCTAACAAAAGGCCCATCATCAGCCAGTCGAAACGCATTTTGCACAGCGTCATGTACAGTGCCTCCACCTAAAACGAACTCTTTGGACGCTCAAAAATTAATATCAATTGTCGGAGCCTTTTTTCTCCAATATGTTTCATCCGTTTACACATTCTGACGACGACAATTTAGTTTATACAGTTTTAAAAGCAATCCCGGAGCCACAAGCTATAACATCATCGCAGTTATAATTGAGTTTACTTTGCTCTGAAGTATTTTAAGTTATCAATAATGTGTTTATTGTAACTCATAACCACCAAATGAAATTTAATGGTTTTAAATTTCATTCTGCAAGTATTAGTTCCAAAGCTCGTATGATAAAGGTATTACCAGCTTCAATGTGAAATTTGTAGAACAAAATATCGTGTTATAACTCACGTCACCATTCTCTCTCTTTCTCAGTATATATATATATATATATATATATATATATATATATATATATATATATATATATATATATATATATATATATATATATATATATATATATATATATATATATATATATATATATATATATATATATATATATATATATATATATATATATATATATATATATATATATATATATATATATATATATATATATATATATATATATATATATATATATATATATATATATATATATATATATATATATATATATATATATATATATATATATATATATATATATATATATATATATATATATATATATATATATATATATATATATATATATATATATATATATATATATATATATTATATATATATATATATATAATATATATATATATATATATATATATATATAATATATATATATATATATATATATATATATATATATATATATATATATATATATATATATATATATATATATATATATATATATATATATATATATATATAATATATATATATATATATATATATATATATATATATAATATATATATATATATATATATATATATATATATATATATATAACAGAAAAAAAGTCACAGGAAAAAATCACAATAATCTTTCGTAGACAGTGACCCCCAAGGGTTTATCCCGGTATATATCTTGGAGTAAAAAGTATGTATCCACCTTTGCGACGTGTTTGGTACAAGCCCGTTGGGGATTTCCGTATCAACATAAACAAAAGACTGTACAGTATATGTCAAACAGATGATGACCCCTAAGAAATATTGTGAATTTTCCCAACAATTAATGTGAATTTTTTTACTTGTGACTTGTTTTTTTCCTAGTCAAAATTGTGACTTTTTCCCGTGACTTTTTTCTGTGACTTTATTACCGGCCACCATAAAAGCAATACTGTTATATTCATTGGGTTACCTCTTGTGTCTAAGGTTTCAGTAATTCATGAATAGACTTTAGGTCATCCGCAAGTAGGGCAGCTCCATCTACTGTCAGGAAAAAGCTATTGACCAGGATGCCAGGAACAGTCCTTATTTCAGTATCCGAGATAGAATGTTGGCTTAGCGAAGGACAATTGTTACTGAGTTTTGATATCGTTCTTTATTGTCTGAACCAATACTGTTTATCCTCTATCAATCCTATTGTCACCTTTCTCACTCAGACTCCCTCCATATACCTGCTCTGATTTATAATGCACTGTAATGTAATACCCCTATAATTCTTAATTGATACTATTCTTTGCCCTTTTACAAAGGAAACGCTTCCCCTGACCCACTCCTTTTTTTTTTCAAATCTCCCACCCAGACCTACCTTACTCGCTCTGATGTGCCACTTAATCACACTTTAAATACTCTACCACAGTGTCTAAGTTGTAAACCCATCAACTCCCGGTGCCTTCCCATTCATTAATCCTCTGGTTATCATCCTTATCCTCAAGTCACTTTCACAAGTATTCTCAAACTCATACTCTCCCATTTCACATTGTATCATTCACCTCCATCTCTCTTCTGTTTCCTTTAGTCAACAAATTTTCAAAATACTAACTCCATCTGCCCTGGGCTACCTGTTTTTCCGAGAGCATTTCTCCATTAGCATTTAGTTCCATTTGATCATTGACTTTTCTGCATATATTTCATTGTTAATTAAATTAGCCTCTTAGTCTCCTTAAATTACTTGCTAACCTTTTCTCTATTTAGGTTATATTCTATATCTCTCTCCCCTTCTTAACCACCTCATCCGTCCTCCTGCATTGTTATCCATAATCCTCCGTTCTGCCTTGCAATTGTTCCTTAGATAATCACTATTTTTATTTCACCAAACTTTCCACTCCCGCTTTCCATCAGTCGCTGTATGTATACCTGCTTCCCATCTTTGAAAAGCTACAGACAGTCCCTACTGATTCTACAACCCCATACTGGAATAGTAAACATTCTTCATATACTCCTGCTTTTTTGTGTAACCTTCGCCAATTTCTGTCCCTTCTTACCTTTACAACTGTATTTTCAGCTTTTCCTTTCAAGCCTTAACTTTTAACTATCTCAACTACTCAAGCAATGGCTAGATATAACCCCCCACACCTGTTCTCTTCATTGTTTTGCTCTGCCATCATCTGAGCACTAATACTTAAACTAAAAAACTCTTCTCCTCACCATTTTCTTTATCTGAATTGTGTTTATGAAGATTTTCCTTTGGTAACCTTGTATTCCCAACACTAAAGCCTTTTCCTAACCACGTCTCCCGGAGACCATCTCCACCGCATAAGAAGAACCTTGAAAATATAATATTAAAATGCGGATAAAAATTTTGACAAATTCTCTGGGCTTCAGAAGCTCCATATTCCTTCTTCAGATAGAATAAAATAAGAGCAAAGTGATGTAGAGGTAATATAATTTCCCGGCGGCCCGTCTTACGGCATTTGTGGCATCTTGAGGGAAAATTCTTCCCATAAAGAAATGTGACACAGACTCGTGCACATCTTTGCTTATGATAAGTTATTGCAGCCTCTCTCTCTCTCTCTCTCTCTCTCTCTCTCTCTCTCTCTCTCTCTCTCTCTCTCTCTCTCTCTCTCTCTCTCTCTCTCTCTCTCCAATAAAAGTTCCATACCTCATAAGAGAATCTGGCGATCCACGTAATAGCTTTTCACAAAAACTTTAAACTTTCCACTTTAGAGGCCTTTTGAGTGTTGAAAGATTAATTTGTTTCAATTTCAAATACGAAAAGTTCAGAGATGGAAAAGGGGGAAAAATCTATTCAAACAACAACTTCACAAACTGAAAGTCATCACGGGAATGTAGACCAAATAACCCTTTTTGCTAACTAGATTTTGGATGTACTCGTGAGCAAAATATTAGTTTCTGGCTTATTTTGTACATTATCTTTCATCTAAAGATTTAGAACCGTACGTTTTGACCATCTAAAGTTCATTCACTTGATTCAAGACAAATAAGAATGAAAATAAATCCGCTTGTTAATAAATTATACAAAAGAACACGATAAGTAAGGCAAACTACCTCACTTTAACAAAACGTATGTAGGCTGAAACGTTGTAATCGTTTTATTTGTTAAATGTTAACAATACGAGGGCCTTTAGCACTAGTAAAAGAGGAAAAACATAAAATTTTGAGTTCGTCTACCTAAAATTACGTGCAAACACACACACACATACACACATGTAATTGATTGTTCATTGTTTGCGTCAGTCATTTCACAGTCTACCTCAATAACTCCAGAAACAATTCGTCAGAAAATATGACCCAATTGGTCACTGGTTGCGAGATTTGACTTGAAATAGAATAGCTAATTAACAGCGTTGACGAATGATGGCTGACTCCGGAATGACAGGTTAGGCGATATGCGATCGTTTCTCCACTTATCACAGTTCTCTTCTCGTACTTTACTTCTTTATTATTATCTTTTTACGATTTACATGATTAATTTGTGTTGAAATGACGTTCTGGCCATCAGCAGGTAATCAGAAAGGCACATGTTGTTAACTATCCATTTAATGGATACAATCTTGAACGAGTTGGTGTCAACAGAGATTTGGGTTTTTTTCTCAAATAGAATGAAATAAAGGAATGGTCATCATCAAGGCTTTATATAATTATTCCCAATATAAACATCTAATAGTTAAAAAGAAAAAAAAACTTAGGCTGCTATACATCAGAAAATAATGGAATGCAGAAAAAGGAACCATTCACAAAAAAACCTTCATAAAGTTAATTTTTAAAAATGCAAATAATTATCCTAATTTCTATTAATAGTCTTAAACTACAAATGCCGGAGAGCAAAGTGAGATTCAAAATCTTTAAATCCCTTACACAAGAAAATTGTTCGAGGAAAAGCAATATTTATTTTCTGTAAAGCAAAACTCCAAATACCATATATCTAATCTTGGGCATGGTTACAAAATGCAAAAATATCCTGCAGGGAAAACGCAACCCCTGTAAAAAAAAAAAAAAAATGTTGCGCCCGGAATATCGCTGTAGCTGGTTACAAAAAATTGACAAGCGCAACTTGTGTGTAGCAATACCCGGGACATAAAAGTGCTGATTCTCGGGTTGTTGTCACTGCACCAAGATCATCCAAAATATGGAAAAGATTTGAGCTTTCCCAACATTCTCCCTTGGGTTACATGGAGGACGACGATTTTCTCTCTCTCTCTCTCTCTCTCTCTCTCTCTCTCTCTCTCTCTCTCTCTCTCTCTCTCTCTCTCTCTCTCTCTCTCTGTGTTCAGTATGACTCCAGCTATTTTAAGTTTTATTCTCAACCTTCTTCTTAGTGACGAAATTCGTATTCCTTTGAAGCGTCAGTAATTTGTCTTGATATGTAGATAAATAAATAGATAAATAATTTTTATATATATACATATATATATATATATATATATATATATATATATATATATATATATATATATATATATATATATATGTATATATATATATATATATATATATATATATATATATATATATATATATATATATATATATATATATATATATATATATATATATATATATATATATATATATATATATATATATATATATATATATATATATATATACACACACACACACACACACACACACACACACACACACACACATATATATATGTAACGAGGACAGAATTAACACCTTTTTGAAGGTGTACGTAACGTGCTCCAACGATCTTTAATCATGAAACGGAGGCGTATGAACGTTCGCTCACGGCAACACTTACATCTATTTTTCTCCTCTTTCTCTCTCTCTCTCTCTCTCTCTCTCTCTCTCTCTCTCTCTCTCTCTCTGCGTGTATCACCTCTCTCTCTCTCTCTCTCATTGTTTTCCGAAGTTCACCCACCCGAATCTCGCTCATTCTCACCAAATCAATTAAATGGACTATTTAAAGAAACGCAATAGTTTCTACAAAAATAGGTTTATTATTCAAATAACCCAACAAGAAATGAATAAAACAAAGCAAAGATTAAAATGCATAATAAATGAATTATCGAGTTAGATAACTAAACTCTGAACTGTAAAACACTTCTGATTAAAGAAGTCTCACTATGGCTAATAGCCTGAAAATATCCAAACTCACACATACTCCCCAAAGCAATAATTAGTCATGTCAAAACCAGTCTACCACATGTTATTCGAAACAGTCCACACTGTCCACCGACATCTGTCCACAGACATCTGTCGGAAGAATCAAACATGATAGAAAACTCCCAAAAATATATGAAATGCAAAACACAATAATGGAAAGTGTAAAATGCATAGCCAAGATATGGCAAACGTAACATGACAAAACAATAATATAAAAGAGGTATGAATATTCATATTAAATCTCCCACACCAGTTCAAAAGTTCATAATGATTAGAAAATCATGGTAAAAAATCACAAGTTCAATTTTCTCCCATAAAAACAGAGATTTCAAACTCTACCTTATCTGCCGATTTAAGCCTGGATCCTCTCCAAAGCTACGTCTAGACAACTGCAGTTCTATCACGTTAATGAACGATCAAACTCACTTTTAGGGCAGATTTTGGCACAATCTAGATCAAATTAACGCACGTACTCACGAATATACATAACACTTCGGAGATCACCTGACCGGCAACATTGCTGAGGAATCAAACTATTTGTTGAACACAAAGATTTTACCTCGAGTCTCTCGACCTAGTTCCATCTGACTCCATAAATTCTTTCATCACATCTTAAAGCATTGAAGCTATGAAATGCATATATGTGTCCTTTAAAACTTGTAGCAGCCATATTTTCTGAAATAGAGCTCGGCCACCACATAAGAGCGTCTCGCTCTCCTTAACGGCAAACCAAAACAAAAGCATATGTATAAAACATAACAGAATAGAGCTATGCTCAATCAGCAATGTCTACTGCACTGCAGCTTTAAGGACTGCTCTCATGACTCACTTCCAAAGTCACTGGGGTTGAGTTCTTAGAGCCTTTACATGTAATCTTACAAACACGAATAAGCTTTACTACTCCCACAACAAGAATTATCAGTAAAACAGCTATTAAGACAATTAAAATTGTCGGCATAATATATTCCTGATACTCGAACATCACGGAATCGTCAATGTCTTCCAACGGTGGAACCGTCATTGGTACCTTGGTTGTAGGTACCTCCACTACCAAATGCTCGTTATGCGTATGACGCATAATTATCTTCTCGGAACTGTTGAATACAGCACGGCTAAGTACGAGAAATTCCGTAGACAGGATTCTGCAGGATGAATCGAACTGCTCGGACCCTCGATGAACGAATGTCGTCGACTTGTTGCTCTGGCACATCATTGTAACTGCATACTCCTTGCAAAAACACAGCAGGAAGAGTACTGGTGGACTCAATGTGGTAATCTCGCAGGAACTGTCTAAAGTCACATTCTGTCGGAGTCTGTCTATGAACTAATGATAACTCACAACCACCCACAGACACAACTCGCAACTGGAAAATACTACTGTCACACACACACTTCTCTCTAACTAAATTACAACTCGTCTTATAATCAACTCCCGAACCTTGATACTGATCTCCCAAAAATGAACATGGTCTCTAATCTATCCCATGTCACTACTGAGTCTCCCAAAAACACTCGAAAAAGGTCTAATAACAAAAAGGTTTCATGTTACTGAACCAAACAAAACCACTAATGCAAAAGTAAACACTCACAATGTGAACTAATTCCAAGTTTGTATCTCAGAATAATCACAGTCAACTCACTATTAAGCACAATAACTCTACGGAACTCACTCATAAAAAAAAAATTCTATCCAAACACTAAAAGGTATCATATCTCGTAAAAGACATGAAAGTTCTACTCTGGTTAGCAAATATTTCGCAACACCTGACTAACTCTCAACAAAATAGCAATTGACGTAATGGCAATCGCTCCCATGATCATAACAATTACAATTACTCACAATACAGCTCCCTTAATTTAAAAAAAAAAAGAAACTGGAAAAAAAAAATCCAAACACTCAAATACGATCTCCCAACCCGAAAAAAAGATCAGACTTGTTCGGTCCGATATACCAAATACCTCCCCAAGAAAAAAAATCCTAAACAACACACATATTGCGTCAGATGATGAAACACATCATAACACAATAACACACTAACACACGGGTCAAATCTCGTATGAAATTAGCCCATGTCTCAACTTCCAAAATCATTCGAAAACAAATGATTAAGAACTTCATCTAAAATGAACAAGAAAAAAAAATTTAAAAAATAAATGTCATATATATACAAATATCAACCCACTTATCCCCCTAACTATATACAAACGTTCCATTACATCCCAACTTTCTTTAACTTCGAAATATGGGTCAATTTCGTCACTCCAGTGTTTACATCTTTAACTACAAATCTATTCCCTCTTTTGATCTCTACAATCTCAAAAGGTCCGTGGAACTTCGGACTTAACTTATAATTCAGATCATTCCGAACATTCACTTTAACAAACACTCTATCACCCATCGAAAAAACTACTCCCCTCGATTTCGCGTTACTTTTCTCTACCATTGCACGCGAACTAAGTTCAAGTTCTTTACTGATACGTGCAAATCTTTCTCTCGCTGTATTTATCAATGAAGTGACCGTAACATCACCCTGAACACACTCTGGTAACAAATCAAAAGGTCCTTTCAACTTGTATCCATACAAAGCTTCTGCTGGAGATATCTTAATTGTGTCATTCATCATAGTATTGATACTATATCGCACTTCATCCAAAGATCTGTCCCAATGTGTATCGGAACCTCCCACCGTCATGCGCAAAGCTTCGATTACTTTCCGATTCGCCCTCTCACACAACCCATTCGCTTCAGGTCTATACGGGATTATAGATACTTTCTTTATCCCCAACAAATTAGCAAGACCGTCTAAAGTCTTATTAATAAACTCCCTACCATTGTCTGTGATCAGACATTCTGGAACACCATATCGACAAATTATCCCCTTAAAGAACGCTATAGCAACTTCCTCAGCTGATTTGTACTTCAGTGGGAAAATCTCGACAAAGCGAGTCAACTCATCAACAACTACTAATAAATGTCTATAACCATAAGCGGACTCTGAGAAGTTACCCAGAATATCCATATGCACTCTCTGAAACGGCCTATGTGGTATGGGATATGAACCCAAACGACACGACACTGTCGTTGCTGGCTTATTCGCATTGCAAATAGCACACTTCTTCACAAAGGCTTCTACTGCGGAAAACATATTTTTCCAAAAGAACTTTGACCTGACGTTTTCATACGTCTTGTCTACACCCAAATGAGGAGAACCAAATTTACAATGTACAATGTCTAGAACTTGTGGTACTAGACTCTCTGGCACGATGATTTGTGTAATCTCACCCATGCTTCGAGTACTTCGCAAGTTATACTTAACTTTTCTCACCAATAAATTATTCTCCAACTCTAGACCAGAAAAAGGCAACTTATACCCTTTCTTCGGAGAAACTCCCTTAAGAAATGCCTTAGCATCTGACAACAATTTATCTTCATCTTGCTTTTGTTCCAGCAAGCCTATGTCCCAAGTGACATTTTCACCCGTAATATAACACACTGCGTTACTCTCACTATCACGAATAACAATCTCTCCCGAGACTGCCGACTCACTATTTCTCCCCGAAGTATGCACTGTAGGAACGTGTATGTCCTCTACATGCGATCTCTCAGAACTACTAATATCAGAGACATTAGACACCAAATATTTACTCTCTTCTCCCACACAGGATTCGGTGTGTATTTCCTCATCCTCGACCGGAAAATATCTGCTCAATGCATCTGCAACTACATTATGCTTACCTTCAATGTATTTGAGGTTTGCATCAAAATCTCTCAATGTTAGGAACCAACGTGCTCTCTTGGGCGACAAATTTGGCTTATTAAAAAGCTCTAACAACGGTTGATGATCTGTAAAAATCTCAACTTTATTTCCCAACAACAACATCTTAAAATGAACAAGGCTAGAGACGACTGCGAAAGCCTCCTTGTCCACAACTGACATCAGCCTTTCGTTACTACCACGTGTTTTGAACTTTCTGCTATAAAAAGCAATTGGGTGTAATTTCCCCTCAAATTTCTGCATCAAACACGCACCTATACCTTCCTGACTCGCGTCAGTCACTAAGGTGAACGGTTGACTAAAATCTGGAAACTTCAAAATTGGTGGGTTCACCAAAGCGTTCTTAAGCTTCTCAAAAGCTAATTGTTGACTATCACCCCAAACAAACTTAACGTCTTCTCGTAACAAATCTGTCAATGGAGACGCTATTGTAGAAAAATTCCGCACAAAACGGCGAAAGAAACCCGACATACCTAGGAACGAACGAATCTGTTTCCTGGTTTTGGGAACTGGAAAATTCACAATGGCTTTAACTTTCTCATCATTCACTCTAACTCCCTCTTTAGAGATAACATGTCCTAAATAGACAATTTTTCTCTTCAGAAACTCACATTTGGCCAATTTGACCTTTAACCCAGCGAACCGTAATCGCTTAAGGACTTCTTTTAACACCTTTAGATGTTCTTCAATTGTATCTGTGCATATGAGAATATCATCCATGTACACAAACACCGACTTTCCTAACAAGCCATGAAGTACTGTGTTAACCAGTCTAGTAAATGTTATTGGGGACCCTTGTAATCCAAAAGGCATCCTATTAAACTCGTAATGTCCCTTTGGTACCGAAAATGCTGTATATTTACGGCTACTCTCACAAAGGGGAACCTGTAAAAACCCTTGCATAAGATCTATAGATGAATATATATTCTTGCCACCGATCTCAACAAACAAATCAGGCAAACAAGCTACCGGATATCTATCTGGGCATGTTTTTTCATTCAATTTACGAAAATCTACACAAACTCTGATACTACCGTCTTTCTTAGGAACTGCAAGCAAAGGAAAATTAAACGGAGAATTGGACGGTCTGATAATGCCTTCCGACTCCCACTTCTGAACTTCTTTTTCTACTTCTTCCCTGATCTTAAAAGGAATTCGATATGCTGGAATATATATGGGATTTGTACCCTTTTCTAGGCGGATTGAATGTTCTAAAACATCTGTAACTCCTAATTTATCTCCCTTCAAAGCAATGATATCTAGATATTCTTTCAACACTTTCTCTACTTTATCTGAATATTCAGGATAATCAACTTTAGCCAAGTGTTCATGTAGAACCTGACTTCGGAACTGTTGCTCCTCGTTAGGAAACATATTCCCGTCTCCACAAAAACTCACTAATTTATGCTCTTCATTAAACTCTTCAAAATCAATTACATAAGTACCCTTGTGATATTTTTTTACTGAGTCTTGATAGCTAACTAATTCTACTGAAGTCACGCCTGCGACTGAAATTTCATTCACTGACACCGTACTCACAACGTTTTTGAATTTCTCGGTTCCCTCAACAACGCACACTTGAGAAGGAAACTTTTTCTCTTTCAGCGACACTTTAACTAATGTAGGAACTCGCGGTTGCAATTCAACATCTTCCAACAAAAATCCTTTGAAAGATCTTTGCGGAATATCTTCACTCTCTAATGAATGTGTTACACATGTCTCCGACTGTGTCTTAAGTTTCTCACAAGTTTTTTTCCTGTGTATATATGGAACAAAACAACCCGACTCACCTATTGTAATCCCCTGAACTCCCGTAAGAATGTTGATGTTATGTCGCATACAAGAAGGGTGTCCTAGCAAAACCATTTCACCTAAGGCTAATCCTTCTATGACCAAAAATGATTCTACTATTGTCTTTCCACCGATACAAAGCGTAAGAAATGACGAACCTAAAATATTCAGTTTTCTCGCTTGTACATCACACACTGTCTCACTAGAAGGGACTAATTTGCACTCTGGAAACCTCGAGTGAAAAAGGTCAGCATTTACTAAGTTAACTGAGCTACCAGAATCAATGAAAATATGAATTTCATTGCCATTAGAGAATCCACGTACAATCGGCCTAGGTTCTAGTGACTCTACGACCTGATTAGTCATTATCCTGTGTCCGTTTTCGAACTTATCTTGTGAAAATTCTGCTGTTCCTTTGTGTATCTAGAACTTGCATCATGTGGAATTCTCCTGTCATATCTAGAAAAACCTCCCCGGGACTTCCCTGAATAATCTCTACTCTTTGTGGCTGGGCAAAATCTCCATCCATGATCTGAAGATTTGCAAACTGAACAATATCTCACTCTGCAATTTGATTTACTATGGCCTATTTTATCACAATTAAAACAACGTATCGTTGTGACTGATCTCTCTGGAATTTTCTTCGATTCTACTCGTGCACATGTCTTCGCTGTTGCATCATTTCCCGAATGCGAGCGACTATCATTATTCTGTGGTTTGGAAACCGCAGCTGACATCTTTGCACCTCCCTGTACAAAACTACTGTCCAGTGTCGGGCATTTTGCTAGATTTTTGTTAATCTGTGCAAACAAAAAGGATTCGTCTGTATCCTGATCAATTCTCTTATCAAAACTATCTACAATTACATCTGGGACCGACGTTAAAAGGCAAGCAAAGTGTAACAATCTTTCAAAATTATCTAAGGAGATATTATTTCCAGTTACCCATGGAGAACCTGTTATAGATTTCTTTAACTCAACTACTGCATCAAATAAATTCGCACTATATGTGACTAGTGAATCATTGCCTTTCTTTATTTTGAGAAACTCTCGCAAATTCCGAACTGCGCATTCACGTTGAACTCCGCCATAAGTAGCTCGTAGAAATTTCTGCAGTTCATTCCAAGTTTTACACCTTCTGAACCCGAAACTGCGTGCTCGTTTCCCAATATCTCCTTTATCTAAATCCAGAAATGATTTAGCCTCTGTTAAAGCTTCAGCGCCATTCGTAATTTTCTTGGAATTCAGATAATTGTTCACTGACTCAATGAAAGTTTCTATATTTTGGGTTGGATTCCCGTCAACTAGCCCTTTAAAATTTGTAATTCCCCCACAAATGTTCGTCACTTTATGCACCACAATTGATTGGGATGTGCTTGCTGCATCGTCCGGCATTTTGTGAGTAATCACACGCCCTGAGCGTAACAACATAAAAAGAGAAACCAAAAAGAACACTAGAGAAAGGCACAAGTTACCCCCTCTAAAAGAAGAACAGAAAACGGCGTTCTGCGCAACTTACGAGAATGGGGTACTTACCAATTTTGAAACAGAAAACGAAGTACCTATCTCTCAACTTGCTAACCTGTGACGTCACCTACTCGACGGCTTAGCAAAAAAAAAGACACCCAGCGCGTTTCTAGTTGAATCATCACTTTGCGTAATTAACTCACAATCGCCACTATTCACACTTATTTGGGTATTTTGTTAACCCCAAAATTGCTCTAGAGATCATCCAGATCTATTTCACAACTCCCCACTCCCAGTACTCGAATAGAAACGGAAAAAAAAAGAAAGGTTCCCCGTATTTCACACGTAATCACGACCTACTCAGTCATTCAACACTGACCCGTCGCCTTAGCTCTTAGGTGAAGTCGCCTATGCCTTGGGCATCAACGTTACCAATTAGTCTATTAGCAATCTCCCTCTTTCGCCATCATTAAAGACATTAAAATCATGCTGCCACCATTTAAAATCAAAAGACACCCGCTGCCGCCATTTCATTCAGACACGGCTGCCACCATTTATTCTGTAACGAGGACAGAATTAACACCTTTTTGAAGGTGTACGTAACGTGCTCCAACGATCTTTAATCATGAAACGGAGGCGTATGAACGTTCGCTTTGATGCAGTAGTTGAGTTAAAGAAATCTATAACAGGTTCTCCATGGGTAACTGGAAATAATATCTCCTTAGATAATTTTGAAAGATTGTTACACTTTGCTTGCCTTTTAACGTCGGTCCCAGATGTAATTGTAGATAGTTTTGATAAGAGAATTGATCAGGATACAGACGAATCCTTTTTGTTTGCACAGATTAACAAAAATCTAGCAAAATGCCCGACACTGGACAGTAGTTTTGTACAGGGAGGTGCAAAGATGTCAGCTGCGGTTTCCAAACCACAGAATAATGATAGTCGCTCGCATTCGGGAAATGATGCAACAGCGAAGACATGTGCACGAGTAGAATCGAAGAAAATTCCAGAGAGATCAGTCACAACGATACGTTGTTTTAATTGTGATAAAATAGGCCATAGTAAATCAAATTGCAGAGTGAGATATTGTTCAGTTTGCAAATCTTCAGATCATGGATGGAGATTTTGCCCAGCCACAAAGAGTAGAGATTATTCAGGGAAGTCCCGGGGAGGTTTTTCTAGATATGACAGGAGAATTCCACATGATGCAAGTTCTAGATACACAAAGGAACAGCAGAATTTTCACAAGATAAGTTCGAAAACGGACACAGGATAATGACTAATCAGGTCGTAGAGTCACTAGAACCTAGGCCGATTGTACGTGGATTCACTAATGGCAATGAAATTCATATTTTCATTGATTCTGGTAGCTCAGTTAACTTAGTAAATGCTGACCTTTTTCACTCGAGGTTTCCAGAGTGCAAATTAGTCCCTTCTAGTGAGACAGTGTGTGATGTACAAGCGAGAAAACTGAATATTTTAGGTTCGTCATTTCTTACGCTTTGTATCGGTGGAAAGACAATAGTAGAATCATTTTTGGTCATAGAAGGATTAGCCTTAGGTGAAATGGTTTTGCTAGGACACCCTTCTTGTATGCGACATAACATCAACATTCTTACGGGAGTTCAGGGGATTACAATAGGTGAGTCGGGTTGTTTTGTTCCATATATACACAGGAAAAAAACTTGTGAGAAACTTAAGACACAGTCGGAGACATGTGTAACACATTCATTAGAGAGTGAAGATATTCCGCAAAGATCTTTCAAAGGATTTTTGTTGGAAGATGTTGAATTGCAACCGCGAGTTCCTACATTAGTTAAAGTGTCGCTGAAAGAGAAAAAGTTTCCTTCTCAAGTGTGCGTTGTTGAGGGAACCGAGAAATTCAAAAACGTTGTGAGTACGGTGTCAGTGAATGAAATTTCAGTCGCAGGCGTGACTTCAGTAGAATTAGTTAGCTATCAAGACTCAGTAAAAAAATATCACAAGGGTACTTATGTAATTGATTTTGAAGAGTTTAATGAAGAGCATAAATTAGTGAGTTTTTGTGGAGACGGGAATATGTTTCCTAACGAGGAGCAACAGTTCCGAAGTCAGGTTCTACATGAACACTTGGCTAAAGTTGATTATCCTGAATATTCAGATAAAGTAGAGAAAGTGTTGAAAGAATATCTAGATATCATTGCTTTGAAGGGAGATAAATTAGGAGTTACAGATGTTTTAGAACATTCAATCCGCCTAGAAAAGGGTACAAATCCCATATATATTCCAGCATATCGAATTCCTTTTAAGATCAGGGAAGAAGTAGAAAAAGAAGTTCAGAAGTGGGAGTCGGAAGGCATTATCAGACCGTCCAATTCTCCGTTTAATTTTCCTTTGCTTGCAGTTCCTAAGAAAGACGGTAGTATCAGAGTTTGTGTAGATTTTCGTAAATTGAATGAAAAAACATGCCCAGATAGATATCCGGTAGCTTGTTTGCCTGATTTGTTTGTTGAGATCGGTGGCAAGAATATATATTCATCTATAGATCTTATGCAAGGGTTTTTACAGGTTCCCCTTTGTGAGAGTAGCCGTAAATATACAGCATTTTCGGTACCAAAGGGACATTACGAGTTTAATAGGATGCCTTTTGGATTACAAGGGTCCCCAATAACATTTACTAGACTGGTTAACACAGTACTTCATGGCTTGTTAGGAAAGTCGGTGTTTGTGTACATGGATGATATTCTCATATGCACAGATACAATTGAAGAACATCTAAAGGTGTTAAAAGAAGTCCTTAAGCGATTACGGTTCGCTGGGTTAAAGGTCAAATTGGCCAAATGTGAGTTTCTGAAGAGAAAAATTGTCTATTTAGGACATGTTATCTCTAAAGAGGGAGTTAGAGTGAATGATGAGAAAGTTAAAGCCATTGTGAATTTTCCAGTTCCCAAAACCAGGAAACAGATTCGTTCGTTCCTAGGTATGTCGGGTTTCTTTCGCCGTTTTGTGCGGAATTTTTCTACAATAGCGTCTCCATTGACAGATTTGTTACGAGAAGACGTTAAGTTTGTTTGGGGTGATAGTCAACAATTAGCTTTTGAGAAGCTTAAGAACGCTTTGGTGAACCCACCAATTTTGAAGTTTCCAGATTTTAGTCAACCGTTCACCTTAGTGACTGACGCGAGTCAGGAAGGTATAGGTGCGTGTTTGATGCAGAAATTTGAGGGGAAATTACACCCAATTGCTTTTTATAGCAGAAAGTTCAAAACACGTGGTAGTAACGAAAGGCTGATGTCAGTTGTGGACAAGGAGGCTTTCGCAGTCGTCTCTAGCCTTGTTCATTTTAAGATGTTGTTGTTGGGAAATAAAGTTGAGATTTTTACAGATCATCAACCGTTGTTAGAGCTTTTTAATAAGCCAAATTTGTCGCCCAAGAGAGCACGTTGGTTCCTAACATTGAGAGATTTTGATGCAAACCTCAAATACATTGAAGGTAAGCATAATGTAGTTGCAGATGCATTGAGCAGATATTTTCCGGTCGAGGATGAGGAAATACACACCGAATCCTGTGTGGGAGAAGAGAGTAAATATTTGGTGTCTAATGTCTCTGATATTAGTAGTTCTGAGAGATCGCATGTAGAGGACATACACGTTCCTACAGTGCATACTTCGGGGAGAAATAGTGAGTCGGCAGTCTCGGGAGAGATTGTTATTCGTGATAGTGAGAGTAACGCAGTGTGTTATATTACGGGTGAAAATGTCACTTGGGACATAGGCTTGCTGGAACAAAAGCAAGATGAAGATAAATTGTTGTCAGATGCTAAGGCATTTCTTAAGGGAGTTTCTCCGAAGAAAGGGTATAAGTTGCCTTTTTCTGGTCTAGAGTTGGAGAATAATTTATTGGTGAGAAAAGTTAAGTATAACTTGCGAAGTACTCGAAGCATGGGTGAGATTACACAAATCATCGTGCCAGAGAGTCTAGTACCACAAGTTCTAGACATTGTACATTGTAAATTTGGTTCTCCTCATTTGGGTGTAGACAAGACGTATGAAAACGTCAGGTCAAAGTTCTTTTGGAAAAATATGTTTTCCGCAGTAGAAGCCTTTGTGAAGAAGTGTGCTATTTGCAATGCGAATAAGCCAGCAACGACAGTGTCGTGTCGTTTGGGTTCATATCCCATACCACATAGGCCGTTTCAGAGAGTGCATATGGATATTCTGGGTAACTTCTCAGAGTCCGCTTATGGTTATAGACATTTATTAGTAGTTGTTGATGAGTTGACTCGCTTTGTCGAGATTTTCCCACTGAAGTACAAATCAGCTGAGGAAGTTGCTATAGCGTTCTTTAAGGGGATAATTTGTCGATATGGTGTTCCAGAATGTCTGATCACAGACAATGGTAGGGAGTTTATTAATAAGACTTTAGACGGTCTTGCTAATTTGTTGGGGATAAAGAAAGTATCTATAATCCCGTATAGACCTGAAGCGAATGGGTTGTGTGAGAGGGCGAATCGGAAAGTAATCGAAGCTTTGCGCATGACGGTGGGAGGTTCCGATACACATTGGGACAGATCTTTGGATGAAGTGCGATATAGTATCAATACTATGATGAATGACACAATTAAGATATCTCCAGCAGAAGCTTTGTATGGATACAAGTTGAAAGGACCTTTTGATTTGTTACCAGAGTGTGTTCAGGGTGATGTTACGGTCACTTCATTGATAAATACAGCGAGAGAAAGATTTGCACGTATCAGTAAAGAACTTGAACTTAGTTCGCGTGCAATGGTAGAGAAAAGTAACGCGAAATCGAGGGGAGTAGTTTTTTCGATGGGTGATAGAGTGTTTGTTAAAGTGAATGTTCGGAATGATCTGAATTATAAGTTAAGTCCGAAGTTCCACGGACCTTTTGAGATTGTAGAGATCAAAAGAGGGAATAGATTTGTAGTTAAAGATGTAAACACTGGAGTGACGAAATTGACCCATATTTCGAAGTTAAAGAAAGTTGGGATGTAATGGAACGTTTGTATATAGTTAGGGGGATAAGTGGGTTGATATTTGTATATATATGACATTTATTTTTTAAATTTTTTTTTCTTGTTCATTTTAGATGAAGTTCTTAATCATTTGTTTTCGAATGATTTTGGAAGTTGAGACATGGGCTAATTTCATACGAGATTTGACCCGTGTGTTAGTGTGTTATTGTGTTATGATGTGTTTCATCATCTGACGCAATATGTGTGTTGTTTAGGATTTTTTTTCTTGGGGAGGTATTTGGTATATCGGACCGAACAAGTCTGATCTTTTTTTCGGGTTGGGAGATCGTATTTGAGTGTTTGGATTTTTTTTTTCCAGTTTCTTTTTTTTTTTAAATTAAGGGAGCTGTATTGTGAGTAATTGTAATTGTTATGATCATGGGAGCGATTGCCATTACGTCAATTGCTATTTTGTTGAGAGTTAGTCAGGTGTTGCGAAATATTTGCTAACCAGAGTAGAACTTTCATGTCTTTTACGAGATATGATACCTTTTAGTGTTTGGATAGAATTTTTTTTTATGAGTGAGTTCCGTAGAGTTATTGTGCTTAATAGTGAGTTGACTGTGATTATTCTGAGATACAAACTTGGAATTAGTTCACATTGTGAGTGTTTACTTTTGCATTAGTGGTTTTGTTTGGTTCAGTAACATGAAACCTTTTTGTTATTAGACCTTTTTCGAGTGTTTTTGGGAGACTCAGTAGTGACATGGGATAGATTAGAGACCATGTTCATTTTTGGGAGATCAGTATCAAGGTTCGGGAGTTGATTATAAGACGAGTTGTAATTTAGTTAGAGAGAAGTGTGTGTGTGACAGTAGTATTTTCCAGTTGCGAGTTGTGTCTGTGGGTGGTTGTGAGTTATCATTAGTTCATAGACAGACTCCGACAGAATGTGACTTTAGACAGTTCCTGCGAGATTACCACATTGTATATATATATATATATATATATATATATATATATATATATATATATATATATATATATATATATATATATATATATATATATATATATATATATATATATATATATATATATATATATATATATATATATATATATATATATACATGTACAGTTGCTTGTTTGCTTGCGTTTTTGTCTCCTTATAGATTTGGGAAAAATCTAGAGACTTGGTTAATTACTAAGTGAAAGCAAAAGAGCTTCTAAAATACCACCTCCTTGTGCAGTAAGTATGAAACATTTATTTTACTTTAAGATTAAATTATAGCTTTATGAAAGTCTGAATTCCACTGTGAAATATTTTCCCCCGAACCTGAAATAGTATTGTGGACCACATAATTAGCCTAATTAGCCAGTGCTAGATAATTCTGTTTTGCATGTAGGCCTAGCTTAATCCTATTTAACAGAGGTCTACTGTCCATTCAAAATATAGATTCGTTTGCTTGATAGGCATACAGAAATTTTGTCATTGGGAAATAAGATAAATCTCTGTCCCAAACAAGTAATTTCCCTCACCAGGTTGCAAGAGTACTAGTTAATTTGACTTCCATAATGATTCGGAGTTGTTCTTTTGTTATTTATTAAAATTAATTCACACTTCGCCAGTCTATTCCGCTTCTGGTCAATGATCTATGATGTCTTTTCACAGCTACACGTTTTTTGTCGCTTCATTTTGATTATTTTATCACGAGCTTGATGATGCGCGCTACGCATCGCTGGAACCCGGCACTGCCCGTCATGAGTCCCCCTACCCTCCCGATCCTCTACCTACCCCGCCCCTACCCTAGACGGACAAACAGGTTTGCAGGAGGAGGGTGGATGTGTCATGTCTCCCCTACCCTCCCGATCCCCTACCTACCCCACCCCCACCCGGGCCGGACAAACAAGGAAGATCCATTCGGATTTTATTATCATGGAAGATTAACTTATGGATGGCATAAATTGATTCCATCTAAATCAGGGTCTAGGGACGCGATCCTGTTTCTGAGATGCTCTTATCTGTATGCCTTGACTCAAATTGACGTCGCCCCTGCATCCCAGTATATAACCGTCACTTACTAATTTCGAAATATATATAGAGTCTTTTTAACTGCATGCTTAAGTTGGACTCTTCCGTGAAATTTATTTTTATTATAGTTTTTCATGGAAATCGAAACCTCCTGGTTAATTTTGCCTGCTAGTTGTTTGCTGCTATAGTTTAAATTTTGAATATTCATCAGTATTGTGTTGACTCTATATCCTATTGAGTATTTCATTTATAGCGATAATAATACGGCGGCCCTGGCTTATTGGCAGTTACCCTAAATGGTCCTTATGCCATTGACAGCTTTCGAAATGACTTACATCACTCCCGTACCGTTAGCGTTATGACATGATTATATTCTGAAGAGGACGGTATTTCAATTACCACTTTAAATGAGCAAAGAGCAGGTGATGACTCTTATACTTTATGAAAATTAATGATGAAGGCTCGTGTTAAATAATAATATCCGTCCATGAATAGTACTTCCTGGTGCTTCTGTAAATTACGCTAATAATTATAATTTCCAGAGGAGTAACATTGCACTCCGCCGCCTTCTAGTTAGTTGTATTGTTATAACTGAAAGAGCATTAACGTAATAGGTATATATTTACTGGCTGTTCAAACAATATAGAATTGACCAGCTTTTCGGATACCCTTTTGAACGAATACCTTCTCCCTGTTCCATTACTTTACAGTCCATTACTGGCTGCAATTGCAAATGAACTTAAGAGGAATATTATGAGTTCGTATAAAGGCCAATAGGGTAGATCAGTTACTTCAGCGTTAGTAAATAAATAGTGGAAGAATGGACGAGAACGGTGATTATTCTTGTGAAACTCGAGTTAATATCATGAATGAATATAGAAAGTGATGAGAGGCAAAATACACTCCACACCTTACAGAAATCTTATGCTGAGTGTTTGTAATAGAACAACGTGTTCAGGGCAACGAAAATTGTGGACACCGAGTGTGATTTAAAGGTGTCATCGTTAAATGAAGTGAAATAAATTTCCATACCTGAGTAATTAATAAGAGCTCATTCAATCTGATTATATATATATATATATATATATATATATATATATATATATATATATATATATATATATATATATATATATATATATATATATATATATATATACTGTATATATATATACACATATGTGTGTGTGTGTGGTGTGTGTTCAAATTTCTAAAGACATCATATAATATATCCGACGGTCAAGTACGCAGAGAGAGAGAGAGAGAGAGACAGAGAGAGAGAGAGAGAGAGAGAGAGAGAGAGAGAGAGCTGGTGAGCACTGAAATAATCAATTGTTAATATCAATGCGAAAAAGACAATGAAGATATTCATTACATTCCTTAGTAGCCTATTATGTCTTCTAAGCAAGGATGCCTTACAAGTGACAGAGAAGATTGCTTGAGCCTTTTCTCATGATTTAATTATCAGACTTTCCAGTTAATCAGTAATTGTTATGCGAATTAAGTACCCAGTTTACTGTTTGGGAACTTCTGTAACACCTACGACCTGGAAAATACTTTATCAGCTACTCTGACGAAAGTAGAGCCAATTGCTAAAGCAACTTATGCGTTTAAAGGGGCTTAGAGAAATTTAAAATGTTAACATGTTGAAACAGGTTGCTTCACTTCATTACCAAGGAAAAAAAAATTACGGCCCTAAGAGCTTTACCATTTGTACCACACATACTTCTAATCATTGTCTCTCTGTTAGTAACTCTCAGCTTTTCCTTTTCCAGTAAACTTTTCATGCACCTATTTCATTACGAACTTTTCAGCTGCACATCCTCTTCCGGTCTACAGCAGCCATTTCTCTCAAAATTCTACCGTACACCTTCCCTGGTATTCTAAGTTATAATTTTCTCCCCATAACTCTAAGACCCTACTATTACCGTTTTCCTTATATAAAGGGGCAATTATTCCTGTCAAATACTCTTCAAGAACATTTTGCTTGTGCATAACTTACACACCCGTGTCTGCCGTTCAATCATGTTTTCGGCACTGCATCGCAATATGTCGCTTGTAATCTCGTTAATTGATGCCTATCTATTCTTCAGACTCTCAGTTGCCTCTTTACACCGTTAGTGGTAATTTCCAAAAGCTTCCTTAAATTACACTAACCCCTTCTATTCATGCATCATTCAGGACTGCCTTCAATCTTCCACATTCAACAGAACCCCAAAATACTCACCACATTAGCAAAGGAAGCATTCTCTCCAGATAGTATGTTTCTACTTGCTTCTTTTGCTATGATATTCTTTTGCTCATTAACCCTTTTTCTCTGCCTTTAACCTATTCTTCCTAAAGTCCTTCCTCAGCTTCTTCCCCGTTTGTTTATTACATTCTAGCTTCTTCTCTCTCACCTTCCTCGATTAACCCACGCTTCCTACAGTATTACTTAGCACGATCTTCCCATCAGTCTTACTGTTATACCTCAAATTATTTTTCCTTCATTAAATATCTTATTTCATAATCCCACCACCAACGGGTATTGAACCCTCATCTCCTCGACTAAAACTCCTCTTTTTGCCTGTTGCCTAATCATCCATAATTTGGGAGGCGGGGCTTTGTGTATGAAAAATGCAGGACATGTCATAAATCCCCTTAAAAAAATTAATGAAAATGGTTAGATACAGACACATATCGTTTACAAAATTATTTGAAATTACTAAAAATATTACAAAATTCATCCCTCGTCTTGTAACAAGGGCTTTCAACTTGGCATAATAATAAACGTAGCCAAATCTTTAATACAGTCACAAACAGTTAAATCCCCTAGAATAGCTAACTTTTCATGTTTAAATAAAGCGAACACGACCAAACCTCTACCGATAGGAATGCAGAGTGGGTACACAAGGACTGAAATCCAATTATTCCCTGTTAGTTGAGCTTATTGTTTCCTAATCACTGTCAGAGAGAGAGAGAGAGAGAGAGAGAGAGAGAGAGAGAGAGAGATAACACCCCTGATACAGTGCCGTATCGATTTTTTTTTTTTTTTTTTTTTTTTTTTTTTTACCTGAATACGTTCATTCTGCCAATATGAGATACATTGGGGAATAAGTGCAAGGTTCAGGGTTGTAGTTTGCCCAGATTTGCATGTGGCAGCCACATTCATTTAAGGGGATGCCTCAGACCTCTTCATCGTTGACCTGTTTTTACTTTCTGCCAAGGAAGAGAAGCAAAATGAAGGATTACTTCTATAGTCTGCTTAACCTGAACATCGAGGAAGGGAAGAGTATCATCCTGGCTTCTCTTGCTCTGAACCTTAAGGCTGATCATTCTTCGAAAGTCCCGCACAGGGTTTCGAGGTCTTGTTGATCTCTATTGGCATTAAGGTGTCGTCCACGAAGCTGTGATATGGCTGGCTTGTGGATCGTGTTGAAAACAAGGTCTTTTATTATACCCATGAAGGAATCGACTAACAGGGACTCCTAGAGAGAAGCCTATCGCCATTTCACCTTGCTGGAAGTAGAAATGACATCTATTGATGTTAAAATTAACCTTCTTTTTATTGGCCTTGACCAGGAACCTTGGGAGCTCAGCAGGATGGCTGGTCTGGGAAACAATGATACCAGTAGTTGAAGACTTCTTCAGCACCCTTAAGAATTCTACCAACGATCGAAGGCAATGTTTATTAGATTTATCAGGGTTAAGTTGTTTAATAAATTTCTTTGCCAGCTAATACGTAATAAAAGTAGCTCCACACAAATTGAAACCTTCAGATTTTCAAGGGTTTTATTAGTCGTGAAATTCAGCTGCTAATACGTTTAATGTCCTGGTGATTACTTCGGGAAATATTATGGATTTTATGCTTGGTATTCGGGAAGTAATTACATTGGTGTTTTTGTCTTAAATTAAGTTAAAGTCCCAGCAGTTTATAAGGATTAAATTGTCATATATAAAATGAGATCCAGAACTAATATTTATTGGCGTGGACAAAACGAAAGATGTCACCGAAATGTACTGAAATTTGTGAAATACTTGATAATTACGAATTAACCACATATTGCGAAGAAAACCCGAAAATACCAATAAACAACAGTTGTGTTGGCTGACGAGTCCACTTATAAAATTACACATATTTTTTCGGAGCATAAAATGTGTATCGGCAGGCTTTATGGCTGTTACTACATTTCAGCACAGTTAAACCGAATACTTGTGAAGAGAACAGGATAGTAAAAAAAAAAAAAAGAATTACCCTGGTTTAACACTGATTTTTGTTCTTTTTTCCCATTTCAATTAAATCGAAAAGACTGTTCACAAAGTCAAATTAATTTTAGCTAATTTCTATTGCCCATAGTTTTACCATACGAAAATTGAATTGGCTAATCCGATTTCTCTTACATCTGGTACGGGGGGAATTGTACTAAAATTCTTTCAGTAGAACCTTAACGCTACCAGAATTTTTGTTTTTGGGACTATGTGTTAATACATAATCATTGAAGCTGTTTGAACCATCACGGCAGAAAATACATGAAATTAGCGCAAGTAACAAATGGTTGTTTTAATTTAATTCTAAAATTAAGTTACATCATCCCAGCAAAAATGGAAAGGAGCTGCAGGATTTATGCAAATACGCTTGTACCGGATAAATACTTTCATCGGGGTTGCCTATGAAAAGTGGATACTAAATGAATTCTTATCCGTATCTAAGTTAGAGAACTCACAAGCATTTCAAGTTAATCTTAGCTATTGCCTCCCCTCCCCTCCCCTCAACCGCCTCACAAAAGAAAAGCAATTATTTTTAATAAGTTCCAGAAAATATCTCAAGAGTACCATACAACATCGGCATCTCCCCAAGCCATCTTTATTTCTTTGGAATTTCGCCCATTTGTGGGAAATGCATCATGAATGAATGAGACCGTTGGAGCAAATACAGGAAACCACCCATGCGGAAGAAAAGTACGGAGAATTAAGGTACTCGTCTGGCGGAGGTATTTTTAGCAGAAATATATTTAGCAGAGATCTCCTACAGAAATAAACTGAGTGAAAGATATTTGTGAAAGAGATTTTACAGACTCTTTAGGAGATGGAAAGACTTGTGTGAAAGTTAAGAACACTGGCAACATTCATAATAATTAATGATTTGATTCAGAAAAGTTCAGTGGCAGCTAAGAAATTGTGCATGTAATTAATAAAAAGATATTACTAAATTAAATTGCGGAAACATCTTATAACAAGGTACGAGTACGAGTAAGGCTATGGGGGTCAATGAAAACCATAAAGTTCATCCCTCCAACTCAGTGACAACTTGGTACGTCGCATATTCAAACGATAGATCGCCAATATATATATATATATATATATATATATATATATATATATATATATATATATATATATATATATATATATATATATATATATATATATATATATATATATATTACTTGCGTATAACTCTTTGTTCTTCAATTTATTTTCCAAGTCCCGGTTTTTTTTTTTTTTAATATAGTCCAGTTGAAAATTACTTCGAAGTGTTCGTTACGTGCCTCATCATAACTTCAAAATAACAGCATATCACTGTTGCGTCAGCATTTCCCCCTTCTTGCGATTATGTCTTAGGTTATCCAGATACGAATGGACGGCTGGAAGGGCACTCAGGTTCTTAATCACTGCCTGCATGGAGCAGATAGTAACGATCTGGTACACGCTGAAGGACAGTCTTTATTATTTTCTAAGTAATACTGCGATCACTCAGTAAGAATAAGTATTATTTTTTTTTTATATGGATTACTATTCATCTTTTATCAGTAATGGCTAACGATAATCTTTGGAATAATGGTTCTTGGGTATTTGTATTTAGAGCATCTGTTGAACCGTGTGCCATTTCTATATTTCATACGGTTTAGGCTAAATACATTCTCGTATATGACAAACTATTTTACATAGACCTCAAAAAATTTTTTACGTTTCCCTGATCATGTTTTTTGAAGCGAATAAAATTCTACGCTTCTCTGTATAATTGATCAGAATAGAGATGGCTGCTTGCCCATACATATTAAGTTCCGCCTCATCGCAAACCAATTTAGTACAATATAATAGTAATTGCTATTATTCATTTTAGGAATGGGAGCTATATTGGATTGTATTCTCTTCGTTTGTTCACTCGTTTAATGGGTTTCGTGCGTTCCTTTTTATGTCTAAAGATGAAATCAGTGCGCATTCTGTGGATATATTTCTAATGTATTTTTAACTCGTTTTCATTAAGAGCTAAATGAAAATTGTCCAGAGAATGCAATTTGAACCTGAAATGTACATGTGAGTGAATATAAGCCCTTCGACGGTTACCTCAGCACATATACAGTATACAGTATGTAGAAATGAGACTTGGTGTTCAATACAAAATTTTGGTGAAAATGTTATTCCTTACTCTTACTCAGCAGTATATGGGTCAGGTAAGGGATATTGATAACAGTCCCTTGGGCTGTTATCTAAATGAGAAATTGCTATTCTTAGGAATAATCAACACACAACTCCGTATGTAATAGAAATTAATTTCTAACACACATCGGGGTGACAGGGGTAAGTTGGTAGCACCCCTGCCTGTCATTTGAGAGCCCTAGGTTGGACCCGAAGTGAGCTAGATTAGTATTAATATTATAATTTTTGTTATAATTTTGGTGCATGGATAAGAGTGTTTTGCTAAGGCTAATTTTCTAAGGCACGTAATCAAAATATTAGTCATCATCCAGAATCATGAACATTAAACCTAATTCCCTTTTGTAGCTGGGAGTGCTTAAAATTAGGATTTCGGAAACGTTTTGAACTCCCGGAAAGCAAAGTCGATTGTGAGTGCGTTCGAAGCACCGCTGGTGAATGTCACCCGGACTATGGCACGCTTTCGGTCTCTCGAGTTGATAGTATTCCCAAAATGGCACAGCCGGTTCGCTGTATTTATCCAGGAGGTGCCATCGTCTCTCTTCGGTCTGGCACTCACGCTTTGAGCCTTAATGGAGATGATGGTATCGGCATTCGGGAGTTTAGCTGACGATTTCGCGAATGTGACCGGGTTATGTCCCTGCATTTTCGGGTTTATCTTTTTTTTCGAGTGTAAATTTATATATATTGTCTACATCAAAAAATCATCGCAGAGCGTTCATATTTTTCTTCCTCTCGCCTATCTACTTCTATCCCCTTTCTTTATTTCAATATACGTATTTGAAAGTCCGGGTTAGTAATTATTGGCTGCTTCTCTGATTATGGCAGTTTATGATTTCTTTAAAAATTTTTCTATAGTAGATAAGAAAAGCCATATTCTATTTTGAAGGTAAAGTAATTAACATTTTTGTCTTAGTAGCTAGTCTCTATATTTCTTATATTACGCACATCAAGTGTATATGTATGTATATATATATATATATATATATATATATATATATATATATATATATATATATATATATACATATGTGTGTAATATATGTATATATACATACTTTATATATATATATATATATATATATATATATATATATATATATATATATATATATATATATATATATATATATATATATATATATATATATGTGTGTGTGTGTGTGTGTGTGTGTGTGTGAAATATATGTATATATACATACTATATATATATATGTATATATATATATATATATATATATATATATATATATATATATATATATATATATATATATATATATATATATATATACATATATATATATATATATATATATATATATATATATATATATATATATATATATATATATATATATCATGCGAGAGACAGGGACAGAGACAGAGAAATGATCGCCAAACCTACACCCTGGAAGGCAACTTCTCCCTGTGGTCATTCTTTTTGCGAGAGGAACCCGACCTTAAAGCAATTCCTGCGGCAGGGAATAAAATCCTTTTCAGGTCCGATTGAATTCCCGCAAAGAACCTGACGTATCCATGGAATTCTGGAAATGGTGCCACCCAGTTTTGATCTGGAATTCTCTCTTGTATGATTTCTAATTTCCTCAAGGAAGAAACGTAATATAGTGAAGAGAAAAGAAAGTCGTGTATCATTATTTTTCCATTTTTACTTGCCGGTTTGATGAACGAGGTTGATTAATATTAATTGATATAGCATTAGGTGATTTCTATATATTAGGAGTTAGTCTTTAATGAAGAGACCTTTTATGGTAAAGTTTCTGTTTTTTTTAGTTTTCTGTAAGAGTAAACTATTGTGACGGCCCTGTCTGTCCGTCCGCCCTCAGATCTTAAAAACTGCCGAGGCTAGAGGGCTGCAAATTGGTATGTTGATTATCCACCCTCCAATCATCAAACATACCAAATTGCAGCCGTCTAACCTCAGTAATTTTATTTTATTTAATGTTAAAATCGGCCATAATCGCGCATCTGACAACAATATAGGACATGTCACCACCGGGCCGTAGTTAAAGATTCATCGGCCGCCGCTCATACAGCATTAGACCGTGACCACCGAAAGATAGATCTGTTTTCAGTGGCCTTCATTATACAATATACAGAAAACTCGATTGCGCTGAAGAAACGTTGGCGCATTTTTTACTTGTTTATTATTTTGTACGGTATATTTGATACCAATTATAGATTTATTCTACGTTATCGGGATATTTAGTAGTTACCGTAATTACGAGTTCTAAATATAAGTTTGTAGAGAGAGAGAGAGAGAGAGAGAGAGAGAGAGAGAGAGAGAGAGAGAGAGAGAGAGAGGGAGGTTGCACATTCCGTGAAATTTATCATATTTCTGCGAATATGAAATCCTGAATATGAGACATTGTAAAGTCTGGAAGCTTGGTTAATTTCTCTGAAATTTATTTACTGGTAAAGAATTATTTAATATTCATCACATTTCTCTGAAATACCTCCCGGTAATAACCATAATAATATAGAATACTGTAAAACGCAGCATTATTTATGTTTATAAACCCTGGTAATGGAAGCGTGGGTGGTTTTGGTTTATTTATTTTAGCAGTTGGGAGATTTCATACAAAAAATTAAAGGTTTAATTTTCATTTTGTGTGTACACACACATGTATATATATATATATATATATATATATATATATATATATATATATATATATATATATATATATATATATATATATATATATATATATATTATATATATATAATTGTGTAGCAGAATAGGTATAAAACTTTTTACATTACTACTTTTGATGAAAAAAAATTTTTCCTAAGAAATGTGACAAAGTTTTCTAACAAACCGAGGCTCTGAGGAAACTTCTCAAGCTTGAGGAGAGTAATTGATCAAGGCCATACTGAGTGTCGAGAAAAGAGGACATTCAGGTAGGCTGTCCAGGAACCCAGAAATGAAAACGAGCATGTTTCTCCTCTCGTAATCCCTCTGTAGCCCTTTTTCTGTTTACCTTTTATAGTTTATCTTCTGTTGCATTAACTAACACTTCTATGGTCAGAAACTTTATATAGTTCTCTAGAAATGCTGAAACAGTTTTTAAAATCCCATTAGGATTTTTTTTCCTTGTACGCGCATATATTAAAGTTCAAGGAATTTCAGCAGTTTGTGAAAACGCCCGAATTTGCGATTTTAATTTCAGTTTTTCTATGCTGAGTTTGATTTCCGAATCAACTTTGCAAGTTCCACCTTACAAGCGCATAGCACCTACAGATGGATCTCTCAAAACGGCTATTACTTCATCCATAAATATATCAGTATCTTTTCTTTCTGTTTTAAAGTTAGTCTTAGCGAATAAAAACAACACACGTTGTAACTGAAATACCCGCTGAACAGCTGAAGGGTCGACCATCCATCTACCAAGCAAACGAAAGACCCCAATATATCAAAGCTGGCCCGACCCCGAAGACTTGCCACGATGTCACTTTCTAGCCAGACATGGTATGGGCAAGTCCCAGGGTAAAGGTCGTATATATGATAATGACTCATCTCTCTCTCTCTCTCTCTCTCTCTCTCTCTCTCTCTCTCTCTCTCTCTCTCTCTCAAGGGACCATACTACAGGGAGATTATAACAAATGGACAGGAATATACAAACCGAATTTCCAACTTCCCTTTGACATTTCTTTTAGTTTGATAATATGCTGCTCTCTCTCTCTCTCTCTCTCTCTCTCTCTCTCTCTCTCTCTCTCTCTCTCTCTCTCTCTCTCTCTCTCTCTCCAGAGACCTCGTGACAGGGAACGTGACTGATGGTCGTATTTTGTATGCAAGGCTATTCATGTCAGGATGTGGTTGGCTTTAAGGCTACCATTGCTGATGTTGGTTACATGTGAATGATAATGGGGATATTCCGCGTTTGTCTTAAAGTTTAGGCAATTTTCGATAAACTCGTTTTTATCGTTGCATAGTTTTTCTGGTGTATGGAGAGCTTCTACGTTATTCATATGTTCTTTGGGATTATTCTCTGGATTATTCCTGTCGTGTTCTTATAAGTTTCTTAATGTACCGAGCAAAAAATATTTTCAGCATATCCTCACTCCTTTTAAAGATATGTCCACCGGCCATAAAATATTTCTGTAGGATATTACGGCCTTTCTGGTTTACAGCAAGCACATTTTTTGGGGTAAGGTTGCTAATCCCATTACCTGTCCCATGAATGTTCAAGGGGCTTATTTAGTGACCAGACCCTAAATGGCTTAACTTTGGTGATGACCAGACCCTAATGGCTTAACTTTGGTGATGACCAGACCCTAATGGCTTAACTCTGGTGATGAACCAGACCTTAATGGCTTAATTTTGGTGATGACCAGACCCTAATGGCTTAACTTTGGTGATGACCAGACCCTAATGGTTAACTTTGGTGATGACCAGACCCTAATGGCTTAACTTTGGTGGATGACCAGACCCTAATGGCTTAACTTTGGTGATGACCTGACTCTACATGGTTTAACTTAGGTGATCGAACTGCTATGACAGAACCGTCGGCTACCTTCGTCAGATTAAGTAAATTAGATGTGTGGAAAGAAACTGCGTCATAAATTGTTTGTGGTGTGGTTGGTGTTTGCAAATGATATAGTGTTGAATGGGAATGATAAAGATAAAGTGCATAAACTATTGATAGAGATTATTAGCCTTGATAATATTTACCTAATGTAATATTTACCTGACGGATGTGATATTAGGAAGATTGGTGCTATGATAGTAAATGGATACCAGAACGTTGATAGAAACGTTGATAGGAATAGCGGAAGAATGGATATAATGATTTGTATAATTACTTGCTAGTAAGTATAACAGATGTGGACAGGTTGACAGAAAAGATTAGTCACTGAAAACAGTTGATGAAGCAATAAACGTGGCAGCTTTCAGGCAAAAAATTTTTAAGCAAAAGTTGAAATCGTTGAATGGATTGATGAGGCTTCTTTCCTTTATGGAAGTGAAGTGTGAATATCACGTGATTCGGTAATACTTAATTTTCAGTGGAAAAAAATGCACACTGAATGTTTTTATGTGTTTTATAAAATATGTAACTGAGTAAGTTTTTCTTAAGCTTTATGAGTTTATGGTTGAGGAAATGTATTCTGCTGTGAAGAAGTGAAAGATAATGAGGCCTCTTCTACTTTGATAAGAGCAATGTCTGAGTTTGCATTCCAAGGCAGCCTGGATAGTTGATGATTTCTAATAAGTAAAGGCCGAAAGTTACCTCAATACACTGACGCGTTGACTCATTACTTAAGAATTTATAAATGTTTGATAACGGAGTTTTATTTATTTGTTTTTCTTTCTTAACTTCAAAATTAGTTTCCACGTTATCCAACCCTATTCCCGTTCTTTCATCATGAACATTTTATGTTCTTTAATTCCATCGCCTTTAAAAAAGAGGCCAGTGGATTTTTCCCTTCATTTTCCTTTACCTTGACATTCATGACCATTACATTTTTTCCAGGTTCGTTCGTAGTGGGGAATTATGATATGGCGGGCACGTGCCATGCAGTACCTATGCAAGATAGCTCTGAGGGGGATCATTAAACATTTTTTTATTGCATCCCATCACCCATTCATTGCTCATTCATTTCTTGTATGCTTTTTCTAGAAGGGCGTATTGGTCGTTTAACTTGAAACGGATATATGCGCTAACAAGCAAAAATGGGTAAATGAGGTCTGTTTAGTTTACCATTGTGAGATTTATTTGGTGGTTTTGTAAAAAGCATCACCATAACAATCAAACAAGCAACAATAATTTCTTTACTCCCTGCTCCTCATTTATATTTCTTTTATGTTACTGAACTGTTTCAAGCTCTTGCAAATCACAATATCTATTTTACTGCACCCAGCCAATTCTTAATTCTGAAATGCGCTCTCATTTGGTGATAGGTTATTGGATGAAAGGGAAAACTTATTATTTTTATAAGCTTGCTGTACCATTAACGAAATGCGCTTTCAGAATGAGGTCTATAACTAGTAGTTACACCATACGAAAAGACAGAGAAACTGCTGTCATTTGCGTCTATAAAGGAGGAATCGTCCTGCGGTAACTGGATTGTTATTGCCTTTTCAATTATAGATGTAAAACTTCTTAACAGGATAATTGTCAAATCTGAAAAATATGTTCTACGATAAAGAGGGGAAGATAATTAAAGCCTTGTATAAGTTGACAGGTGCAATTTCTGAGCTCCTACGACTCTCCAGGCCTCCTGCATTGGGCATAAAGAACTCAGGGTTTAAGAGAGCCCAGAAAGTTACATTGGCACACTTAGGCCCTTTCTCTTTCCTTGAGACACTTAATATCAAGTTCCAGATCTCAACAGAATGCTATATAACAGAGAGAAAGGAGTAAGTATCCGACGTAAACAGAAAGATATTTGCTTTTCTGCCACTCCGTTTTAGACTTCCCTGCAACTTCTAGTTTATCCAGGTCTTTATCCGAGTTCTTTCATCATTGCTATCATGTTTTCATTTATCCTGTCGTCTTTGAAAAGAGACAGTTGGAACTTTCTATTCATTTTCCTTTCCGGTGACTTTTACGAGCCTTATATTTTTCCAGCATCGTTCGTAGGGGGATTTATGTTATGAGGGGCACTGGTCATGCAGCAGCCATGCAAAATTGCCCTCAGGAGCATCATGAAACGTTCTTTATTATGTCTCTTGGTAGTTTGAATTTTTGGTTTCTTTTTTACTTGATATGAATATGGATGGTGTTATTTGACTTCCGTCTAGTTTCCAATGTTCCAGGAGTCTTTTTGTTGCTTTGCTTGAAACAGGCATATATTCTAATAAATAAAAAAAGAAGTATTTTTAATTTTATATGCTATGAAAAGAGAAACAGCACTTCAGCGTTGTGAACAAAGATAATTTCTACCCTTTTTCTTCTTGTCTTTATATCTCTTACGTCGTTGAATAGTTTGAAACTCCAATTTTTTTTTATTCTTGAATCACGAGGTCTAAAGAACTGTAGCTGTTAACCTTCACAGACCAAATAGTAAATTCTAAAGCAGGGTCTCATTTAAACCATCGGTTTGTAACAGCTCATATTGGGTGAGATGTGTAGGAAAAGGTTTTGGATGATAGGAATTGTTATTTTTTCCATCGTATTAATACGAACTAATCAATTAATGAGATAAACAATTCCCTTAACCATTCAATCAACGTCCTTGAATTCAGTCTCGCGCGCTTTAGTGATAATTTGTCCTATTTGTGTATTTTTACTTTGCTTTTATTTTTTCATGGTTTTTCTCTCTTTATCTACTTGCAGAATATTTGCGCCATGCTTTATATTCATGTCTGTTTTTTTTATTTATATTTAGAGTTATGTGTAAAACTTTAGTAACTTTTTAAAAGTATTTTTATATTTCTTGCAGATAACCTAAACACATTAAAAAAGAAAATTATGTTTACATTTTTCATTGGGATTTCGGGATATCATTTCTCTGTGGATCTTATTTTTTCCTTTCTTTAATTGTCAATTACCTGTGAGACGGACATTCTTTACTGGGCTCTATCAGAGACAAAACTTGCTTCCTCTAATTCTTCTCATCCATCATTTGTCAGTTAACGTGAGAGTTGTACCTGTCTCGCCTGCTGGATTGAATTCTGTGATGTTGATTTAATTTTCTCTCTGAAAATAGAACTAATTAGGATGCAGAAAATTCATTTCTGAAACTTATGGATACGTTGTGTTTTCCCTGTTATCGGTCTGTTTTATTTAATGCTGGTTTTGTTCATTTGTTTCCTTTTCCAGGTCCAGTAGCAACGCTTTACTCCATCAACTATTTCTTATGGCTTTATTCCTGTCGTATTTTGTTTTTATACTTACTGCTTAACTTTGGGTTAGATCAGTATGTTTGCTTCCCATATAAAGAAAAGCATTTTTATATATTCAAATTTTCAGAATTCGAATATGTCAGAAGTTTTTAGTTTAATTATTTTGATGTTTTTTAATCACCAGACATTTAAGCTGAGAATTAGGAAACTTAATGTACTTGACAATAACTAGTGCTGAGAATTTGCATCGAAGTTTTTCCGTTATTACTTAAATATGGCTTAAATACCTCTCCACATGCAACATAAATAACCAGGCATTGGTTAAATAGGTTGCCTTCTAATTTTTGTTTAATTGTAAGATTTGTAAAATAACACGCGTACTTGCCTACATAAACATCTTAATATTCTGGCTTACTGATCCCATCAGGCCTTTCTATTACAGAAGCCCAATGCGTTCGCGTAGAATGATTTTTTCAGAGATTGTTTTCAAATAACTTCCATATGATTTTAACCATCATCACCAATAAACCATTACTACGTTAAGATTGCACCCAAACAAAATTTCCCGTGATTTAACTGGGTTCTTACCTGTTACAGTGATTGTAATATATTCCAACATCTCTCTAAAAACAAGCAAATGAACTTGCCCCCTCCTTTCTATTCTAAAATTTCCTCTGTGTAATTTAATCTGTCCTTTATCGGACGGAATAGTAGTTTTCTTTCCAGCTTCATAGAGATATGTAACTGATGATGTTGCTGGAACAAAACATGTTTATTCATATTACACCCTTTTGGCCGTCATTCTAATTTCCTGTGAGAATTCCGGTCTTTTGTCTATGAATCCTGCAGCCGCAAACCGGTAGTGAAATCGCTGAATGATTTCAAGCTCAGTTTGGGGTAATTTTGTTCACTTTTATAATTTTTTATAATTTTTAAGCAGTTAATACCTTCTGCATTGCTCACGCGTGAAATCGATATTCATATTCTTAGTTAAACCGACGAGTAAACATATTGAATCAAGATATTGGCCACTGATACCAGTTACCTTCCGGCAAGAAACAAAACAAATATAAACGGAATGAAGTGCCCTGAAAGTTGAATACAAAATCCATGTTTCTCTTGCGACAGTCCTGGACCTCTAGACCATTGTCCGAGAGTTTAAAATATGCAAAACAATTCTCTATAGTTAAGGAACGCTCGCTTCTCTGATAGACTAGTTCACGGTCAGCGGCCTAGAAAATTGTATCTACTGCTCCCTTACAAGGAATTTGGACTGCAATGTATTTTGTTTATGTATAAATGTTTGGAATTATCGTATCTTGTCGGTAGAGAAAGGGCTTTAATTTGAAAAATTCGGATTTTCTTCGAGTGATTCAGTAAGAAGTAGAGCATAAAATAAACAAAAAATTCAGAAAATTATACGGGAAATGTGAAGTAGTAGTGCTATATACATAGCACCACTACCTCACAGTCACAGTTACTGGAAAAATGTGCCTGACTTAGTTCTCTTTTATTATTTTTATATATGCTATTCACACACACAGTGACTTACTTATCACTGTTACTAGTTACAAGTTGCAACTAGCTGCAAGCGCAACTAGTTCGCTGCCACAATGATCAAAAGCTGTCTGATATAGTTCTATTATAGTAAATGTATTGCATGCTAGCATCCAGTCACGTAGTATTTCCCTGTCAAATACTAGTTCCTATAAACACTACCTCATAGTGACAAACTCACATAAACTGAAAATTTTGTCTGCTCAGTACATATAACACAATTTAAACTTAGTAAACTAAGTAAAAAAAACCATGCATTTCTTTTTACCCTTCCTGATGCTGCATTGTGGGTAAGGGGTACATGACCAGTACTGAAAGACTTCAAGGGGTACATAAGATTAAAAAGGCTGAGAACAGCTACTGTAGATGAATTAAATACTCTCGGCTTATTTCAAAGTTATTTTGCACCCGTACCTGAAAAATAAAAGTTTCTTGGTTTTTGAAATACTTAAACAACTACCTTGTTAACTCTAGGGTGCTTTCACACTGCAGTAACACATGTCATAAAGACACGTCTACAACTGACCATGCACATATCACAAAAAGGTTGGATACTAGTGAACGATTTATTGGTAGCCGTAGCCGGTGCTTCATACGATTATCCAGTACTTGGAAAAGATTTGTTCTCCTCTATCGGTCGTTGACTTGTTGCCATCCTGTTTGTGATACATATGCGATACGTTTCCAGTGTGTGTTTACAACATACTTGATTGTAGTGTGGACGCAACCTTTGCCAACAACTGTGTTCATTTTACTTCTAAATTTTTCCACGTAGACATGATCAGATAGCAATTACGATATATATATATATATATATATATATATATATATATATATATATATATATATATATATATATATATATATATATTTATATCTATATCTATGTCTATCTATCTATATATCTATATATATATATATATATATATATATATATATATATATATATATATATATATATATATATATATATATATATATATATATATATATATATATATATATTTATGAAAAGCTCATAGGTCACAGATATTTCATGAATTACAATACACAGTAGATGTTTGATTAATAAGTGTGGCTAAGGGCATTGAGAAGTATCTTGAGAGGATGATTAGTTGGTGTTTTGCACGCATCCTGATCAGTAGAACTGTATGCGTGTCAGGTGCATCAGATATTCTTCAGACGTGAGAACATCCCTTTATTTTTATGTATTTGTTTAATAAAGGTTTTAATTGACTTCTTCAGATGTTTCGCTGAGGAAAAGGTTAAGATGTACTCATTGGGAATGCACTGGACTTTGACTATTTTGACCCATTGTGGGAGAACTAATTAGAGAGACTAATGAGTTGAATATGTGGACTTTAACATGTTTGATCAATTGGCGAACATTAGTATTCCATTTTATTTCATCTCATGTTTCTTGCAATCCAGTTACGTTAGATTATTGTCAAATAAATTATTTTGGGTAATGCTTGTTTTGTTGTAGACCTGAGAGAGAGAGAGAGAGAGAGAGAGAGAGAGAGAGAGAGAGAGAGAGAGAGAGAGAGAGAGAGAGAGAGAGAATGAATGTGTATGCGCAGATGTACGTTGCCAGTAGCCTTTCTGATGCGGTCACTATCAAGCTACCAACAGATGGAACTTCTCGACTTTTTAGCAAAAGGTAAACCGTGAGATTTACTCTCGATTGTGTAACACACACACACACACACACACACACACACACACACACACACACACACACATATATATATATATATATATATATATATATATATATATATATATATATATATATATATGTGTGTGTGTGTGTGTGTGTGTGATATGTGTGTGTGTGTGTGTGTGTGTGTGTGCGTGTGTGTGTGTGTGTGTGTGTGTGTTTTTGGGCAGCAACTTTGGAATTTTAAAAATTGTCTTTTCAGTATTTTTACATTTTTTTATTACGTTAATTTTTTCTTCCATATCCGAAATTAGGCGTTCCCTGAGAAAACAAGTTAAATAATTTTAAGTAAAAAAAATTTTAGCTTCTAAGGAACAAAGGTACGACTCTAAAAATATTCAGACCAGATTTGCATATAGATGAGCCCTAGAACATAGAAAAGTTGTGTATGGTTAAGTGATTCCATTTTTTTTATAGCTTTCCTCCCTTACAATTATAAAGTTTTATTTATAACAAGAAGATTACGAAAGTGTTCCCGTGGGCTGTTAAAATATTTGCGTAACGAGTTCTTCCTTCATCGAAATGAAATAACCAACCCTCATTTTTACACGCCCTGTTTTCGTTTCAGGATTGATGACAATCGTGTGTGTGAGGAGCTCAGATTTTTTTTTTTCTTTTTTTTTTTTACGTCTCTTCTAACCTTTATCATGAATTACGTAGTTTTATCTGAAGCGCCAAAGCAATGATAGGTGGACAGATAGACAAAAGGATAGATCGATTGATAAATAGACAGAGAAATGTATAATACAAGAAGGGAAGGTATACTGAACGCATCACATAGGTTGGGAGAGTAAGTATCATATTCGGAGAGTTTGGGTCATTACGGCTATGGTCAAGTGATTAATACTATATAATATACGGGTACTTGTTACTTTCTTAACAACAAATAATGGTCCGAAAACTTAGTGAAAAATATTTCCTTACATTTTTATTCACTTCTCGTCTCATTTTGGTCGGCATTTTGTTCTGAACGTTTACTTTCCTATACCATTGCATTCTCTAAATTTCACTTGCCCAGTCATTCTCCTAAGTTTTTGTATTCGCCCTAAGAATAAGCTCTTCTGCATCGAAGATTTTCATTTTCTTTTATTGAAATAACCACTCTTCTTTTTGTTCAAATTATTCCTAAAAATTTCAACCTCGAAATATTTATATCTCGTTCTTTGTTAATAAAACTTCCAGCCTATGCAAGCTTTACTTTACTTATCTTCTGCAACTTGATGGATCTATTGCTTATCCATTTAATCTGGGACGTTTTAAAAAGCCTTTCTTTCTTGTACTTACAATACAGCAAAGATCAGTAGATCCAAAACTGAACATAATGCAAGTTATCCGTGTAACATTTTTATGTGGTTAAGTTGTTTATTGTCTCTTATTTCATCGAGCAATTGATCACAGTTAATAATTTCATCGAGCAATTAATCACAGCTTATAATTTCATCGAGCAATTGATCACAGTTTATAATTTCATCGAGCAATTAATCACAGCTTATAATTTCATCGAGCAATTGATCACAGTTTATAATTTCATCGAGCAATTAATCACAGCTTATAATTTCATCGAGCAATTAATCACAGCTTATAATTTCATCGAGCAATTGATCACAGTTTATATTCAAGCATGGCACGTAATTGGAGTGTTGTTTGGTGCTTTGCATTGTAGTGGCAAGACAAGCCTTTTTTTTTTTTTTTAAATGATTACTTCTTAGTGGATGTTAATTTACCGTATTTGTCATTCTATTCCATGCAGATTAATATGGCATCTGTGTCCACTCTGTGTTTGCTGCAACCTTAGGGTATTTTGGGTGCCACGCTACTCTTTGGGACTCGCTACTGATTGCCCTTATTCCAGGTAAGTGAAAATCAAAACCTACACTGGTATTTCCAAACTGAGTTCAGGATGACTGATTCTATCATTTACTTAGAACTCGGTTCATTTTTCATTCAAAACCACTATGAATAATTATGTGGATAACGCTTCAATTAGATCAGATAGTACAATTTAAACTTGATGGCTTCCATTTCACAAGTGGTAAGCAAATATTACATTGGAGAAATATAGGTGACGATAACGTCCCGAGATCAGAAAGCAGTATTACACGCTATTATTCGTAATGTATTTATGTGTATTTACGTGTATGTATGTGTGTGTATATATATGTGTATGTATGTATGTATGTATGTATGTATGTATGTATGTATGTATGTATGTATGTATGTATGTATGTATGTATGTATGTATGTATATCAACGCTGTGATTATAAACTTCAAAAATTAGGTGTCGGGTCTTATTCCTCCTCCTCGAGTGGTCGCCATCAGAATCGCCGTTAATGGTATCTTTAAATAAGTTGTGTTGCGTCTTGTATTTTAAAAAAATCGTTTAAGGACCTTTGGTTCTATTCTGTAACGGCGACATTACTGCTGTATTAAATTATACAGGTGATACAATTATTGATGTAGTTATTTGCTTTTCCCCTATTCAAAATGAAGTAGTGCAACCATGGGGTCGTCCTCCACTTTTTCAATAAATTTATTATAGTTCTCTCTCTGTTGTCGTATTCATCTATACACGGCTGTTCTATTTACGCCCAGGTACCGAACAATGTACGATAGAAACCTTAGTCTCTTGCAGCTAACGATCGATGACCTGTGAGATAATGTGGTGCGGTTGAGTCCGTTACCTGTCTTATCGGTGCAAGTGGCGAGACGGTTTAACTTTCCTGCCCTGTCACACAATAACATACAACGTTATGAGATTTTTCAGTTTTTGTGTTTTTGGCAACGATTATGGTAGAATTATTTCTTTCTTTATTTATATAATTTCGTTGATGATTATTCAATATTATTTTATTAGTTAATATGCTTTTATTTGGATTTGAATTTCTACTTTGACTCTTTTGCACAATCGTCTGAAGCGAAATTTTTCAAAATGTTTCTTATTTTTTCTTAATATGAATGTTTTACTCGCCATTCTTTTTTATATTGTTAAAACTGTAGGATTAGTAACCAAAATCGAATAAAAAAACACATTTCATTGTATATATCAAAAGAATAAATTATTGTCAGGTGAATGAAAACTTCTGGAACATGTTGCAATACATTTCTGAGTGATTGTAACACCATTATTATAAATATGGAATTGGTCTGCAGGTGATGCATTCATTGAATTCACTATAAGGCTAAATTCTTAACGATGGAAACACTCACTAGACCCCAGTTCTTGATTGGGTGGAAATTTGTACTGTTGGACAATTTTTGATTTTTTTTTATATGGAATTGTTTGCTTTTTAGTTTTCTGTAAAATAAAACTAATGAGGTGGCTTTGTCTGTCCGTCCGCACTTTTTCTGTCCGCCCTCAAATCTTAAAAACTACTGAGACTAGAGGGCTGCAAATTGGTATGTTGCTCATCCACCCTCCAATAATCAATAGTTTTTATTTTAGTTAAGGTTAAAGTTAGCCATGACCGTACGTCTGGCAATGCTATAGGACAGACCACCACCGGGCCGTGCCTGAAAGTGTCATGGACCGCAGGTCGTACAGCATTATATGCTGCACAGAAAACTGAATTGCGCCGAAGAAACTCGGACGCATTTTTTACTTGTTCTTCGTAGTCAGCAAAGAACGTATTCTGTTAAGCTGGCGAAAGTTAGAGTGCTCTCCTTAACGTCTCTTATATCTACAGAAATGATGGAATACAGGTCAAGTTCTAGTTGGACGTCAGTCGCCTTCAGAGATCATATATTTTTCGGGAAAATTTTCGAATCAGGTGACTGTGTCTTTAATAAAAAAAATTATCCACGGTACCATTTTCCTAAGAATTTCTTCTGGCAAGAATATTTCGTAGCCACCTCAATAACTATGCCACTGGAATTACTGTGCCTAACTAGTTATTGAGAATATCAGCTTTCAAATGCTTTTCAGGTACCAGGGTGCAACACTGCCAGCTACCAGAGTTTAATCATATCTATTGAATTTCTCTAAATATTAAAAAGGCTGCACTGGTACTTTGAAGCATCTTGTACCGTTAGGAAATTTTTTCATTTTTTCTCGCTCAGTATTTAGCGAAGTTTGTATTAATGGGCTTGTTCATTTAGTAGTGTTCATTTGCTTTTAGCATGTGCATTATCCTTCTCGTATATTTTTTGGGTTAGCATATAGATTTAGGCGCATCTTGAATAATAGTAACATATACTAATAGTAATATCTCAGGTTCTGTAATGTGATTAAAACCGTGCAAGGCTCGGATTCCAAATATCATAATTGACACAATAAACCGTTCATTTCAAACAATTCTTACAAACTCCAGGATCATATCTTAATCGTTAAAAAAGGGTATTAATTCTGCATTGCGCCAGAAACGATCCGATTAAAAAAAAATACCTTCACTGATGCGATTAACTTGTTAATACGATTATAAGAATTAATCCTGGTGATTTCGAAACGAATATGTGTGCGGAATTATGCTTGATTATATTCTACACACTTCATTTCCCATGGGGATAATAGGAGTGAGTATTTTCCTTTTATTTATGGACTTTTCTCAAATCAGTCCGTCGGAGTGTATGATTAACTATCGTTATTCATTGCTAAAAATATAAATTTCCTTGCTGTTTATAATCAACGAGACTGTTGCAGTTAAAATTTTCATTTCGTATTTTGAAGTTTTATATTTCCATTAGAATAGAATAGCAATATATTTATGAATATGGAGCACCCGTCCAGGTACGGAATTATACGGTGAAAATCTCTCTCTCTCTCTCTCTCTCTCTCTCTCTCTCTCTCTCTCTCTCTCTCTCTCTCTCTGCTAAGGAAGCATGGCAACCGGGTATAAAGAGAAGCATAAAACTACTCGCAGATGACGCTGTCTCTCGGTGGCGCCCTTTCTGCATATTCAACGAAAGAGGAAAACTATCATGTGATATAGGGGACATCTTAATAGAAATTTCAGGTATGCAATTTTTGCACATTCTCCGTTAATACACACACACACATACACACACACACACACAAAATATTCCTTTGCTAACAAACTAGGCTTCATTATAGATGTAAGCAAGACTTAACATAAAGACAAACTTTATCATTTGTTTATATTTACTAGTGAAACTGTTATTCATACGCGTTATATTCCTTATGCTGCCAAACAAAGATGAAAGTGTTACATCTCTATCAACATCTCTAACTGCAATCTACCTAAAAAAGAAATACCAAGCCATTTATTTCCATCTAATCACTGACCAGCTTTAGTAGTGTCAATATTTCTTATCTTGAGGCGGTTTAATATTCTCCGTGACAGTTATTAAAAAATACTGTTAGTAGCATGAGTTTTCAAATGGAGAAACAAATCCGCAGTTGCATAACTGTACAAATATAATCTTAAATCTGTTTATACTTTTACGTAAGTGTGGATTTGTTTCTCCAGCGTCAGTAATGTGAGCTACATATGTAAGGAATTACCTGAACGGCCTCAGGAATCGTTACTGTGACTTTTGAGATTTAAAGTTCTTCCTCTGCTGAAAAATGTATTTGATTCAGTGGTTTGTTTTGATAATTTTATTTTGAGAGCTTATTCAAATTATAGTAACACAGAAAATGATATAACTTTGAGTTATAAGAATATGCTTTATACGACAGCGGAAACAATGGCATCAACTAACCAAGCTGCATAAATCTCGAACCCAGAAAGTATATCAATAGGGAGAAATAATTCGTAGTAGAAAGTAAAAAAAAAATAAATAAATTTAGAAACTTTTAGAATAAAGGCATTTTCATATATCATTTAAGTATTAGATATTTATTAAAGGCGTATCATGTGTGATTACATGGGCAGAGCATCAGACACACCAGTCAACACTCAGACACAAGCGCTGCTTGAGAAGGATCCCAGTATTACCCTTCACTCTCAAAGCTTGTATTTTGGACCTCCCGTCCCCTTCACATGATCAGGTCCCTGTGGCGACGACATCTACCATTGTTTTAAAGATTTGTTTGTGTGTGTGTGTGTGTGTGTGTGTGTGTGTGTGTGTGTGTGTGTGTGTGTGTGTGTGTGTGTGTGTTGAAGGGTGTTGGGAGTTAGAGTGGGAGTGGAGATAGCCAATTCAAGTACTAACTAGGACTGAGGATGTATGAAGAGGATAGGGAGCTAGTTTCTGCCATTAGTGTTGACATCCATAAAGTTCTAAAACTACACAAATCTTAATCTAGCGCTTATTTACGAAGGAGCTGGAATTTAATTCCTCGCAGCTAATGGACTTTCGGTGCTTCACTGATTTCTTGGTATTTCTTCCAATTCCTTTTTGTTTGAGAGCTTCATTAAATTTCTTTCATTTGGGTTAAGCAGCAGCCTGTGCCCTTAGACTACGCTTTGTTACTGATAATTTAGCTTCTCATTCTTCCTCTTGAGTGCACACCTTATTCAAGGTTTGTGAACAGTGCTCAGGATTTGCATCACATATACTTAAGCAGGCTGTTTTATAATATTCCGTAAATCTACTTTTGAATTAATGCGTTGGACAACTTTCGTGTTCACAGTACTTCTTCCACATGTCCTCCTTCCCTTTCTCGCACAACCCAGACTTTCGTTTCAAGTCTGTCTGTCCTTCATGTGAAGTGGTGTTTCTTGTTTTACGCTTTTTAGAGAAGGAGAAAACAACTTTGTGCAGCTCAAGGTCTCTTGAACTGGTTTTTTCTTTGATTGTTGTGTATTATCTTATGCCTTGTGATCTTGGAGAATGTTATCGTTCATTTTCTGAAGACTGTCGTCATTTTGAACAAATTTGAACCGGATTACTTACTATGAAGTATTAATAATTTTACTTCGAAGGAGTTAGTCCATCTTATGTCGAATTTACTTGACGTAGTATTTTGAGTAAGTATAACTTTTGATTATAGATTTTGAATCTTCCGAAGCTAGGATACTACGCATCGTGATCATTACGAACAAACCAAAGATACTTAATACAAATGATTGCTAAATGGACCAAAATTGCCTCTTCATTTTTTCGTACCACTAATTTTTAGTCAAGTGTTAAACCAGCATCTCATCATATTCTTAAAGAGATATGATTATCCACTTGGCATAAAATTCTCCCCGGTTTCTCGTGATCAAATTTTGTGGACCGCTTACTCACTCTAGGGTATGATTGATCTTGTAAGAAAATCACGAGCGAGAATTTTTATACCCGGGTGTCTCGGAGGAATTTGTTCATCGGAAAAGCCCTTATTTTCTCACCTACCTTACAGAATTTGTCGACGATCAGAAACATATTGATCCACCAACCCTCAGTAATTTAATTTGTCATTATGGTGTCGTATTATGCGGGTTTACTTACGTTTTATGGGAGCCAATATTACGTCTCATAAAATAAGACGGCCGAGGTTTACTGAGCTATTATCCGGAGCTGCTTCTCCTGCCTTCTCTCTCTCTCTCTCTCTCTCTCTCTGTCTCCTTTTACCTATCTATTTATCTAATTTATCTATCTTCCAGTCTTTCTATTCTTTCTGGCAATTGTATTTTGATACCTTTTTTACTATCAACATCAGAGTACCTGCAACAGTAATTATTATTATTACGAGAACAATTAAAATATCGCACACAAATGATTAAAACTCATGACTATTGTTTCAATTAAGCGTACATTTCATGCCAGTGCTTCGAGTGCTTTTAACCTGTTGAAGTAATATTTGGGATTCTGACTCGACCAGATGGTAGATTATAGTAACAATAAAATCAAAACAAAACGATGATCCAGCGTAGCGAATTTTGTAACTGAATTTAATAACAGCCGGAAGTGTTTGCATTTAGTGTTACAAATTTGCTTATTCAACGCGCAGATGACGGTTGAACCCTCTCTACTGAATGCTCCTGTTATTAGCGGTGTAGCTGCTTTATTTGTATCAAAGCTGCTCTTCCCACTCTCCTTCCATCTGTTTCATCTGAGTTTATAATGGTTTGTCTCTTCCTTTAATCAAGGCAACCTTTGGTCAGCTGAAACAAGCTGTTCAATTATTGTTCAATATTCTATTCCATCTTTCGATGGAACTTGTAGTAACTGGTACTTGGTAACTAGCCTTCCCGTTGCTTATGATTTTGCACTTTTTTTCGAAAGTATTTACACGTTTCAAATATTTTTATCAATCAGTTTGATCTCTCTGTTGCTTTCATTTTCTTGTTATTTAATAGAAAGAAGGCCCGTAGGATCTAGAAAGCGAGAGTGTGTGTGCAGGTTAGATGTGACTGTCTCGGTGACAAGAAGGGTTCAACGCTTACCATTGGTCCTTCAGCATAAGGTTTGTGAAGCAGCGGATGCTATAGAAGCTTCTGAATGGAAGCTTATCTATGCATAGCCGTTAGTGTAAAAGTGAGGGTGATTGCCGTCTTTCATAAAAAGCTACTCCTTGTTAAGTGATGTGACGTAATAGATAAATAAATAAATAAATGAGTAAATAAACCAAACAATATAAGTATGCGTACATGTGTGTGTGGTGTGTGTGCGCAGATGTGCTTCAGTGAAAAATCAGACACAAGGTATAGAACTTATAAAAATCCAGATTAATTTAACTTTTAGTTTTTAAAGATATCTTTGAAAAAACAGTTTTGAAGATTTCTTGGGAAAATAAATTCGAAATCGTTTAGTATTTTTACTTAGTGTTTTATATTTTCCCTGTGGCACATCTGCTCGCACGAACATAAACACGAACATCCACGCCCACTCACACGCAAACGTATTATAGATATATATATATATATATATATATATATATATAGTATATATATATATATATATATATATATATATATATATATATTATATATATATATATATATATTATATAATATAATATATATATATATTATATATATAATATATATATATTATTATATATATATATATATATATATATATTATATATATATATATATATATATATATATATTATATATATATATATATATATGTAAAGGCCAATTCTGAGAGAGATGCTCGCAGCTCGCCCCCAGCAACATCTGACGCTGCTGACTCCCACAAAATCCTATCCTGAGATGCCAACACTAATTTATGTCTCTTCGGAAACGTATACATGCCTAATTATTCAGTTACCTAACTATCTAACACCTTCTAACTGCCCTAACTACCTTATACGCTACCTTTTACGCTGCCACCAAAAACTGTAAAGGCCAATTCTGAAACCTTTACTTTATTTAAGTCTCTGTTTTATGAACAGAAGTTTGATCTCGCTTATCCCGAGATTTGAAGTGATAGCGTGTAGCGTGAGCTACTTCATCAGTTGTATCTTTCCCTAACTAAAATCTAAGGACTACTGGAATGAGATACTAAGTACAAAAACTAAAACCCTTATTGACAAAAAATAACGAAAATAACTCCCTAAAAAATTACGAAGAATCAAATCCAATGATTCACATAACTATCAGAAAATCTTCTAAGGAAATAATGCTCCAAAATCATAAACACTCAAATACCTAAGGGAATACAGAAAATAACTCATCTGCCAAAACATAAACAGGTCAATTTATAAATCCAGGTCATTTCATAAATGTCACACCATTCTACTAAGTAAGGTTCCAAAATCATAAACACCCAATTACGGAAAATAACTCATCTGTCAAAACATGAACAGGTCAATCAATAAAACCGGTCATCTCAAAAAAATGTCATACCACTCCCTTCCTTGTAGGAGGGAGAGAGGTAAAAAGGAAAGGGAATGGAGTGGAACAGAAATACCTGTGTGAAAGAACAAACGTCACATTAAAAATCATAAAATGTAAAAACTGCAGAAAACACATTTTTCACTGTCACAGGAGAGGTAACGTTTGTGTTCATAGTTCTGAAAATAAAGCCTAAAAACGTATATGAGTTCTAGTCACTCCACAAGTCCTCTGGGACAGTCTCCATGTGAAAATACACCTCACATTGTCAGACACACAGAAATCGGATCGCAATTCCCGATGAATCAACGGTCCCACCCATTATATTCATTATGCAATGCACGAACGAACGTACTTTTCCGTGGACATCATTCGAGGTCAAAGTTCGGCAAGACACGCCTCTGTACTTCAAGGCGTCACGAAGTACACGTACATACACGTCATTATCGAGATGTATCCTTCAAAACCGGGATTTTGTAACTGGTTCAACTTCTAGAATGATCTTTGCTGAGAAACGCATTTGCCAGCCCCGTGTCCTGTCACCAAGGAGCCTTTTGCGACTTCCTGTGGTATGCAGACGGTTCAGCACTTTTCTTATATGCTGCGTATAGTCAAAATGGACCCTGCGAATAGCTGACCCAACTTTTCAAAGGTCACCTTCGTGAGCACTTACATATATATATATATATATATATATAATATATATATATAGAAATCATCAACACACAATCACGTGTGGAACAGAAATAAAATTTCTGACTCACGTCGGGATCGAACCCAGGTCTCTCAGGTGGAAAGCAAGGGCGTTACCCACTGGGGCCATTACAAGTCTAAAAGAAGTCGGAACCTGAGAGCAACTGCACCCAAGGAATTACCTGGGCAAGCTAACTGCTTGCATACCAGCGAGTTTTCCCCCAACTTCCCGACTCAGCAATGACCCCAATTGGACAACATTTCATTCGAATTATCCCTTCTGAGTGAATAAGATAGAAATCATCAACACACAATCACGTGTGGAACAGAAATAAATTTCTGACTCACGTCGGGATCGAACCCAGGTCTCTCAGGTGGAAAGCAAGGGGCGTTACCCCACTGGGCCATACAAGTCTAAAAAGAAGTCGGAACCTGAGAGCAACTTGCACCCAAGGAATTACCTGGGCAAGCTAACTGCTTGCATACCAGCGAGTTTTCCCCAACTTCCCGACTCAGCAATGACCCAATGGACAACATTTCATTGGAATTATCCCTTCTGAGTGAATAAGATAGAAATCATCAACACACAATCACGTGTGGAACAGAAATAAATTTCTGACTCACGTCGGGATCGAACCCAGGTCTCTCAGGTGGAAAGCAAGGGCGTTACCCACTGGGCCATACAAGTCTAAAAGAAGTCGGAACCTGAGAGCAACTGCACCCAAGGAATTACCTGGGCAAGCTAACTGCTTGCATACCAGCGAGTTTTCCCCAACTTCCCGACTCAGCAATGACCCAATGGACAAACATTTCATTCGAATTATCCCTTCTGAGTGAATAAGATAGAAATCATCAACACACAATCACGTGTGGAACAGAAATAAATTTCTGACTCACGTCGGGATCGAACCCAGGTCTCTCAGGTGGAAAGCAAGGGCGTTACCCACTGGGCCATACAAGTCTAAAAGAAGTCGGAACCTGAGAGCAACTGCACCCAAGGAATTACCTGGGCAAGCTAACTGCTTGCATACCAGCGAGTTTTCCCCAACTTCCCGACTCAGCAATGACCCAATGGACAACATTTCATTGGAATTATCCCTTCTGAGTGAATAAGATAGAAATCATCAACACACAATCACGTGTGGAACAGAAATAAATTTCTGACTCACGTCGGGATCGAACCCAGGTCTCTCAGGTGGAAAGCAAGGGCGTTACCCACTGGGCCATACAAGTCTAAAAGAAGTCGGAACCTGAGAGCAACTGCACCCAAGGAATTACCTGGGCAAGCTAACTGCTTGCATACCAGCGAGTTTTCCCCAACTTCCCGACTCAGCAATGACCCAATGGACAACATTTCATTCGAATTATCCCTTCTGAGTGAATAAGATAGAAATCATCAACACACAATCACGTGTGGAACAGAAATAAATTTCTGACTCACGTCGGGATCGAACCCAGGTCTCTCAGGTGGAAAGCAAGGGGCGTTACCCACTGGGCCATACAAGTCTAAAAGAAGTCGGAACCTGAGAGCAACTGCACCCAAGGAATTACCTGGGCAAGCTAACTGCTTGCATACCAGCGAGTTTTCCCCAACTTCCCGAACTCAGCAATGACCCAATGGACAACATTTCATTGGAATTATCCCTTCTGAGTGAATAAGATAGAAATCATCAACACACAATCACGTGTGGAACAGAAATAAATTTCTGACTCACGTCGGGATCGAACCCCAGGTCTCTCAGGTGGAAAGCAAGGGCGTTACCCACTGGGTAATTTCCTTGGGTGCAGGTTGCTCTCAGGTTCCGACTTCTTTTAGACTTGTATGGCCCAGTGGGTAACGCCCTTGCTTTCCACCTGAGAGACCTGGGTTCGATCCCGACGTGAGTCAGAAATTTATTTCTGTTCCACACGTGATTGTGTGTTGATGATTTCTATCTTATTCACTCAGAAGGGATAATTCGAATGAAATGTTGTCCATTGGGTCATTGCTGTGAGTCGGGAAGTTAGGGAAAACTCGCTGGTATGCAAGCAGTTAGCTTGCCCAGGTAATTCCTTGGGTGCAGTTGCTCTCAGGTTCCGACTTCTTTTTAGACTTGTATGGCCCAGTGGGTAACGCCCTTGCTTTCCACCTGAGAGACCTGGGTTCGATCCCGACGTGAGTCAGAAATTTATTTCTGTTCCACACGTGATTGTGTGTTGATGATTTCTATCTTATTCACTCAGAAGGGATAATTCCAATGAAATGTTGTCCATTGGGTCATTGCTGAGTCGGGAAGTTGGGGAAAACTCGCTGGTATGCAAGCAGTTAGCTTGCCCAGGTAATTCCTTGGGTGCAGTTGCTCTCAGGTTCCGACTTCTTTTAGACTTGTATGGCCCAGTGGGTAACGCCCTTGCTTTCCACCTGAGAGACCTGGGTTCGATCCCGACGTGAGTCAGAAATTTATTTCTGTTCCACACGTGATTGTGTGTTGATGATTTCTATCTTATTCACTCAGAAGGGATAATTCGAATGAAATGTTGTCCATTGGGTCATTGCTGAGTCGGGAAGTTGGGGAAAAACTCGCTGGTATGCAAGCAGTTAGCTTGCCCAGGTAATTCCTTGGGTGCAGTTGCTCTCAGGTTCCGACTTCTTTTAGACTTGTATGGCCCAGTGGGTAACGCCCTTGCTTTCCACCTGAGAGACCTGGGTTCGATCCCGACGTGAGTCAGAAATTTATTTCTGTTCCACACGTGATTGTGTGTTGATGATTTCTATCTTATTCACTCAGAAGGGATAATTCGAATGAAATGTTGTCCATTGGGTCATTGCTGAGTCGGGAAGTTGGGGGAAAACTCGCTGGTATGCAAGCAGTTAGCTTGCCCAGGTAATTCCTTGGGTGCAGTTG
>JANJGK010000005.1:19500978-19507138 GCA_039081455.1 Macrobrachium rosenbergii | reverse complement strand
AGTCCCCGATGACCTATTATCATAAAACAATATCTGTTCCTACACTTTCATCACTTTCATCGGAAATGACGTTCAACAGTCTGCTGCAATGAGTTTAAGATAGATGAGACCCATTCCGAGCAGTTTTCCATATCAGGAAATGATCATCCTATTTCCTTATGTTTACAGTATTCCTGATATGAACAAATTATCAGTGCCGCAAGCAAATTACCTCGTATAATAGAATTCCTACTAATTAGCTGTATTGAAATTCTTTTTGACAAGTGATTTTTCGACGCTATATTTCCCTGACCCAAAAACCCACATTTTCTAATGTACCGTGACACCTGGCCTCATGGGTACAACGATCCTCATTCCTATTTTGAAGTAAACCAGGTAAAACTCAGTGCTATCTCATTATTCGTCTACAAGATGGTACAGTCAAGCAACACTTCAAGAAAACCTGCTTTTGACAGCAACAGCAGGGAAAAATACTAAGTAATTCCAGCCTAATTTTTGGAGCAACTGTACATTAGTAAAGAATCCTTAGTAAATATTTGAAATACTAATTTACAGAACCTCTCTACATCGAGAGATCCAATGTTCTCTACCAACTGCCAGTAAAGGCAGTTATACCTGCGCAGTTATGCCTGCATAGTCGGTCTGTGAAGGTGAAACTGAACCCACTAACGCCTCAGTTTTGCCTGCAGAGGGCATAACTGCACAGGTATAACTGAACGCTAGCGGGGTTCAGTTTTGCTTGCACAAGCCGACTGTGCAGGCATAACTGCGCAGGTATATAGCTGAGCGTTAGTGGCGGCCTTAAGAGGTCTACATCATAACGAACTCTCATCTTGACTCTGATCACAGCAGATACACAGACGGACGACGCCATTCGAGAACAACGAACCATGTTTTTGCCTTACAGAATAGGCCAGGAATAATTTACATAAGACTGAACATGTTCTAGAACATTTTAAACATAGTGTATACTATGAAGTTTATTTTAAAAGCCAAACGTTTCAGTATCACACTCGACTCAATTAGAATATGGAAGTATCAAATGATGATGGTGTTTTACATTCTAGGAGAAACATAGTACAGATTGCATCCATTTTATAAAATCAACTATTAACTCTGTTCAGCTATATATATATATATATATATATATATATTATATATATATATATATATATATATAATATATATATATTATAATATTATATATATTGATATTAAGAAAAGGAGGAAGGATTGTAGCAAGTGGCTAAGGAGTCTCTGGTCGGCTGATTCATTAAAGAAACTAAAGGTTACGGGTTTACGGTGTAGTAATTCTATACACAAGAAGTTAAAATTTTATTTGAACTGAGATGCACAAGGAAAATAAATAATATAGTGATAATAATGTTCAAAATGATTAGAATAAAGTGATATGCAATATCTTATATAGAAAAAGAAATTACAATATCATAAATTACGTAAATTTACATTTTTGAAATGTGTTAAATATTAAATCATCCATTGAAAGTACTAACTAGAAACTTTTTGGGATCGTGTCAATTAAATACAAAATCTGTAAAACTCCGAGTATGAGTAATTTCGAGGATCTTTATGTGCAGATAAAAGCGTCCAAAAAGTGATTTGCGGGTAGAAATCATTAAGCCACCTTTTCGCTCATGCGAACCAATACTATTATGATATTTTCTTAAGAATGGGTTCCAACAAATGTTTTAGTTTGATGATAAATTTGATTACAAATATAAAAACAATGAAAATAGCTGACTTTTCCTGTTTTCTACTGGAGGTGAAGGGTGTCGGGTGTTTTCCAGAAAGTTTATCGGAGTACACAATTAGCAAAATCTGCTTTAAGAGAATAAGTTCATCGGCAGTAGTTGTAAGTAGTCGTAGTAGCAGTAGAAGTAGTAGTTGTTAGAGAGAAGACCCATTAGATGAAACTTGTGTATCCGTTTTCTTTCGTACTGTATACTGATTTTTTACAGATAAAACTTTATACATACATTATAATATATATATATTATATATATATATAGTTATATATATATACTATATTATATATATATTATATTATATATAATATATTATATATATATATATATTTATATATATATATATATATATATATATATATATATATATGTATGTGTTGTGTGTGTTGTGTCTGTGTGTGTGTGTGTAATGATTTTTACTTATTTCTTGTATATGAATTTTTCTATTAGAATTATCTATTAATACCTGGAAGGTACAGCCAAATGTTCTTGTGCAGACTGCGCATTGTAGCTCTTCCTGTATGTTTGTGTTAGAATAAAAATATATATTGAAAGTATGAAGTGCATCTCATCCTTGCAAGCTGGTGGGTGTGAAATGGGTTGTATGAAAGCCTTGGGAACAATAATGAAAATAGTCTTTGGAAAGAGAGAGAGAGAGAGGAGAGAGAGAGAGAGAGAGAGAGAGAGAGAGAGAGAGAGAGAGAGAGAGAGGAGAGAGAGAGAGAGAGAGATGGTGCGTGCTGTCACATGGTTCAAGAATGTATGAAAGTGGAATTGTTTAGGAGTAGATGGCTTCTGATTCATCCTTGTGAAGAATAAGCAAAAAAAATAAGATCAGCATTCATGCGACACTGTAATATTTAAATATATTAGATTATTACATCAGAAAAAAAAATTATAAAATTATTGCACTTTTACCTAGTGCTACAAGCAATAATAATAAAAGAAAGAACAGAGTTATTGGTAGCCCTTTTCATCGTTAAGGCCACAGCGGCGAGTAGCTTCTGTGATTTGAGGCAGGACAGGGAAGGTCACTGGAAGGCCATTAGAGTCATGGGGAGAGTGATGTTGCACATGGTGTGCCAAGAGTTGTAAGGATTACTGTAGGAAAAGGTATATCCAAATTAAAAGATGGCTTATAAGAAAATTTCTAGAAAAGCCGTTGAGAACCCTATATAATGCATTCCGAAAGAAAAAGAGATGATCTTTAATAGCAAATGCTTCATATTTTTTTCTTTATTGCCTTTCTTATCACCGTAACCCGAATTTCTATGTATTTTAAATTCTCTTTTCGTCATTCGCAAAATTAGGATAATAGAAGGGATTAATAGAGTCCTCCTTTTTCTCTCTTCTCAAGACCAGTTTCACTTGACAATATACTTGGTGTCATCAAATCCCCTTATTGTATTCATTTCATTGCATATTTTGTTTCTGTGTGTCTCTTTCAGTGAAACGCCATACTCCCGAAGCCGGTCTCTCCCGGGGTTCTCATGTACAGTACAGTTCCATTCCCAAGGGACTTCATCATTCGCTCGCTACGCTCTGCTAACTTTATATACTTCCTCAATCATTCACTCTTCTTTTTTCCGCCAATGCACAACCCCAACGAAAGCAGCATCGGAAATCTTGTTTCATCCTAAAGGATAAATCTCACAGCCGTGCACATGATTGGGCTAACTACGGCCCGCTCATTGCCGATACTTAAAGCCAGTTAATGGTACTCAACGAAAATTGTATCTCTTACTGGACGGTGAACGCCGCTGCTGTATGCATGTGAATGGGCGACGGGTGGATTGCTAAGGCGGATCTATCACGGGAGTTATAGCCTTTTGCCGTAGGAGGCTGTGGAAAACTGTGTGGCCTGTAAAATCTAACACCAAATCCGTTTATATACACAGAAGGATCTGGCGACGAGCTCTTCAATTACGAGGGATACTGACGCGTTAAATTTCTCCTCTCTCTTCTCTCTCTCTCTTCTCTCTCATCTCTTCCTCTCCTCTCTCTCTCTCTCTCTCTCTCTCTCTCTCTCTCTCTCTCGTGACACTTAATTTTGGATACAGTGGAATACCGCAAAGACCTGCTTTGGTGTGAACATGCTTCTTTTTCAAACACAATCCAATTGTTTCTTTAAAAGTTTTATAATGTTTATTAACTGCTAATTCCATAAATTTCTATCACGTTCATTATGAAAATAATCGTGGCGAGACTTTATCAGTTGTAGCTGTATAATATTACTATTTTAGGGAGTTAATGTTAATAAGTTATTGCCCTGAACGGAGTGTGTAAGAATTTTGATTGAGAAGTAAATCACAATGACCTCCGCTTGTAGGTTGAAATTCCTTCCCTTTGGCGGCTGTTTCCTGTCTCGTCAAAACATCTTCAGACGAAAATAAAAAAAGAAATCAATAATAAATAATTACGTTTTTAGCCAAGAGAGAAGAGAAAGAAGGGCCTTTCGAATGTTCCCATCCAGCTCTCCCTTTCCAGATAAAAAACGTTATTTCCCTTCCATCTCAAGAGAGGAGAAATAATATCGGTGAAAGAAATAAAGATTTTGATAGCTTATGGAACATTCTGGGATCCGGTCTTTCTCTTGGGAATTTCACGTCCAGTTAGGTTTGTCCTGGTGGTCAGAAATCTCTCTCTCAAAAAAAAGCATGAAACATTATATTTCTTTCTGTTCTCTTCTTTTCTTTATTTTATATTAATGTTGGCGAGATGTTATAATTAGACAGTCTGTTTAGAGTTTTTGTTCTTCACTGAACGATATTTCCTATGTTATACTTTCATATATTTCTTCGTTTTACACTAATATACACTGAACTGTGAATTAAAAAGTTCTCGGTTTACACAAAAAAAATGATCTTCTTATTCCAATCTTTAATATACATTTATGCATGAAGTAACGTGGATAAAGTAAAAAAGGCAAGAATGGATATGATCTCTTGAGGAAACGAACTCTTTTTAGTTCATATGAACACAAAAGATAATTACATGATGACAAAAACACTTTCTTGCTCCTTGTAGAAAAACCTGAAGCGCTCCGATCTCATATCTTCCTCTCTCTCTTTTGGTACAATTTTAAATGTACAGCGTGCGACTAAAGCACATTACACACATACACCCATATATACATACACACACACACACACACACACACACACACATATATATATATATATATATATATATATATATATATATATATATATATATATATATATATATATATATATGTGTGTGTGTGTGTGTGTGTGTGTGTGTGTGTGTGTGTGTGTGTGTGTGTGTGTGTGTGTGTATACTAGTATATTCATAATGAAATGAAAAATTACTTTGAACACTGAAATGGGATTTCGAGGTATCCCTCAAGTTATATTTTTCACTTTTAAACATAGAAATACCATACTTTATCTTTCGTTCGTAAACGTTCAAGGATTATAGAATTTAGGGCTTCGCAATGTCCACGTGAAGGACGAAAGCTTGAAACAGAAAAAATACTATTGATTACCCTTCATTCCTATGTGACTTAGAGCACAAAACTACCGTAGCCAATATAGGGAGAAAGTTGTGAACAGTTGCATAAAGATAGCAATAAGATTATTAAATATTGAATAAGAGATATTAGTAATAGTTAAGTTATCAAGACAGATTTCTTTTACTTGGAAGTCTTTTTCTCTGGAAACCTTAATAAAAATCATTTTGAGATTTTATGAACATACTCCCAAACCCTGAAAAAAAAATGTATAAAACTTATGGGATTATAGGAAGACTGTAAACACTGTTACTGGCGAGAAAACTAAGAGTAGCCTGGTTTGCTCAGCCATGATAATGTATTAGTTAAAAGCATCCACCTAATATTCGGATGGCAAATGGAAGCTTTCCATCTCTGGCACATTTGAAACTGTACAGCAAGAGATAACACACTGGGCAATTTCCAACATTTCTCTCCATTACCCCAATACAGTTCATGTACTACGAGATTTGATTAGCCTCCTTTACTTTCATTTCATTAATTAGGAATGTTCTCACAAATGACCGTTTTTCATGAACTGCAAGAGAGAGAGAGAGAGAGAGAGGAGGAGAGAGAAGAGAGAGAGGAGAGAGAGAGAGAGAGAGAGAGAGAGAGAGAGAGAGCAAACATTTTTTTCTTAATCCACAGTGCAATGAATCCATCTTTAGTAATATTTAGAGATAACTGAATAAGAAAATCCTGAATGGACATTACCTTCCGTGCGCTTATGAAGCATCCGGCGATAGATGAAGCACTCAGAAAGAATAAACATTAGTTTAGTCCTGCGGAAGCACTTTGCATCCTTTTGAGTACCATTACTAAGAGAAGGCCTGCGAAGGGTGAGAAGGGGTGGAAAGGTACAATGGTCTCCTCAGGCCTTAAT
>JANJGK010000005.1:19473478-19490978 GCA_039081455.1 Macrobrachium rosenbergii | reverse complement strand
CAAATATCATATGGATTCTTCGATAGGGGAGAAGTGTTCAGCTTTGAAAAGGTGGGAAGTGGGAGACAGAGATATGGAAATAAATGTATCAGGAAGCTGAAGTGATGTCAGTAAATATGTGACAGGGATGAAAAACAATCAAATAAATAAAAATTTACTGGATATGGGTGAACAAGGGAACAGGAAGGTAAGAGAGAAATAGAAAGGTATGTACTGGAAAACTGGAGCAATACAATCAGTTTGATGAACTACAGTGAGATTATGAAGTTTCTGATAATCAAAAATTTATCGACGAGTTAAAGCTCCCGGCTAAGAGCAGAGATCTCCTCCTCATTCCCCTGATCTTACTTTCAGTTCCCCTAGACACTGAAGAAAATGCGTCACACGTTTCCCCAAAGCCCGAATCTTAGATTCTTAGGGATGCTGCCTTTGTGTCTTTGTCGAAAATTAGATTTCTGCCCTGGGGAAGCATTTTCGGAAATGGCCCTCCACTGCCATTTCCTCCCACGATTCAGGATGGGAGGACTCTAGAGTCGGACAGATATTTGCGTTTGTATTATTTTCTCCCTAATGTTTTTTGTTGTTTCTTTCCTCATTTTGCGACGAAAGATGGGTGTGATATCAAATAGATGATGCAGATGCAGATGTTGCTTCTATGATTTCCGTGTTCGCTGGATATTGCACTACGACATTTCTATCCTAAATTGTGCTTCCTGAATCTTGATATCGGTCAGGTCGTTCATGTTTCCGTCTCAGTTTAGTTAATCAGTTAAGTTCACGAATTAATTCCCTCTTCGCTTGTCTCCTTCGAAGTGAAATCTAATGTAATGCGCCTATGTGAAGAGAGAGAGAGAGAGAGAGAGAGAGAGAGAGAGAGAGAGAGAGAGAGAGAGATCTGCTATTGTTTTTCTTCCTTCCGTAAAACATTTAGATTTTCGTTGAAGTGTTTGAGCATAAAAAGTTTTGTGAGCCTTTGTTCCCTAAAAACTTATTTATTCGAGCTCTTTATTCCACAGTTTCTGTAACAAGAAGCAATTTTTCCAAAAGTGAGACTTCATCAGGAATAATAAAAGTGTTCAGTGTTTTCTTTCGTTTTGGCGTCACTGCCAGGACAAGTCTTTACTTGACTGCAGATTCCTTGATTTGAAAGAAATCGTGAACATGGTACCGTTTTCTGTGCCAGTGGAGTTATCTGTTTACTTTGTCTCTGGTATTTGGTGATTTTCTTTTCGTTTTGTGCTGTCTGTTCACCGTTAATCCATATGTTATTCGTCGATGGTTGTAAGGTTAGTTCTTTTTTACAGTTTAGCTATTTTTGGGTTTAGCCATATCAATAAGTGTGTTCTGCCTGTTAACCTACTTTAATACTGATATTTTGTGTCGAAAATAAGTTTTATTGGATTTTCGTTAGTATTTTTAATTAAAGTTTTTTGGCATGAATACCAGGAGTTATTACATTAAGTTAGTTCTATACTTGAATATATTAAGAACTGCTTAATAAACTACAGTTTCTGTGATGCACGCCCTTTAACAAATGCCCGGGCTGAGGAGTTTTCTCTTTTGCGCAGACAATTTTGAGGCCTCCTGTAACAAATAAGCCTGAACGTATGTGGACCGAGTTAAACATTCTCATAAGTTTCGATACTTGATCGTTGACAGAAGATACTGGCAGGAATATTAGTTAGGTGAAGAGAATACTTGTCAAATTTTAATGTAAAATTCTATTTCAGGTGAGTGAATGACACCCTTGAAAACTACTCGTGGCGCCTGGTTGTGGTTTGTATGGTTTAGCATTGGTTGTGCATATAACAAGTAAATCACTGAGTGAGGTAAGTCTCTTAGTTTGTTAGGACCCTGACTTGACACTTTTTTTTTTTTTTTTTTTTTTTTATACATGAAATATTTTCCTGTCATGTTTCCCGAGAAAAGACAAGACAATCACAGCTGCTTCGTTTCCGGTAGCAATTGAGTCTCGATGAACCCAGTGTTCAGAAACATTTTGATTAGTAATCACTATACACTTGCTCAGCAGGTTCATAAACATGCGGACGAATCCCCATACAAACTGACCTACGTACGTCTTATATTGCATTAATATATTTTTAGTTTCCATTGCCATCATAACATTAAGCTCTTAAACTCCCAACTTTCTCATTTTGTAAATACTCTCAAACTCGGTCATCTGAGGTTTTCGCCATCTTCAGTCAGATGAATTATTAGCATAAGTCAGCAATTCTGCAGTCAGTGACTCATTTTATCACTGTTACTTAATTTGCTTACTTATAGCACTTCACCTCATTCCATTTCGATATAAAGTAATCATGATGTGAGACTTGCCTCGCCGTATTTTTATAATATACATTCATTCATAATTTCCATCATAAACTTTTTATTGCTCTTGGCAACTTACATTTACGTCTGGAATTTCCAGTGTAGACTGGAGGGAAAAATAGAATGCCTTATAGAAAATGTAGGATAAATCGGTTTAGATAGCAAACAGGTCTTCTACCCGCCTAAAAATTCTTAGATCAACTTAACAGTAATTTGCTCTTATTAGTAACTTGCTCTTATTACTTTTAGTATCTTACGATTTATACATTTAAATGTGGTTGTTGACAGGAAGAAAAATGGAATGCATTTATTAAAGTTAGGTTACAACTTTGTTTAAATTGGTCAGATGTTAAATAGTATTTTTCCTAAAAGAGATAGTCTTAAACTATGTGCTGTTTAAATTTAATCATGAATATTTTGTCTAAAAGAAATATTCTTATAATAAAGGTAATTCAGTCTTGGAACTGAAGCTTAAAACTTTTTCATATCTAATGGGGCCACCTTTGTTAGGGTGGCAGTGCTGCTCTAGCAAAGGTGGCCCAAGGTCTATACATGGCAGACATTCTCCCATGTTCAGCACCGTTAAAAAGCAACCAATTTTGCTAATATAGATAATTTCAGGTTTTTAAGTTTTTTCTGGTAACTGTACCGTGATAGAGAAGGAAGTGCGGAATGAGGACTTTTTGTGGTCCCTCTTAAGTCAAAGTTGGTTGTGATCCGATGGGGGTCTTAAAGTGATATATTGCTTTTGTGATTCCAGAGGGTTTTGATGTAGTCTTGTGTGGTCCCAAAAGAAACCTGATGGTAAAGACTCATATTAGTGTTCCCTCAGCTTGTCTGAGGCAGTCTGTGCTCACTTTGCCAGATTTCCTTCGGTGTGGTCTCCCGAGTAGTCTGTGATTACTCCTCGAGTCTAACATGAGATATTGTGATTAAGGAAGTATCCTAGGCCTGTTGTGCCCGAAGAAGAATGAGCGAATTTTAGGTCTCTAATCCCAGAGAAATGTTGAGAGGATATCCTAAGCTTAGGTCTGTGAACAAGAAATGCTGAGCCCCGAAGGGCCACACGGGTCACTGTTCTTTGCAGCGTCCCTTCAGCCCCTAGATGTAAATCCCTTTTATTCCTTTTATACTGTGCCCACATTGATATTACGTTTTCCTTATTTCCCACGATTACTAACAGTTGTTACGTAGTGCAACTGCAAAGTTTTCCTCCTGTCGCACCTTGAAAACCTTTTTTACTCTTTAATTTCCTTTAAAGTGCAGAATGACCTCATAGGTCCCAGCGTTTGAATTTTTGCATATATTTTATATTCCAGTTCCAAGCAATGTTGAGGGGATTCCTAGGTCTGTGATCCCCAAGGAAGGTTGAGGCACGATCTTATACGTGTGATCCTGAAGGAAGACACGAACAGTGAATTAGGTCTGATCTCCAAGGAATGCTAAGGATCTTAGGTATAACCTCCATGGAAAGTTATGGCATGATATGACCTCAATATAAAGCTAGTATGTTACTCCAAGGATTAGTTGTGTATCTCTGAAGTTCCATGTTATGTTGAGTAGGATTCTTATTTAGAAAAACCGATTAATGATTTGGTAAGGATGGATCCAGCATTTTCCTCACTAAGGGTTCGTGAGGCCTCGGATATTTTGAAGAATATTCTTGGTCAGCAAATAGTGGTTTCTTGGAAGTATTGCTATATCACTGACAGGAATTGGTACTTGGTAAAGTGGTAAGTGCATAATTTTTGTGCGCCCAGAGGCTGAGAATGACTGCACGGTTGTCATATTATTGTTAGTGTGTACTTGTTAAAGTGAATTTGTGCAAGGCGAGTGGTGCCTGACTCTAGATTGGTTATTTTAATAAGTGTACAACTGTGGCAAAAGTTTGTCTCGTGAACCATTTTCTCTTGAAAGAACTGTGTAACTGGCTGTGGTAAATGAATCTATTTTGTGGGTTAATTTCATTTCGAGCTGGGGAACTGATGCTGTGGTAGTTTACTTCATATATGCAGATTTTTTGTAAAATTCTGAATGGCCATTTTTGCATAAGGAAATTATTCCTTAATATGTATTTAGATGTTAGATATAAAGCAGTACTTCAATATGGTAATGACATTTTGCTGCTACGTTGATATAGAAAGTTACTCTAATCAAGTATGTGAAGTTAAAAAAAGGTTTTATACTATTAACACAGGTTAAGTTGAACTTCTGATAGGTTATTTAATTCGTGTTTATGATAGCCGTAAGCAAATGAACAAATGAAACCAATATTATGCGAATTGTAAATAGTCAGGCTTTCTAAGTAGCACGTCAAAAATAAGCAAAATTTATAAAATTACCCTAGTTTAGGTTTGGTTTAGGGCATGTCTGCATAGAAAACAATAAACAATAGTAAATGCAGACTGAAATGGAATTAAGCACTTAATTTAGATTTCTCCCAACAGAACTTCGAAGAAAATTTTAAAATCACGAGTGATTAATACATACATCAAAAACTACACTGATTCTGCGTTCCTCACTGGAGTTTGTGCCATCACTCGTCATGCTATTGTTAGCCCTTGATAACCTCGAAAATCTTGTCTTCCAAGTAGGCATGTTTGTCTTAAAATAAAATTGAAACCTTCACTTATATTTCAATTTAATTTCCTAACATTTTGTCTTGAGTATTTAATTACGTAATATATATCAAAATGATACAATTGAGGTCTAGGATATTTCATATAAAAAATGTTAGGTCATGACAGGAAAATTTTTGGCTGCTAATAACTTACAGGAAATCCTATTTTGGGTTAATAAAAAGTGCAAACTTTCAAGTCTTATGAAAATCGGCCAATAAAATTATAGAGAACTGCCGAGATCCTTTTGTATAGAGGCTAATGTTGCTAGTTTGAATTCGAAGCTGTTGTCTGCTCCATGTAAATTTTTTTCGCCTACAACTGGTTAAGGTAGTTCGATTTTTAACAAGTGACATTCGAAGATTTATCGGTAAAAGCTGAACGGACGACTCGTGCATCTATTCAGATTATCTTGAATCCAGATTTCTTGAACATCATTTGAAGATAAAACTATTAACCATATATTTGGTTGATTTGAGGGCTTAATTAGTTTTTAGTATTGTTTTCATGGCATATACAGGATTTATCAGCAACTACTCAGGATAGCAGTGGAAATAGGGATTTACTTACATTTCTAGTGACTTAAGGAACCGGGTCTTGAAGGATTTATACTGTACTGCTGTTCGTTCATGGTATTTAAAACATAATGTCGTTATGCTTGCTCATATTTATGGCATTATATAAATTTTGTAATTTCAAGGCTAACCAGCAGGGCTAGGGATGATGTAATATTTAATGATAAAGGGTTCTAATGGTTCCATTAGAAACAGTTTCAGTGCAGAAAAAGTTTGGTTTTTTAAAGCCATGTCCACACGACAGACTGTCCCCAGACAAAAGCGAGAAATTTGAACGTTGCCAGGCACAGTTTCTGTCTGCCGTACACATGACCAGAGTGTACATTGACTACTTTGAGGAAACACCAGACTTTCTGGTGTGAATAACGTACACGACTGCCATGGATATGAATGTGACAAAGATTGATGCAAAGAGCCAATGCATTGGTTTTATTATAAACGGGTAGGGTATATGAAAAACACAAAAAATTGTTGCTAAAGTAATTATGCATACTTAAATAAAAATATTTACTGGAATATGCAGTGAATATGAGCATATATTTATCATTGGAATCAAATAACTTTTATCCGTGGAAATATATTATTTTCTATTTTAAATGTTAGCTATTATATATAATACATGTTTAATCCGTACGCATATATACGATCCTTAATCTTCAAGCATTATCTTATTCAACATACATTTATTTTTAATTTTTTTTACGTTCATTTTCCTTCCCGTTAATTTTTCTGTTATATTACTTCTCTTGTTCGTTTTCCTCAATGGAATGCTTTCTCTGTAAGCGCCCTTGAGTCAACAACATTTTGCTCTACTACTACTGCTGCTGCTGCTGCTGCTAATGGTAATGATAGTATAAACTTGAAAACGTAAAACCAACTGTGGAGGTTGTAGCGGTTGGTTTTGAATGGTTTTCTGTTATACTTAACAACGCAAACGAGGGTACAGTCAGATCCACCAGTCCGACGACACATTCTGCTTAGCATTTTCACCGGCAAAGATGCACCTTGATACATATTGATGCCAATATGTATCATAGAGTTTTTGAACCATAAAGATAATAGTAACTGTGTGTCCACGGGGTCTTGACAAGTGGATTCAAGGAGCTAATAGGGCGCAGAGTGCCAGTCGCTTCCTGTTCCTCTGGCTATGAGCCATGTTGCAATTTTTGTATTGTATTCACCCCCACCGAGACTTTGACTGACCAGACGCAGCCGTTTGGACTTCGGATTTTGTCTTCTAACGACTAATTATTCCAGATCAAGTCTGGTCGTGTGCATGGGACTCAAGGTGTTTGGTCATCAAGGACGGAATGACTGAAATAGGCCCAGAGATCTTATCATAACTTGGGGTAGTTAATTGACGTTATGGTTCGGAACTTACGATAATGGGCAATTTTTTTTTTCTGTACTGAAGCTGTAGAAAGTTCAGAGGAATGAATAGTTTGAATAGTAAACCTGAAAGATAGGATAAAATTTAAAACCTAAGCTTCAGTGCAACCCTGACCACTGGTAGTTCACAGGGTTTAGCTAGGTTAACATATGACATCTAGCTTTACGTATCGCTGTTTAGTAATAATAAATCACACTGTGACCCCCCCCCTTCGTAATACAGTATGTTCATCGACTGCCGTGAATATTGAACTGTTATACAGCAGTCATAAGTCTCTAAACTATATTTTTTGAAATCATTGGCTAAGGTCAAAATGTTATGAATTCGTTTATATCTTTTGGGTCACTTGTCCAAGATGAAGATATTCTAGTCTGTTGTTTCAGTAATGGAGGTCCAGGTTATGAAAATTATTTTTCTTTATACATTCGGTATTACTATTAAAATTTTATATTACCTTCCGGTGAAGTGAGCTCGGTTTGCAAGTTTTCTACAGCTGTCATGTCTCTTAACTATTTCACCTTGGTGAATAGTTTTATGGTAATGTCATAAAAAGATTCAATTTCTGTTAGTTATGGGGTTGAATGAGCTTCATACTGAAAACCTATAATTGTGTATTTTTGCATATTGTGCAAACTGTTGGCTTTTCTTTATGTGGATTTTTTGTGATATAATTTGGTCTTCCACTCGAAAGTCGTCACTGTTTTAGTTGAGAATATTTGGCGAAGTAGTGTAACCATTGCTGTTATAGTCGAGGGAGCAAGGTAGGGCCAGTCGCCGATTTACTCCGAAACACTGCTGGCAAGGTTGTGGTTTGAATTTTGTTGATTCGTGTTCCGTTAATTATTTCTCATCCTAATGAGAACCATTTTGTTTTCCGAAATATTTAAGGTTGTAGTCTAATTTTTGAAATGTTAAAGAAAAATTTTATGAAAATAATGTTACTGGTAATTAAGTATCACACATCTTGCTTATAATTTAACCTTCTGGTATAAAAAAAAAAAAAAAAACTAGTTTGGCATATCATAAAGACTGTCAAGGCAGAACACCTGCCGACATACTCAGCATGTATCATTCAACATTCGTAGCAATTTTCTAGAGTGATATCGTGCCCATTTATAAAAAAAATTCTAACCAAAGGCAATGAAAATAGCAACTTGAGCTGAAGACTCCGAAATTCCCAACTTTCCATCAAAGTCAAATGGAAACAAGCAGATACGCCTAGCTAGAAATAAATATTAACTAAGAACATTGTCCAGCAGAGCCAATAAAACAAGAAAGAACAAATCATGCCAAAGGAAACTCAGAGGGAGATAGGTAGTGTGACAGACAGACTTATTATTTGTCAGAAAAGCGGAAATATCTTAGCAAAATGCAGAAAGAACATTTAAAAAAAAAATATGGTACAAATGATTTCGTTCAGTGAGCTTTTGAAGGTCAACTATACAAAAATAGTTTTTTTTTTCTTTTTCGATTCCTCCTCGTAACTCGAGCTAAAGCACGGCTGTGATTTTTCCCTTGGAAAAAAAAAAACGATGATTTTATGGTAGGAAAGGGGAACTAGGTCATTTCCGGCAGTGCTTTTAGGTGTTCGGGGAAAAGTGGATACTTATCGGCATTTTTCCTTAGGTGTATCTTTGGAGATGACAGTAATTGCACCCCAGGCTATCTTGCTATTCGGTTACATATGAATAAAGAAAATGACCACCATGAGAGAGAGAAAAAAAAGAGATAGTGACCTTGCGATGGAACTGACACGATTCAAGACAGAGGAAATAGAAAGGGAGTCAAAGAAATTGTGAAACGTTAATTTTCGATAGTAGAAGAGTAAACCTCATGAGCGAATGACCGGCCAGAAGGACAAGTACATCAGACAGCTAACGTTCAAACCTTGTTTCTTTGGTGTCTGTACTAAACAGAAACACTATATTGATTTTCATATGAAAGTAACCTCTTACTTCGAACATTAAGATACCGTTATGTTTGATGGGTAAACATTTGAAGTTTTAATTTAAGAGTTTCTGGTGGACGGTTAACTTGTCCCTGAAATGTGGTTGATTCACTTACATTAGATGAGTTTCATATTTATTTTGAAACGTTATTATGGCCATTATTTTTGTAGTTTTTGTATAAGTTTCTTCGGTTGATAAATTAAGTAAATGTTTCTTCTTTTTTTATTTAATTGTGGTGTGTATTTAACGGGTGTTCAAATTATTTTATACCAAAAACCTGTGACGTAAGCGCAAGATTAACAAAATTTTTTTATATACTTTTTCATTTTTTGAAAGGGTTAGAAGTAAGTTTTTTAGTGCTTCCTTTAGTCAGGGGATCAGATTACAGAAATAGTTTTTTCCCCTAGATTATTTTGGGAACCAATCGCTTACAAAAAAGGGAGTCTTCCTCTTTAAACTTACCTGGCAGCATAAACGATGTAATTTCAAGTGCTGTTTTCCACTTCAAAGCCTTAGGAGAGAAACTAGTGATGGCAGTGAAACAAGATACCAGTAAATCAGAATTCAAATTCTAGTAACCAAACTTACATTTGGCAAGGTAAATAATCTTGACTAAAACTCATATGTTGATAATGCAATGTTTATATCTTATGAAATACAAGCTGTTTGACCCACCCATTCATGGAGTCTTATATGAGAGAGAGAGAGAGAGAGAGAGAGAGAGAGAGAGAGAGAGAGAGAGAGAGAGAGAGAGACTTAACAGACAGTAATGACAATGGGTTATCTCACATCAGAATTGTGCACATATAAGAGAAGTTTGTGCAAAATAAAAAAAAAAATATCGATACATATTTAGTCTCTCTCTCTCTCTCTCTCTCTCTCTCTCTCTCTCTCTCTCTCTCTCTCCCTTGGGAAACTATATCTTTATCTTCTCAAACGGAATTCCGCAAACATTAAATCGGTATAGTTCAGATGAAACACAACAAGGACTAATAGAGCGTGAAGTCTCTCCCCTTATGCCCATGAAGTCACAATATATAAATAGGGTGAAGATTACACCTGTAATGTGTCAGCCGTCTTTGTTTCTTAAAGATCTTTTGAGGGGTCGACTTTCTTCTTCTAAACAGTAATGATAGTATTTAGTCTCAGTCGAAAGTTATCCGGTTTGCCCGCCTTCTATTTGCTTCATTTCAGCAGAACACTTCCGTTAGTGTCGTTACCGCACAGCGTTTCACTCCAGCATCTAGTTTGTGCAACTTGCTTTGTAAAGCATTAGCATCCGCATGTCATTGAGGTAGTCATTTTGTCTCGCTAGAACCCTTACTTTCCTTCTACGGGTAACTGCAGAACAGTCTTACGAGTAACGTTATTGATGCCAACCCTCGAGAATTTATGAGGACCTGTAATCGTTCTTTCGAAATTAATTTCTTTTGCTCTTAATTTTAATTTCATTTATCTCATTTTTTCCGCTGAACATTCTGTTTCTGTCGGCTCTCTGCTCTGCTTGTAACGTGATCCATTTCCTCTTGTTTAAACCCATCGTGTATTTTCTATCACCGTTCGAGTCCATTCTGCTATTCGTTTATTTTGTCTTGAATGAGACTTGAAATTCGTTACATGGATTCCGATTTGGCTGTATCAGATGGGTGATAGACATGTAGGTGGATGGTTGAAAACCTTGATTTAAGAATGATTCTGGATTTTTGGGGTTAGGCAAAAAAAAAACCCTGTCTCTCTCTCTCTCTCTCTCTCTCTCTCTCTCTCTCTCTCTCTCTCTCTCTCTGGAGTAATTCTGCTCTGTCAGTAGAATTAGTAGCATAAGGTCTCGTTCGTGTATGAATATTTTTACCAGCTGTGTGAATGGAAGATTTTACCCGAACAAAATGAATAAATTAATGTCCACGAAACAATTACATAAAGACTTTATATACAAAATGTACTACGTTCTCATAGATCCCCTATCCTGAATACAATTAAGCTCATTAACTTAATATTTATATATAAGGTAATATTAGTGAAAGCAAAAGCGCATGCATGAAATTATCTGCGTTGTCTAATTTGCAGTAATTGGTAAAAATATAGAGCTCATTCCCACGCGCAATGCTGATTCGTAATGAACATAAATTTTCAAGGGCTCTGGCGATACACTGACCAATTAGGTACTTAATATCATAAAACCTTGCCTAATATATTTTGGTGGTGGTATTTATGTATGAAAAATTCTAATGAAAAACGTCCAAAGATAATTCATCTTACTGAAGGAAGTAAGTCCTCTTCAAAACCTCCTTAATACCGTTAAAATGTAGGCAATTGAACCTTAATTCATTCACTTTATAGTAATGGTTTATGTTTTTATATTATCCGTTCTCATAGGTTTTAGCTTTCACATCCATATTTTAGAATTGTTAATTATTGTTTTACTAACTTGGCACCTAGTGCTTTGATCGCTAATAGCTCATTCATCGTCAATTTTGTCAAACACGCACAGACACAGACACACACACACACACACACACACACACACACACACACACACACACACACACACACACACACACACACATATATATATATATATATATATATATATATATATATATATATATATATATATATATATAATATGTATATATATATATATATACTTGTTGATTTCTTCACATTTCTTGTTTATACTTGTCAGCACAAAACCTTAAGATCCAAATGTAGAATAATGACGAAAATCTGACTCGGTGGTAGGATTCGAACCCAGATTCAGTATCTCAGAACGAGGTCGTATCAACACACACACACACACTATGTATGTATGTATGTATGTATGTATGCACATATTTACTTACTGCTGTCCAGTTCAAGTAAATTCATAGTGTGCAATGTGATACGTTTTCTGAAAATTTTCTTGGTTGGAAGAGCATAGTGGAGTATGAAAAGTACTTAAACACTTTGATGTTAGAAAAATTGATAAAAATTTAACGAAAAAAAGATACTTTCCCGGCAGTTCTTGCTTCTCCGTCAATTCAAAAGAATTAGGACTCTACGTAGAGGAGGAGTCTAATTCTTGAAAGCGCTGAAGAGATATGGTCCTTGAAAGAAAGAGAAAGGCAAAAAAAAAAAAACTAGGAAGCCTGCACTCTTCAAGTAGCGATTCGGGAGGAGGGTGACAGAGGGCCGTGATCGTGAAGAGAGAAGTGGTGTCTTAATCTTCATATTCACCGCACTTACCAACAACAGGGCTTGTCGGAGGCACTTATCCAAGATTTAGGATCGAAGTTCTTGCCCCCGCTACACACTAAGTATTACTAAGTCATTCGACAGGAAGATGCGGAGGTGAGGCAGGGTTTATGGGTAAAGATGTTTTGGGCCTTCATCCAAGTTGGGGTTTATATCTGCTGTTGGGGTCGGATATGGTAACGAGGAATTCTTCGGTGAAAAATTATGGTCCGCACCCTATACAACAAGGAATAATCAATAATTTGGTGATGATATGGGTATTTTTAGTTTTCTGTCCGTCAGCACTTTTTCTGTCCGCACTTTTTCTCCCCGCCCTCACATCTTAAAAACTACTGAGGCTAAAGGACTGTAAATTGGTATGTTCATCATCCACCCTCAGATGATCAAACATACCAAATTGTAGCCCTCTAGCCTTAATAGTTTTTATTTTTATTTAAGGTTAAAATAAGTCGTAATCGTAATTCAGGCACCGCTATAGGTACGAACAATTCAGGCCACCACCGGACCGTGGCTGAGTTTCATGGGCCGCGGCTGTACAGAAAACTCGATTGCGCCGAAGAAACTTCGGTGCATTTTTAAGTTATTTTGTGTTATAGTATATCAGTTTTGTATTAACTTGGAGATTTCTTGTGGATGCTTAGCTAGTGCTAGCGTTAGCGCCAGCATAAAGAGTGGACATGTTGATTAACGCATATTCAATCGTATCCAGAGGGTTTTGCTAAATAACGAATGCTGATTTCTTAGCATTGTTACCTTGTTCTACCTTATCAGAATGACATGTTAACATTTCCGCTTAAATTTATAAGTTTATTTATGAGTTTTTTAGATGATGTCGTAGCACAAGAATAATTAGCCAAAGGGGTTTGTGCAGCGTTAAGTAGTGCAAAGGTCATACGAAATTGAAAGTCTCAGTTAAACAATCAGAAAATGCTTTGATACTCAAACATTTTAGCGAAGTAGTTTTTCGAGTTATAAGAGGTTAAGGCCGATAAACACTAAACCAACATTTCACATGTGCTTAGGCAATCGAAACATACTTCCCTCCATCTTCTTGGTTTAAAACTATGTTCTCCCTCTACTCTACCTATCTACCCTCAACTTTCATTGCTATTAGTGTCTCCACGAAGCAGTGAATGAAGCTTGGCAAAATTTGTGACGTATTTTAAAGACAAATTATTTTACGCAAGGTTTCCAGAGCCAATTACTGCTTGCTTATATTTTTTTCTTTGTGTGGTTGTAAAGTTAATATTGGCTAACTCCCATTATTAAATTATCAAGAGTATCGAAGAATAAAAACGTCTTCACAAACATTGCCGGGAATCGAAGTGATTTAAGCTATAACAATAATAAATCCTATTACCTATAGATAGTCCTAAATTATTTATTATTATTATTATTATTATTAGTTTCTTCATTTTGCTTTTCAATCTCAGTGAAACTGGCCGCTTGAGATTATTTTTTCTACTTTTTATTCCTGCCTAATCCTACTTAAAGTCAATTGGAAGTCCAACAATTCAGTAGTATTTTTCCATCAGATATCATGAACTGTGGCCGTTAGGGGGCTTCGGTCTTAAGAATTCTTCACTGTTCACTTCGTTGGTATTGCTCTTTGTTTATGAACTGAACACGTCTTTTAAGGTTATAGTTCAGTTTCAAGGCTTAGCAGACTATTTTCCCAGAAAACATTTGTATCATGACCTTACTTCAACTGTAAAAGGTGGCTTTTGTTGTTTTATAGAGACTACTTTAGATATTTCTTGATTTTCCTTTAACCGTTTTTCCAAGTTGAACGCTCTCTTTGAAAGAGGAGATTTTGTATTGGACTGTTTTTTTTTTTTCAGAAAATGTGTTTGACCTTGAATTTCTTTTTAAAGTTACGGATTACTTCAAATTCAGACATTTTTCGTCTGATTTTAATGCAGCTTGGTCGGTTAGCACCTTGATTTGCTTTTCAAGATCATATGTCAATCTACAGATCAACTTTCTTGCATTTTGTGTGTCCCACAAAACTTGGAAGTTGGAGGCCTCTGATATTCTGGAACATTAGCATATGTATATAGTAATCTCCTGAGTTTTCAGCAGCTCATAAAAGAAAATGGGGGTTTCAATTTTATTTGGTTCCGTAAAATCTCTTAACTTGTTAATTCCCTCAAAACCACCCGTTCTCAAAGTCACGTGTATTTACTGAATTCATTATTTTAAGTTTTAAATAAACCAAAAGCTGCACATATTAAATTGTAGTCATTTGCATTATGCAATACGGTGTTGAATGGTAGTCTTTTTTTCCTCAGAAAAGGTATAATATACATATATACATATACATATACATATTATTATTATTATTATTATTATTATTATTATTATTATTATTATTATTATTATTATTATTATTATTATTACCTATAGATATGGTTACTTTTATTGTTAGTATTACAGTTTTTTTCTGTAACACCGTTGAAAATTGGTTACTCTGTTGGTTAGTTATTGAAAAACTGATTTCTGAAACTGAACCTTATTTCAAGGCAAATCATGCGCTGCAAAAATTATTTCATATCGGCGTCGCATGGTAGTAGCTATTGTCAGATGATGTAAGACTGATTCTAAATAATATCGTCAACTAAGCATCTCCCATTAAATTTCTCATCTAATTCAAAAACCTCCACGTCTTCACTAACTTTTACTTCCTTTAAGCCCTTCTCGTACATCTATTCTTTCTCCTCAACCTTCTCCGTTTCGTTTGAAATGCAAATAATCACCAATGAGGAATTTGCAGAAGAGAATTAATTTCTTGTAAAAGAAAATATTTGCACTAACATCTTTTCTTCTAAAATAATCAACATTGCCCTAAAAGTCATTTCCTCCGTAGTGTAGAAAAATGGTAAAAGGTAGCTGTGGGAAGGAGGAGGACGATTTATGTTTTTTTTTTTTTTTTTTTATCTGTAAATTTTGTTTAATTTCTTGTTATTGATGATTCTTCCACAATGTTCGACATATCACAAAATGGCTGTATAATTATTTAAACACATCAGTGTTATTTTGTAAGTTGAATATATTCATGTGTGCGTGTGTATTGTATGTGTAAATGTATGATTGTATAAACTTTGCAGGTAGTATATAATCTATTATACGTAACTACTTGCTATATAGTGAGTCTCTCTCTCTCTCTCTCTCTCTCTCTCTCTCTCTCTCTTTACTCAAAACATCACGATTCAGAAAATTTCTGTATGTAGACTCTGGATAAAAAAAGTAAAAGGAAATGTGAGAGTTGAAATACTCGTGGCTCTTTAACTCATAATGAATCTGAATCACTGAATGGCCATCAACCGTGCCAGTTTCTGGCTTCCAGATCCTTTATTTGTGAGTGACTACCGTTCAACAGGTTCATTTCTTACTGATCATTTACGTCCTTTCTTTTTTTTTTTTTTACTCCTCATTTACATTTTGTATGCGCTAATGTTTGGAAGAATCGTAGCCGAAATGCTCATTATAATAGAACCATTTAGGCTTTTCGTGTTCAGAAGAAAAGATGTTAGCGATTCTTTAAATAGAAGGAACATGAATTTCCCGTATATATATATATATATATATATATATATATATATATATATATATATATATATATATATATATATACTATATATATATATATATATATATATATATATGTTTACTCTTTTATATTAGATTTGAGGCAGACCTTATGCCTGATACAGCTTGCTTTCTCTATGTTTAGATTTCTTAAATCCCTAAGAGTATTATAATACAACTTACTCAACAACCGTTTATTCACCACTTTCCTTTTAGCTCCTTTTAGACTTCAGTGAGTGACCCTTTTTGTTTGTAACCTTTTTCGGGTTAAGCACGTTGAGCTTTCCCAACCTCCTTAATAGTTTTTTTATTACTTGTTCTTTAGTGTAGAATTAGTTTTCAGTGCTTCTCTCCATTCTCTCAGTTGCTTCGTTTTGATAACATTGTGCAGAGTATAAATGGTTTATAAATTCATTATTCTCTCTCTCTCTCTCTCTCTCTCTCTCTCTCTCTCTCTCTCTCTCTCTCTCTCTCTCTCTCTCTCTCTCTCACTGTCGTTACTCGTCTTTCAATTGGGTCTCCATTTCCTTTTTCATAAATGTCAGTTTCTGGTGGTCTTCCATCTTTGCCCACGTCCTGTTCCTCTTCGTTTGCCACGAGGGAGATTCTGTCCGGATGAATTGATATTGGAAGGGAAGAGGCCAACGATAAGGAAAATGCAATCGAATGAAGCACTTACAAAGGAAGATTCATAGAGCGATTGCAGTGCCTTTAATGATTTTTCTCTTCAAATAGTCTTACGAGCAAGCTACTTATCTTTTAAGATTTAATGCTCGTGAAGGGATGTAGTATTTGTTCCTTATAGTTTTTTTTTTTTTTTTAGAATGACAAGCAAGAGGGGGAGAGGGATGATGATCGTCTTATACAATAGTTAAATTATTTTTTATTCAAAGAAACATCTTGTGAGGGAATAAAGAGGCGTGTAAAAATTGGATAGTGGTACGAGTGTCGGGTCACAGGTTAAGCAGTAAAAATTTGGCATTTCAAAGAATGTTTGGATTTGAATGAGACTGGAAGTGGGAAAAGTTTTAAAGTATTTGCATATGGTCCAGGAATTTATATAGCCGTCTGCAAACGGTCGTTGCTTGTGGAGCTGCTTCACTTTCTTTCTCTCTAGTGGGGTTACTGGGGTATCTACTCTTTTCCTTACACCTTTTTTTCTGTTTTTCATCAATGACACCCTTCAAGTTTTATATTGTTTTGCCCTTTCATATTTACATAATATTATCTATCCATACATAGTCCTTTCATCACCCTAATACTCTTTAGAATATTGTTCTCATTTTCACTGATGCTTGTTTAGTTAAACTCTTCTCATATACAAGCACTTTAGATTATAAGCTTGGCAAATCTGCTTCCGGAAGCCAGGTGACACATATGCTTTTTTCCCCGGTAGTAGTAGTGCGGTTAGTACATATCTAGTGGTACACTGTAGGCATAACTAAAGGATGTTTGCAGTGGTCCATCGCATTCTAGCTACAGCCAATTTTTAGCCGTGTACTTTACCCCCATTCTCGCTTCTTTGCTTCAATCTTGCTGTCCGAACTCCTAACGAACTTCGGGGTTTTCTCCCAGTTCCACAGTTAGACCCTTGTATTTCGTCGACTTTACTTTCTGGATCTTTTTATGTTGGTGTTGAATCGCCCCGACTCCCTTTACATTGTGTTAACCACTAGATGACCGAATGTGCCACATTGCTTGGCTTGACAGCTTAAACTGTCATAAACCAATGCTTTTCATAGGAGCAAACACTTCGATATTTATGATATTTGTATTCATCTCTGTAGCCAGTATTGTTCTTATATTTGAACAAGCCAT
>JANJGK010000005.1:19417103-19473378 GCA_039081455.1 Macrobrachium rosenbergii | reverse complement strand
TAATATAAAATTTTCCAAAAGGAAATGGAAATGTGGAAAATAACGTAATGTCGGTAGAATATCCTTTAATATTAAGATGTAGGAAATGTGTAGTTTTCTAGGTACAAAAGAAAAACTAGGATCTATAAAAACAAGTAAAAAATGCACCGAGTTTCTTCTGCGCAGTCGAGTTTTCTGTACAACATTTAATGCTGTATGAAACACTCAGGCACGACCCATGGAACTCTCAGGCACGGCCCATGAAACTCGCAGCCGCTGCCCATGAAACTTTCAGCTACGGCCCAGTGGTGACCTGTGTTGTTGGCACCTTTTTCCAGTATCATTTCCCAATCTTTTATTGGTTTTTCTTATGCACAGCTAGTCTTTTCAAACGAATTTTCTATTTTCGCTTTGTTCGGTGTCAATTCTGGAAGATAAATGTTTTTTTCGTACTTTTGTGAACTACTCGTACCCAGTATGTCCCTCTTAGGTTTCAATATAAATTCATTTAGCTTTCAATGTGTGTTGTAGACTCTCCCGTTTTTCTGCTGTTTTTAGAATATTTTTGTTCCCTTCGTCAGCGCGTTTTTCGCTCCCACACACTTGCTCACAACAGCTCTGGTCTCCTCGTGGATAACTGCCTCTTCCCTTCTTTCCACTGCTTTTATCAGTGAATACGCGGTTGAAGGATTGTTAAAGTAATGGCTTTATGAGCGTCTCTTGTCATTCCACAATTAACATTATTATTCCGCATATGTTTGGTGGAAATTCACACTCATGGGACTTTCTCATTTCAGTTTAAATTTGTATGTTATCGTTTTATTTTCATTTCTTTATACACAAAGGGAAATCCTAAACAAAACAAAAATCTGCAAAAGAAATGTGGTAAACAATTTGCTTTCTTCAGAATTTAACTGTTTATTCTGTAACCAGCATACTGCGCAATTCATGCATCTTACTATTTAATGATACAGTATTTTACTGATGTTACGTTAATCGCCCCGCCCCCCACCTCGCCTCCTTTTTTTCTTTGTAAAATATAATAATCTGGATTCAATCCCAAAATGCTTCATTTAGCTTTAATTCATTTTTATTTTTTATTTCTTCCGCTACTTACCACATTCTTCATATATGTTATTTTTTTTATTATTATCATGGATGTTTGCTTGCGAAAAGGATCACGCAGTAAATTAAGGGTGGAGCTTTTCGAAAATTTGATAGTGTATCATTTGAAGACATTGGCATGAGCATGCGTTTAGAAATGTTTTGTCTCCCTGATTTCCACATTTCGAATAAAACTATGTAAGGATGGATAGTTTTGCAACTACAGAATAAACAATAGTCCGTGTGACACTGCCTCATTTTTGCACACTTAACGGAGTTAAATGAAATATATATCCATTAGATAATGAAGTACTTATATAATTTCGTGATAACCTCCCGTCTGAGATAAACTGCATACGAGTCACTTTCGATGCAATTTCCTGTTTTGTCATGATATAGAAAATTAGATTTAATATTTCAGCGAATTTCAGCTTACGCAAATGCTGGCGGAACGACATTTATTTGAAAACTGAAAATCAGTTTTCTTTGCCATCCTCAAGCTGAAACTGACCAGTTTCACGTTTCAGACATAAAAATCTGTTTATTACAACGGGTATATCTATATATGCCGTGTGGAATCTAAGTTCTATGCCTTTGCCAGTAAAATAAGGAACAACCATACACTTGCAATATATTTCCAGGAAATAATCATCAGCTAGAATTTAGCCATAGGAGTTAGGTACACTGTTCAACCAAGTTGTTTTGAGTTTATTAGCAATTACCTGAATATGCAAACATACACACCCTAATTCCATCGAGTTAGAGAAGAAACTCCAGTCAGATAAGCAAGCTCATGTTCGGTTACCTAGAAAACTGTATATTAAGTGCTCATATTGTTATAAACGTGTATTATTTATTGTGCAATAAAAGCTTTCGGGAGATTCTTCCTTTGTTTACCGTTTGGGCGATTCATATGGTAAAGGTTGATCCACATCATACCATCACGTCACCGTCCCATCAGTCTTGCCATGTATTCACGCTACCTATCACGATCCCTTTCAGTTCGTGCCCAGTCTCCCAGTAGTCATGGCGCCTCACAGATTTAGAGTTAAGAAACTTGCATACCGTCACGTCACGTCAAAATATTCTCTCCAAGAAAACGTGTCGTGAAGTGACGGTGGATGCGTGTGCTTGATGGTGACGTGACGTGATGGTGTGAGCAAGTCCATTTGATTACATGGAAGAAATTCTCAAGTACTTTGACGTGACGTGATATGTCGGTGACGTTATCGTATAATGTGAATCAACTTTTAAAGACGGAAAATGAAATACAGTCTGTGAATATTCGAGGTAACATGGAAAAGGAAAGAAATTTGTTTATACGGATTTAATACAGCCTCTTATTTCATGGAAGAGAGATTGCATGAAGCAATTACAAATTATACAGTAGATAATTACGGCCGTTAAGGAAAATGTCTATCTTTCAGTTATAGAATGCACACCATACCCTTTCCTCAACGCAGTTACCAAAATTGTCTGTTCTCAGACACTGATTAATGACTGTTTATAGCTCTTCCCTCCTTCTTGCTCAATGAACATTTCTCCAGGTCTTTTCTATCTTCAGTTAGTCTATAAACACCTTGTAATCTTTTTACTTCCGTGGCCTAAGAGGCAATTCCCCTTTGTCTTTATTTGGGTTTCTTTCTTTTAAAGCCACTAGAGAATTAATTGCCAACAACAAAAACGTTTAGGACCCATTAACAAGGCAGTGTAATAAGAGGTAATGAGTCTGCAACAGCCAAGAGTATTTCCAAACCTGGCATCTGATACTAGAATAGACCTATGCACTGGCGGAAAATATAGGCACATAAAAAATAACAGTTGTTACAAACTTTCTCAAGGCAAAAGGTGTTGTACAAACATAGTCATTCTCTCTCTCTCTCTCTCTCTCTCTCTCTCTCTCTCTCTAATAATAGGTCCCAAATTCAGTTCCAGAACTTTCCAGAACGGTTTTCGAGTTTCTCCATCAAATTTCCTTGTGCCTCGGGTATCATTTAAAGTTAATCATGTACTTGTCGATAATCTACTTTGGTGGTTCAAAGCCGAGTATTCTGTTACTGTCTTCAACTTTCGGTAAGAGAGGAAAAACTTAATTCTGTACATGGATTATCAACTTCATCCAATTTACCCAGATCTCTTGCGTATCTGGGTCTTCAGCATGCGTCAGGTATTCAGTAACTAATCAGGGAATATAGAAAGGCAAGACAACTGCTAGATAAATATCATGCATTTATATTTACTGTCTTTAGTATCATTATTAGGCAAATATATTCTAAATGAAACTTCCCATTTTGATGAAAAGTTTCTGCCCGATGAAAAGTTTGCTACTTAATCTCCTTAGACATAAGGCCGATTCGCCTGTCTTTGTAGCGACTGCATCCTGCAAAGAGTTCACTAGAAATCCTCTTGCACTACAAAAGATTAACCTCAGATTTGGCAGCTGAGTTGTTAAAAGCTTTGGTAAATCCAGCCTACGGACTTGTACTCACTCAACAGTCATTCCGGGAGGGTTCTGGAAACAATTGATTTTTTTAACTTTTAAAGGGATCCAAAATTAGAATCGGTTGGAGAACGAGTAAGGGGATTGTATGTTTCAGAGAGCGACGGTGAATTCAGTATGTTGATAGATATCAGAGTAGTTGTTTAGATATGGTTAAAGTCATACTTTTTATTCTTTTTAATTTTATTTACCTATTTTTTGCTGGATTTCTTTGGTCAGCCTTCTACTGCACCACATGCTGGAAAAAGAAAACAACCAATTTACAATTATAAATTAAGTTGCTTAAAATCATTTATATCACATCATTTTTTTTTAAATCCTTAATCCCAAGTTATTTGTCACGATCAGGAACTACACCAACCCTCAAGATATTAGAACAAAACACTCGCTCTCTCTCTCTCTCTCTCTCTCTCTCTCTCTCTAAAATTAGATGTACGTTCTCTTTCATAAAACTACAATGGTTTCTTAAAGTGATTAAAATATTTTTTCCCATTCAACGTAATGCTAACACCTCGGTTTTTCGCTGCTCATTTATCTAGCCCTTGTCTTATTTTTACTTTTAGGCTCACAGCTCCTCACTGATCTGCGTTATTGTTGATAATAATCTTATCTCCTCATTATATTACATTAAATCTCAGTGGATCAGAGGGCAGGAAAAGTTTATTGTAATCTAACCCATTCATCAGACCCATTACAAACGCGAAACAGACATATCGACAAATTAAAAAGCCTTCAGCATGAGCAGTTCATTTAAATATATAGTATAACGTTTCAAAAATATTGCTGAGAATTTCTGAACTTTTGGTTTTGTTGCGAATAATTGTTATGGTTAAACTGAACCATTCATTATAAATATGAGACGTACAGAAAAGGTAGCAGGTTCACTGGCAGGGGATCTCAAGTAGACTATCGTTCACTGTAAAACAATAACATAACCGCTGGATGTGACAGAACAGACGGAAACCGTTCGCGCTGCTTTGTTATTACCCTCCACCATACTCAGGATTGTGAAGCCTCATTGTTGTCAGTCCTCACTCCAGGTGAAACTGTTCATAAGATGCTCTCTCTCTCTCTCTCTCTCTCTCTCTCTAAGATTTTCAGTACTAAAATAATTCATTATTGCCTTCATTGTTTTATAGATAGCATTTTCTGTCATAGGTTGTTGTCTCAAACAGAAATAAGCTTTAAACACATACACATGCACATACAGATATATATATATATATATATATATATATATAAAGAAACTTTTTCTTGATATTTTTAAATATCTGTATGGCTATCTCAGTTTTTAAGATAGTGCATCTTATTTCTCTGTGATGTTAGGTTTTCTTCGGTTGATGCAGTTTGCTAGGATCATCCGATGAGACAAAGATTTGGGTCAATGCTTTAAATATTATTAGAAGAAAATTTTTAGTTATGCAAATCACTTCAGAATCGACGAACGGTGGGTTTTCGTTTCGCTGTATGAAGATGGAGCAGAAATTAGAAGAGACACACTTAAGTAAAGTAGTAGTTGAGTGGGTTTCTGTAAATCTGATAATCCTTATGGAAGTGATAGGTGATATAATTTAATGTATACATGAGTGGCTGACCTGGGTGTAGCAGGTACGAACGGATGAGGGAAAAGTAAAAAAAAAAAAAAAATCAAGAGGGAGATAATTGTTAGTTTTGAAAGAGGAAATGTGACCGAGGTGACACGTCATAAATAAGTATACTGGAAAGGGTATATGAGACTGTTTTGTTGGGAAAGATTAACCGATAACAGAAAGACTGATGCTGAAAAGAAAACATGAATTTAGACAAATGAGACATTGTGTGGATCATGTGCTCCTCATATTACAGCTGATGGGGGAAGTCTTAATTTAAATGGAAGAATATTGTAACAGAGACTCTTTCCAGAGGATCTGAGATTACATGCTGGAAGGAAATTGGAATTTTTATGATTAAAATGAATCTTTGTTAAAATATATAAAAGGAGAGGGACTATAATAATAGAGTGCATTAAAAAAGGTATTACCTGTATGTCTTTGTAGCCGTTATTTTTTTTTTATGGAAGGAGATGAAGTACAAGGGACTAAAGTTGGAACAATAAGAAAAATCTCACAGTTTCACGAAGAATTATTAGTTAGAGAGCCTGGATGGCAAGCTTGAAGAAGGGAAGTGGGAACAGAGGCAAAGTAAAATTCTAAAAGGTGGTTATAGATAGGGATAATATTACACCTCAGACACCCTTTAGTAATACCTACAGTAAACAACGTGAGGTGCACTGATGGCGATAGCCCCTTTCAAGGATGGTAGTAGTGATGCTAGAAGTTAGCAAATAGACAGAGAGAAATGAAACGCAGGTTCCCGATGTTTATAGAATTCAATAATGACTGGTAACAAGGGAGAGAAACAGTAGTCTTTTGAAATATTTCGAAAATAATTGCATGACGGTAAAATTCAAAGTAAATATAAAAGATTAATTCAAAGAGGGTAAATGTAAACCAATAAAACACATAAATGATTGTTAGCATAGGTGGTGAAAAAGTAGCATTGGTTGAATTACTTAGGAATTATTAGAGTAATAGTGACAGATATAGTATCGTGAGAAATTAAGTGAGATATAAAAGTGTTATGAAGTAGGAGAAGGGATTCCAAGAAGGCGACCGTAGAGGAAGTGGGCGAGTTTTTAGAGCAGAATACCCTTAATTCCATTAATCGCGAGTTTTGCATGCTAGACAGTGGTGAGGGGCACAACATGTGTCAGGGAGGGTCTAATGAGTCTTTGGTTATGGTATATGAAGAAGTGGCATTCATTCCCAACCTTAGTTTTCTAGTTTGCTGGGAATTACAGAAAAGGATTATGCAGCCTTTTATCTATGAAAGTTGTGATGACTGGGTATCCATGAAATCAGTTAATAGAACTGAAGATTTCCTCCTGGTTCCAAACACATGGAAATGAGTTATGAGGTTCGAGGTTACAAGCTCCGGGTCTGCTGCTTGTGGGAGATATCACTTTTCGGAACACTAGCTACAGCCAACCCAGCTGAATTTTGCCTAGTTGAGAAAGAGCTTCATTGCCATTGATATGTTATTATTATTATTATTATTATTATTATTATTATTATTATTATTATTATTATTATTATTATTATTATTATTATTATTATTATTATTATTATTATTATTATTCACAGTAAAGAACGCGGTAAATAATCTCCCCTTATTTGTTTTCAGATGATTCACTTTTCCATTCAACAGTAATACTTATAGCTGGGTTTCTTTGAAAATGAATTAATTGTCGGGTTAGACTAAGATCCTGAGCAGTATTATTATTGGCATCACTTTGTTGTGTCTTAAGTTTTGGTGTTGCCGTAGATGTTAAAATTTCTTTAAATCAGGAAAAATGGTAGTAAATACTTTAAGTGCAAAATAATGTATCAGAATTGTAAAATATATTCCAAACCTGCTATTTTACCATTGAATAAATTTTTCATTTTATATTAAAAAAAATCAAATATAAAACTTTCCCAAACTCAAAGTCAGCACATGGTAACCATGGTCAGAAAATTTCCAAAATATTATAACCCCAAATTCTTATTTAGGAAAAGGCTGCACATCCAAAGCAAAAACAGTAACAATAATTCATCAGCATTGCATCATATTTTCCTTTCGCTGTGGAAGCATCGTCGCCTCTTTTTTTCCAAGGCTCGGGAAGGAACCCTGGCTGAGCACAGCATCATTTCACGGAAGACTACGCCAATTGATAAGGAATCCTGGCAACTCGCGGCAGAGGGACAGCAATGGTCGACGGAATATGCATCGTCTTCTGAGAAAGGGATTTTACCATAGTATGCAAGATCCATGCTGTTCTGGTCTTGGTTTTGTAGGAATTTCTGATGATTAATCAGGTTTATTTGGGGTCAGTTTCATTTCTGTGGGAAGGAGGAAGTGGGTGAGTAGGGTTTTAAGGTGCCCTGGTTTTTTTTTTCTACAGTTAGACAAAACACAGTCAAGTTTCGTTTCCAAATGTGCATAGGTATATAGCGAAGGACGCTCGCACGCTGCTCCTTCCACTCAGAGCTTTATGTTGCGAGAGGTCTCTGTGGTTCGCCGCTTTCATATGAAGAATACTGTACTGTAAGTGCAGTAAGTTTCTTGTATATAAGGTCCTGCTTTCTCACATTGTTTGCTTCGTATTCTTTTAATTCATCCAGTATGTGTCTTAACGCAAAGTTCATTTGCATCCTCTTTCTTGTGTAACAATTTTTCCGATTGTTCGTAGACATTCAGTGTAAAATCTTTAGGAAAATACAGAGATTACCTCTCTTTAGCCCTGATTACTATTCATATTTCATGAAAATACTTTAAATGGCATGGAAATAGTTATCGTTGACAAAAGTGAAAACTGCACCATGATGGTACTCCGAAAAGGAAATTCATAAGAAAAGTCGTCATGTTGGGGAGATCTCCCTTTTTTATTTCACCAATGAGGAATGGGCATCTGTAAGGAAGTGCAGAAGGAATAGCGCGTAACATTACAATACCATTCATTGAACAGTTTTGGATAACAGACGATTTAGCGTCTGACAGATAGCTGAGACAACGCGCACCAGGTACTTGTACAGTCAACAATATTTTATTGACATTTTGATGATAAATAAGCGATCTGCAACATTGATACCAGAAGTGATGACACCAGAACAAAAAATGGCCGAGGTTGAAAATAACAGGTTACTTTTGATCAGCTTCCATGGTGACGCAAAATGGCCGGGGTTGAAAACATCCGGTCACTTTTGACCCACTTCCATGGTGATGCAAGCCAAACAAGCGATCAACCATATTTTGCCGCCTCCCAGAAAGACTCAGCAAGCGTCTGTTAGAAAGGTGATGTCCTCTTTTAGGGAATACTAGGAAAAAGGTCAGACATTATTGAGAAGTACTGTATTTTAGAAATAGGAGAGATGAAGGAGAAAGCAATGAAAGTGAAAACTTGGGAAGATTTATGGAATGGAGTTCCGCTGCTTCAGAACAATGCACCAGTAGCCGTGGATGAAGTGACCAACTGTGGCTTACTGATACGTCATGTACTTTTGACTTCTGTTTCTGTAGAGATTGTAAACTCTTCATTCTATCTTTTCTTTATTTTTGTAGTAACAAGGAGTATTTCGAGGCGCAAAAGCAGCCTCTTTCTGCAATGGTATAAAGATACGCAACGTCAGTGGAGCACGTGTACTAGTGTTAGGCAAGGAATTCCTTTCACCTCCGGCACCTTTTAGATAATGGCAAAATATCGTCAAGTGCTTCTTGTATGCTTGTTCTTGTATACAAATACTGATGAAGTTTTCGTTGTATTTTAATTTGAATCTTGCTTTCTGAAATGTAGCTCTCGATTTTTTACATCAATGATGATTTGCAATATATGTAAAATGCATTAGAGCTTAGGGAAAACTGTCTTCACTGTGGGATGGTACAAGGTACAATATTTTTAAAACATCCTACTCATCTGGCGTCCTTAGGTCAGGCTGGCTTTCCCCTATAGGGAGAGGTATCGTCAGAAGGGTAGAGCCTTCTGAACCGCCGGTCATTTGAGGTGTGGCATATCTCTGGTAATGGTTTTTAATTCTTAAAATGTCAGTACTTATATGCCTCATATAATTTCTTATCTTTCATTTTGCATCCAGTGGCTGTGTATATAAGGTTTCCTCTTTTCCTATTTATAGAAATGTTTTTTAACCAGTACAAAATGGTTGAAGTTCTAAGGCATCTTACTGTGATTATATATTAATTCGTTCATTGACTTATTTAATATTCTTTACTGAAATAATGCTGAAAGTCCCAACAGCCAGACCGAATAGAGTATATCCTGTTCGCTGACCCTTGACTTACACTTGTGTCGTAAAACATTGTCTCAGACAGTCGCGTTCTTCTGTAGACTTGATGGAATCATCTGTTGTTTACAACTTCCTGTCACTGACCATCTCCGTCTCCTTGGGCCTCCCATCTGCCATTTGTTATCGGTTGTTCTTTACTCGGGAACATTCATTCTTCCAAGTCCATTTCATCTATTTTATCTTTCTGTGCGTTTTCATGGCCATGTCTTTTGTGAAGTCAACTCTCTCTCTCTCTCTCTCTCTCTCTCTCAGTAGGACAGTGTAAAATATCGGCAAGCAGATATATAATTATGAAGAAAGACCAATATATTTCACACTATGTGATTTAATAATGGAAGACTCTTGCTGATTAAAAATCCTGAGTAAAAATATATGACATAAATATAAAAAAAAATAAATGTCAAAACACAGCTCTATCAGTTGAGAGTGCGCTTCAGGAAAAAGGAAAACGAAACGCGATAATACCATCCCTTCGGTGATGTTAGATATACGGCGTTGAGAACAAATGGTTCAGACGCCTTTCTCCTTTCATGTGTCACTTTTATCTCTGCAAGGGGTGTCCATATGTCGATTCCACGGGAGGGAAAAATAAGAGATTTTTTTGTTAAACATATGACGTAGAAAGGACTTGGGTTTAAGAGATATTCAGAAGACTCTCTCTCTCTCTCTCTCTCTCTCTCTCTCTGCAGTAATAACATGGCACAATGCAGAATATGAATAATAGATAGCCTTCAAAATGTTATATATAAAATTAGAGACGAGTCGAGATGGTTTTCTGTTGAAATGAGGATTCAAGGAAACACAGTAAATAGGAATACTCCGATAAATATAGAGTAGTGTGCAATATAGGGCCGATTAAGAACGCTACAAAGGGCTTCCGCTAATTGTTGTAGGATTCTGACCAGGAGAGAAATCAGTGGAATTTGAACGGTGGATTCGTTTTGAAATAGAAGCAATAAAAGGGGAACAGTTTTATGCTCAGAGTCAGTTTTATTATTTATAAAACGGTGCTCATTAAAACCGAAGAATAAACACACTTTTATGTATAAAGTCCATTTATTATAACATTTACAGAATTAAAGTTTTTTTTCAGAGTATTAACTAACGATACTGGTTAGAAACTGTCGTTAATTAGCTAAAAGTGAACACAGTCCAAATGAATTCAAATCTATAACTGAAAAATGACTACGGGTTTCAATTATAGTGCTACCACTCTTCGCATGATATAGTATTTGGTCTTCAAATCACGAATCTTCCAGATTCCTGTTCCCTGTAAATGAATAACTAAGCTTTCTTTGAGGCCCAACGGATATATTTTTGGGGGGCCAATCCAAAGTAACCAATACTCCGATCCCCGTTTAGAGATTCACCTTGTAATTTAAAAACCATACTTTTTTTAACTGGTCACTTTTATACAATCCAATAAAAAGATGTCCATTGCGACAGTGCTTCGTTAATTTGATATTCAGAGTATGTTCTCATTTTAGCAATACACCAGGCTACCATACATTTTCACTTGTTTTAGCAATACACCAGGTTACCATACATTTTCACTTGTTTTAGCAATACACCAGGCTACCATACATTTTCACTTGTTTTAGCAGTACACCAGGCTACCATCCATTTTGAATTATTTTAGCAATACACCAGGCTACCATCCATTTTGAATTATTTTAGCAATACACCAGGCTACCATACAGTTTGACTTATTTTAGCAATACACCAGGCTACCATACATTTTGACTTATTTTAGCAATACGCCAGGCTACCATACAGTTTGACTTATTTTAGCAATACACCAGGCTACCATACAGTTTGACTTATTTTAGCAATACACCAGGCTACCATACAGTTTGACTTATTTTAGCAATACACCAGGCTACCATACATTTTGACTTTTAGCAATACACCAGGCTACCATACATTTTGACTTATTTTAGCAATACGCCAGGCTACCATACAGTTTGACTTATTTTAGCAATACACCAGGCTACCATACAGTTTGACTTATTTTAGCAATACACCAGGCTACCATACAGTTTGACTTATTTTAGCAATACACCAGGCTACCATACAGTTTGACTTATTTTAGCAATACACCAGGCTACCATACAGTTTGACTTATTTAGCAATACACCAGGCTACCATACATTTTGACTTATTTTAGCAATACGCCAGGCTACCATACAGTTTGACTTATTTTAGCAATACACCAGGCTACCATACAGTTTGACTTATTTTAGCAATACACCATGCTACCATACAGTTTGACTTATTTTAGCAATACACCAGGCTACCATACAGTTTGACTTATTTTAGCAATACACCAGGCTACCATACAGTTTGACTTATTTTAGCAATACACCAGGCTACCATACATTTTGACTTATTTTAGCAATACGCCAGGCTACCATACAGTTTGACTTATTTTAGCAATACACCAGGCTACCATACAGTTTGACTTATTTTAGCAATACACCAGGCTACCATACAGTTTGACTTATTTTAGCAATACACCAGGCTACCATACATTTTGACTTATTTTAGCAATACGCCAGGCTACCATACATTTTGGCTTATTTTAGCAATACACCAAGCTACCATACATTTTGACTTATTTTAGCAATACACCAAGCTACCATACATTTTGACTTATTTTAGCAACACACCAGGCTACCATATATTTTTATTTTATTGATAATAGAGTACGTATTAAAGTCAGACAAAAAAATAAAAAATTTGGAATGAATAATGACTAGAGTCTCTTTTACTGCGAAGTCACAAAAATAAATTAACAACCCCACGAATGATACAATTTTGTTGACACAGTAGCTGTTCCCAGAAGTTTGGAACGATGTAAAATTTTTTTGAAAATATATCTAAAAATCTAAACTGAATTATGGCTACATCATAGAGACTTCATTAATTAACGACAATAAGAGTCGTTAGATTTAACACACACACACACACACATATATATATATATATATATATATATATATATATATATATATATATATATATATATATATATATATATATATATATATATATATATATATATATATATATATATATATAATATAAATTTTTATATATATATTGTTTACACACTTTATAGAGAGCTCTTCAAACACTTAACTGCTACTGCCGTTTTTACTATTTCTATTGTTTTTATTTGTATCATTATTATTATACTGATGGAAAAACTTTTATGTACCGTAATTCATTTGCATTTATCGTTCTATCAAGAAAAGTACCTATGTAAGCCAACCCTCGTAAACTTAGGCACAGACTTATCTATAGAAATGTGCCATCCAGGATTACTCGTAGACAGATTTAAATTATATGTCCATTTTTTAACAATCATTACATTACGCCTATTTGTAATTCTAATCAACAAACATAAAAGACCATCTTACCTTGAAGTTACATTGTTCCTACAGGTTTCTAATATAATTATATTTTGTGAATAGAGCTGACTAAGAAAGCTTCAATGGATTAATATTTTCATTTTTTAACGAATAATTTTTTGGGGATTTGGGATTAGCTAATAATCCAAAGGAGACCATTGAGATATTATAACAAGTATATGAGATCTGTGATACATCCATGTCCTTTTAATTTCCAGAGCTTCTCATTTCCCTTGATGTAAAAAACTACGGATAATGAATCATGGTACATACTGTTAATAAGAAAAAAGTAAAAAGAATTTCAAAATCCCTTAACACGCTTTCTCCCCACGTAATGTTAAATCGTCAGATTCCAAAGCTATTACCCGCTATTCCGTAAATCCCTATACGACAATTCCGTAAAGTATAACGATTAAGGAAATAGATTCCAGAATAACGTCCGCTCTCGACCTCATTCTCTTTATATTCATCGCTTTATTTCACCCCGATAGTCTAATATGACTACGAATATGAGCCTCGAAGCCATTAATGCTGACATACATACCGCCTTCATCGGGAGAAAATGAAATCTCAAATTGATGAGTGATCATTAAACCATATGGATAAAAGCTAAGAGAAAATATATTTGTTTTTAACATTGTGAATTCAATTATGAACCATGTTTATTATGCGAAGGTTAAGTGAAAGGGAAGACAAAGTTTTGAGGCAATTATTATGTAATATCATATATTTTCTTTGTTATTTCTGATCATATCGGTGACGCATTTCGTTTGATCTCTCTCTCTCTCTCTCTCTCTCTCTCTCTCTCTCTCTCTCTCTCTCTCTCTCTCTCTCTCCTCTCTCTAAGAATATAATTCTTTTGATTCCTGTTTTGATACCAGATTTTTTTTTTAATTTAAAGGGGGCGGGGGCGCGACTGTCATGAGTGAACACAATGTGTATGGGCTGAGTGAAGTCAGATCTGTGAAATTAACATAAAACCTTTCAGTGCGGCCCTATTTCAGAGATAAAGTTTTCTACTGTATATTCTAAAACGTCGTGTCATAATGAAATATGCTTTAAAGGTTTTTCACATGTAAATTCATCAGATGACTTACAGATGGATTAACCCGATTACTATGGAAATTGCTAACCGTAGCGCATCGACTTCAAATGGAATAATAAATTTCTTTGTATCAGCGTTACAAAATATTTTTAGTACTAGTAAAGATAAAGCCCGGGGGGAGAGAGGGGTTGGGGACTCTTTCCCACATTAACTTCACATTATATTTACTTGCTTATTTACATCAAATAAGATACATGTATGCTAAATGCATGAGTCATTTCGTTTGATTTTCATGTATTTTTCATGATTTTTAAAAAAAAATTAGGGTACATTTAGATACCTTCCTGAATCGTAAAGTAAAACTTTACAAGATGACGAGGGGAGCCGTAAACGCCGAAGGAAAAACCCAATAACAAGGTATCATATGAATTATGTTCATGTGTTTAAGGTGATTTATAATAAATTTAAACGTTTGTTTCCATTCACGGTGTATAACGTATGCATGGTTTATATATATATATATATATATATATATATATATATATATATATATATATATATATATATATATATATATATATATATAGAGAGAGAGAGAGAGAGAGAGAGAGAGAGAGAGAGAGAGAGAGAGAGAGAAAGAGAGAAAGAGAGAGAGAGAGAGAAGGAGAGAAGTATACCCAAGGAACATGTGTTTAGTTGAACTGAAAGAATTATAAGGACAAATATTCTCACTGTAACCTTGTTGGATAGCAATCCAGATAACCTATAAGGAGTTGCATCTCCAATAAAGCCTATTCTCAAGGGGATTCCGTCCTAAATAAGTTATTCAGTAACTTAATGAGAATATTAGAACTAAACAATCACCGAAATTAGATGGGTAAATCTTTTCTTTACTTGGACGCCTTAATATATGTATATGTGCATGTAAGTATGCATAGATACGTGTATGCATGCAAATATATACATGTACTGTATATATATGTGTGTGTGTATTTGTGTATATGTATATATACATACATATATACACGTATATATGCATACATACATGCACATATACATATATTAAGGGGTCCAAGCAAAGAAAAGGTTTACCCATCTAATTTCGGTGATTGTTTAATTCTAATATTCTCATTAAGTTACTGAATAACTTATTTAAGACTGAATCTTCTTGAGAATAGGCTTTATTTGGAGATGCTATTCCTTATAGGTTATCTGGCTTGTTATCCAACAAGGTTACAGTGAGAATATTTGTCCTTATAATTCTCTCAGTTCAACTTAACACATATTCTTTGCGTATACTCCACTCTATTGAAATTGGTGCTCTCCACTGTGAGTAGGATGAAAAGTGATCGCATTTTGGTCAGATTATGCTGGCGTTGGTTTCATCTCTTTAGAACTGAGCTTTTTAGTCTCCTGTAAAAGAAAACTAATGCGCCGGCTTTGTCTGTCCGTCTGCACTTTTTCTGTCCACCCTCAGATCGTAAAAACTACTGAGGCTAGAGGGCTGCACATTAGTATGTTGATCATCTACCCTCCAGTCATCAAACATAACAAATTGCAGCCCTCTAGCTTCAGTAGTTTTTATTTTATTTAAGGTTAAAATTAGCCTTAAGAGTGCTTCTGGCAACGATATAGAATAGGCCACCACCGGGCCGTGGTTAAAGTTTCATGGGCCGCGGCTCATACAGCATTATACCGAGACCACCGAAAGATAGATCTATTTTCTGTGCCCTTGATTATACGCTCTAGTGGCTGTACTGGAACTCGATTGCGCCGAAAAAACTTCGGAACATTTTTTACTTGTTTTCAGTAGCTCAATTTTATATCTAGGAATTTCGAACAGTTTTTTTTTTTTTACTCTAATTAATTCAATTATTAAGTTCAGTAGCGGTCGGAGTATATTTGGACCTTCCGATACCTTGACGACGTGGGAAATTTTCAGTTTTGATTATGAAATATGTTAAATAACCAAATGCAGTCTCAAAAGGGTGGGAAACACACTCCTTTTCGATGACTGGTAAGTCATACGGCTGGTACTCATAAGGGTATAATATAAGTTATCATTTTATAGAGAAGTGGATACGTGATAGGTCATATTAATTCACATAAACGCGTCAAGCCCCTTGTCCAATCCTGACAGTTGCTTCTTCCTTGGTGAGGAACAAATTAACTGAGTATACTAAACTCGATGCGTAAACCTTATAAAGAATTTTTGTCTTAAAAAATTTGTGCTGCCAGATAAACAATATACTTATGTCAACTTTGGTTTTGATCCTTGTGAACTTTTTGTGGCTGTAATAAAATTCCTACCGGTAAAACTTAAAAAAAAAAAAAAGATGGACATTAAAGCGTATATTGATCTCTGTTTTTTACAAGTGAAAAGTGTCCTGTAAACATAATAGCACTTTCAACTGACCTTTTGTTATAAATACTATCCGTTATCAAAATATTTCGTGATATTAAGAACTACTACTGAGTGTGATTTTCATTGGGAAAATGAAATTTGTTTTTCTCGTTTTAAACTGGAAAATTTAACATTTAACCTTAATTTGGTTGATGTCCCATATGGGAAATTGCGAACAAATTTTCACTGGCTAAACGGCAATGGTATTTAGGGAGGGAACGGAAAATATTTCAAATGTAGCTTTTGCCTCTCCGTCACTGGATGGGACCGGAAAGCGATAGTCAGTATTTCTTCAATCACTTTCCATGATGAACACCAGATTTCTCTTTGTACTAGGCTTTACTGTTTTCCCTTTCTTAATGAACGGCTTGTCTTCTCTGTGTTCGCTTTTAATATCAGGCATCATAAATCCTTATTTAGCCTCAATAGATACTGAGATTCGACTACGTAAAAAGGCTTCATATTGAACAAAGTTAGAGTAAAACATTTGACGGCTGTCTGCTCACACACTCAAGTTGCCACTGGTTTTTCTGCCCTTCTTCTGATGCTTAAGTAACTGTCACGGCTTTTAATTGCCAACAACGTCTGCCTCTCACCACTGATAACTGGTGGTTCGCGAGTTGTAAATTGGTAAGTCTGCATTTTTTGGTAGTTTTCATACCTGAGATTTTATCGGCTGATAACATCGACCGATAGTACCTGTAAATACAGATTCAGGGAAGTAAGCCTATACTGTAATTCCGCCCTGTTAAGTTCATTAAATGCATCCATATCTTGGACGCAGAGACCAAACAATTCTCGAAGAGGTCATACCCAAAGATTTTAACAGAATCTGGCTGCCGGATCTTTTGAAAACGCCCTGCAGAGGGAAGCATTGTAGACGGAACCTGCTGAATTTTTTTTTTTTAAGATTGTTAACGCTAATTGATAACTGTAAAAAGTCTCTTGGTAAATGTAAAGTCACTTCAATAGAGACAATTTATTTCATTACCGTTTAATGATCTAAATATTTTTTCTTGAGTGTCTGTTCAATCTTCACTGAGACGTAAAAGTTAAACTGAAGGTGGTAAATATATATATCCTACGTATGTAAGGCAACGGATAACTTATCAGTATTGTCCTACTTCATTTGAACCAGTGTCTATGCTGCCCTAAAATGGAAAACTGCAGTATCCGCAAAATTTTCGAAATTGAGATATGCCACCTATTGGGCAAGTCACTGCAGTTTCAGAATGATTCTTCAGTGCTTTCCACTAGTATTTAGGGGGTCCCTTTTGCAGTAGTAAGGGAAGAGAAAACTGCACTATCTACCAGTTTCTCAGTTTTGTATTTTTGCATTGCATCTTCCATTTTAGGGCAGTATGGGATCTGCACATTTAATGGCGTCACCTATTAACATAAGGTACAGCGTAATACATCAAAGCTGAAAATAAACATGACCGAACACCCCTCAGGAAAATTAATTAAATATTGCATGACGCTATACAGAACATAAAGAGTAAAAGGTGTGTTGTCGTTGTTAATAAAAATGCAGAATTTTCTCCCTAAACACGTAGCACGAAATTACTCGTTTCAGCTCTAATGGCTTTCATACTTTAGCTCTAATGAAAGGCGAAATAAACATTCAAGTGCAGCTGTGTCTTTTCCTACTGCCAACAGCGACACAAACGCCATGAAGTATGAAACATAAGTGATACTTAAGATACGAGGATCTCTTCAGATGTAACTGCCACTTACGAATTCTTCTGCTCTCTCTATACCAGCAACAGCTGCTTGAAAAAGCCCAAAGCCAGTAAGCTCGCCACTTGCTCTTAAATATCACTCAGATTATAGGTTCACTGGCCATGACAAACAGACAGACAGACAGATCAAATATCTCATAAAATCTAACATACCCGCTACAGAGAACTGCATTATGCTTTCTATTTTCCATTTTGTGCTTTTTAATGTTAGGTTTGGCTCAATAAAATACAGGAATGCGCACGGACTCACAAACACAGACACACGCACACATATACATAAAAGAGCAAAAACAGTTTCTGAGATTTTTTCTTTTCTTGGTCAGTTTCTTCTATTAAAACTGAAAGACAGAGTATATTTAGCGCCAAATAATAAAAAAAATCCATATTACTATGAGAATGAAAACAGTTTTCCTTGCGAAAAACAACAACGGTAAACAAAGCTAGTGTCTACTTGATGGTAATGGCAGTTTCCTCTTTGAAATGCGTTCATATTAATACTTTCTCACCCAAAAGAGTGAAAGAATAATATGAATACATTTCATTTTCAATTTCCTTTTTACAGAAGTATTATTTCCAGTTAAACCATAACATCTGTCCTAACAACATCCATGCTTACAAACACAGAAACACTTGATAATTAACTGGTACCATTTGGTTTCTAATAAGGGTGACACGCCAGCGCGTTTTAAGTAACCATAAGGGTTAAGCAGTACATGTTTAATGTAACTCCATTCTTTCATGATTTCTCGGAAAAGTTACAATATACAAGTGTAATGAACTTTTGCGATTAATTAAAACGGCTTTCTTCAAAGGCTGAATATTATAAATTTTTCAAGGTATAATTTGAAGGTTAAGGATGCCAAAGGTTTCGTAATAAATGCATGCATAATGGACGTTACTGAAATCTAATAATTTACTTATATTATCCATACAGCTCTTTAATATGAAAATAAAATCAAACTATATTTCCATAGTAGTTCGAGTCAAGATTGCAAGAACAATTGAAAATCAGACTCACTCTCTCTCGCTCTCTCTCTCTCTCTCTCTCTCTCTCTCTCTCTCTCTCTCTCTCTCTCTCTCTCTCTCTAGCCTAGCCCTTCCCTGTCCCAGTGACACTCCCTCTGCATTTGAATCCTGTCACGTAGACTCCGCCGGTACAATCCATAATTCATTTCATGGTTCATTCTATTATGCATTTTTGAGAGGATAATGGATTTCGTTTTTTATTACTGTTATTGTATTAATTCTTATGGTTTTTTACTCCTGTTTCCGGGATAATCTGTCTCAGGCTTATATCTGCTAGTGTTATGTCCAAAATTCTCGGTAAGCAATGAATTGTGGGACATAACGGGTTTTTGGAGATGATCTCAGGGGTTGGGTATGATATAGTCTTCAGAAGGAACTGTCACATCAGTAGGGGTTGCATATTGTTATCCTAAGGAATGAAGGCAGATTAGTCACAATGAATAAGAACAAACGAAGATGGAAAGTAGTTTATTTTTCTTACCTAAGGAAAAAGCGGCAGATGGAGGCGACCAAGATTTATTCTAGCAGTTACCTTAGCATTAACACCGGACTTGCTTTTTTTTTGTTTTGTTTTGTTTCGTCTTGCTTGTCTCAGTTATTGTAACTGTGTTTTGAAAAGGGCGTGCATTAACAAATACATACGTATATACACACATACACACTCTTATATTTATATACATACATACAAACACACATGTATTTGTACGTGTATATATGTGTGTGTGTGCGTATGTTTGCTCGTGTTTGCGTGTACTATGAATCTTCTTACTTTAATTATTTTATTACCACACCGAAATCCCCGTAATGTTAACGAACCTATTTTACACGCTGTTTCAGTGTGCTGCAATTTCCACCGTCTCTTTTAGGCTTTTTGTTTAACTGGCTATTCAAACATTATTAAAGGACCCCCTCATTGCGACCCCTCCTGTAGAAGAGGTCCCTCATTATCTTGTCGTTAAAAGTCAACTTGCATTACTGTTTTTCCTCTTTGCTCCTGTTGCAACAAGACTTCTCTAGAGTCACTTGAATTTTCAAGTAGAATTTTTTGTTTTGTATTTATGATGTTCATGACCAAAAACTCTACATGTCACTTCATTTTGAGACGGGTTGTGCTCGCAGTAATAATATTAAATCCTGAGCTTCCCATCCCTAGTTTCAGAAAAAGGATTTATAACAAATGTTGCTAATGTTTGTAGAGATACTTTTTGTTAAGATTTCTTGGTAATGGTTTTGGTTAACTTGCATAGCCTATTATAGTTTTCCGTTCCCTAAAATTATTTTCTCACCTTCTGAATTATGATGAGCTATACTTTTGTATTTCTCATGAGGTATTTGATAAGGCTAGATTAGCCGATATATACATTTAAAAATTAATTATTACCTCAGTGGGTAATAGGAAAATATAATTCGCAAACACTTCAACTGTTGAGTTCCAACCATTTATCAAGCATATGCATTCAAAATCATGCTAATTTTTTTTTTTAAGAGACTTTGATATATTACGGAAAGGTTTCAATTATTCGTGAAGACAGTGATACATCAGCATCTGTATTAGGTTTCTCTAAACTAGCTTCGTTTGCCTTTAGGTCAATAGCTAAGTGGGCTCATAAGTACGATTCTCGCTGAGTTACAGTTATTCAGGTCGGTAATGTCCGTATTTCTATGATTGGCTCTACCTTTTGTCTTGTTTTTACTCTAGATACCGTGATGCAGTTTTACTGCTTGAAAGTAACACCAAGCCGTATAAAGGTGTACACTTCCAGGCAACTTCCTATTTCCTTTCCCGTGTTCTTCCTTGCCTTTGTATTTTAAGTGGGATATGGTGTTAATAACTTCAATATAGATCAATTTTATATAAAAAAATTTCATTTTGTTTCCCGTTTGTAAATCGGATTTAAAATGAAAACAAAATATGCCGGGTGTCATTAACACTGCTTCCATTATTGATGTACATAATTTCCTATATCGCTTTCGTTTTCGGCAAATTTATTCAAAATATTTTGCTGTGCTGTTCACAAACACACTTATCAGTTAAAGCAAAGTGAATGTTTCTTCGTTAAGTTGGAGGATCTTCATGTATCCTTTATATATATATATATATATATATATATATATATATATATATATATATATATATATATATATATATATATATATATATATATATATATATATATATATATATATATATATATATATATATATATATATATATATATATATATATATATATGTGTGTGTGTGTATGTTTGTATATATATATATTTTCTTTTGGGGCGGGTGGGGGTATTGGCACCTGGCTCCAAATACCACAACAATATTTTCAAGTTTATGGTTTGTTTTTCGTTATGACTACATTTTTTTCGGTGCAATAAGACAATAATAATAACAGCAACAATGCTTGATGGTCAGAGACTACAAACTTCTGTCGAAGAGATGAGAATAGTTACTCCAACACTCTTTCTCGAAGACCGGGAACATCTCGTTTTCTTTAAACGCACGTTTTCTTTTGACAGGGGAAAAAAAATACCATAAATCCAGATTTAAACCTGGACAAACACCAAACTGTAATCAATTGTTCCCTGACTACAGTTTTAAAACATCGTGAAGATCTGTTCACCTCGTATAAAGACGCACCGAAAAACGGAACCAAAATAACCCTCTTAGCGGATTAAATATAACAATAATAATTACCATTATTACTCAGTATAACTGAACTCTCACAAAACAAAATAAGGAGTAGAACAATACTCCCATGAAGGAGCAATATTCAGGTACCTTGTGCAAAATTCGGATCTATGAGACTGAGAAGGTAATAAATCCGATTTGTAAATTTTTTGCGCGAAAAGTTATCCTGAAAGCCATTCATTCTAAAAGGGCGGAAAGTTTATAATTCAGTTTACTGAATAACTACCATGGGATTTTTTTTTTCAGTAAGTCAGTAGAATGCTTTCTTTTTTCCCAAAAGTGTTTTATTCTCTCGGATGAAAAAAAATTTTCCCCAAGGTAATAACTCAGTCGCCATGTAGAGAGATAATATCTCAAGGAACAGTGTTAGGTCAAATTTAAACATTGCGGGACTAGTAATAGCAGTAGCAGTTCTAAAAAAAATCATTATCATCATCCGATGGCAAAAAATACGATTATATATACAGCACACACAAACACACACACACACACACACACACACACACACACACACACACACACACACACATATATATATATATATATATATATATATATATATATATATATATATATATATATATATATATATATATATATATATATATGGGGGAAAGAGAATACCTGATGATGATAAACATTCAGGATCCTAACACGACTAACTTAGAGTGGGCGAAGTTTATTGCTTCTCTCCACTTTCGAGAAATTACACTATTTCTGGGAGGTTCAACGTTATTTGGCTACGAGGCACATGAAACTAAAAAAGGTCAGATCAACATGGTCCTGTAAATGTGTTTAAAAGACTTTCAGGATGTAAATGTTATCTTTGTTAGCTCTGGAATGTTTATGACTTTTTATAATTGGATATTTTTTGCCTAATGGTTCAAATGTATGTCCCTCCTGTAGTGGTAATTTCAATATATATATATATATATATATATATATATATATATATATATATATATATATATATATATATATATATATATATATATATATATGTGTGTATGTATGGGTGTGTGTGTGTGTTGTTTGTGTGTGCGTGTGTATCTTGGTAGTCCGTCGTGGTCCGACGATGACGAATCTGTGCATTCAGCGATGTGAACGTCTGTGGTTCCTCATCTCGAAGCTGGAAGCACAGGCGTCCACAGGTGTCACATCTGTGGTCTGCGGACTGCATTGCCGGGGGTACTGCTATGTGACGCGTGTCTCTTGCATCGGCGAGACGTCGTCTTCGATCCTCCTCAGATGCGGCAGTTGCTGTTCGGGTGAGGAACAGTTTTTTGTCTTTTACTGAGGCCTCCAGGTCACAAGGTTCGATGCTGCATCACCTAAGACTGTTCTTTAAGGTGTCTTTGAACCTTAGTCTTTGTCCTCCTTGCTTGCGCGTCTCCTCTTTCAGCTGATATGTCATGGCCTCTTACTTCTCGATTTCCTTGTACTTTCTGTATAAGCTGAAACCTACAAAGCCTTAAATCCAAACGAAGAAAGAAATAAATAAATTCTGACGCTTGTGGCAGGAGTCAGAATCTTCGGACCCCCATACGATATATTTAGACCATAGCTTATTATCTTGATACAAAAAAAAAATAATAATAAATTATTGTTAACTGCATGTAATCCACTGTTTTAAAGCCGATTATACATGATACACACATATGTTTTTTTTTTTCCTCGTTCTTTCTCACTGTTATCTGTAGGAACTAATATCGTCATAAGTACCCGCTGACAGGTACCAAATGTTTAACCGGATGCACAGATGTTGGACTGTTTCACTTCATTCAGAAGCGTTAGCCGATACTATCTCTTGTGTGAGACATGAATGACAAGTTTTCACTAAATCCCTCGCATTATACGCTCCAAATTATTTTTGCTAATTTCTACGCTAAAACTAAATGTTCCCTTAATATATGCCTTCATGAACTGACTTAAAAAAATGTTAAGAAATATTTTTCTCCGTAAGAATAAATTGAAGTGTCTACAAAATTCGTAATGACGTACGTATACCCTACGCAGTCACTCCAGTAGCAGATTTGCATTTAACATCTTTGAAAAGAAATTACTTTTACTGTGCTTTCAGTGCTATCAAGATTTTCGAAAAGGTCAGGAAAGGTAAACCAGATCAACACATTTGAGGCTAATGAAGGCTAGACAGAATACATCTCGAGTAGTTTTTGCTCGCATATGCCTTACATGTAAACTATTATTCATGTTTTATATCTAAAAATACTTTGTCAAAGAGAGCATCACATCGTATCGTATTAAGGAGGAAAATATTTCTTACATTTTGCTGATGATTCTTTTCATTCTCTGTTTCATTTGTGATTAGTATGGACAAAATACTACCTAATTTGTCCATAATTTCAATGCAATGCATATGTAATGTTATTGCATAATTTTATTACACTGCATAGATACTCTCTTTTTCTATTTCCGGTACATGAACAACCTCGATAGCTCTTTACCTTAAGTGATTCCTCACGTTGGAAGTGAAGCACACGGTATGAACAACCGCCCCCCCCCCTCCCCCCCGCCCACACATGATTTTCAAGCTAAGAAGCTTCACATTGGGGTTCAAGCTTATCACATGAAGTCACAAAGAAACAATAAAGCTCAGAACATGACTCATTAGGTGTCACGGGTGTTACATTGCTTGAAAAGAGGTCAGACTTTTACACTGGAATTGGATATGTAACCATGAAACTAAACAGACGGCAGTGTCCTCCATAAGGCAATTCTTATTCCTTTGCGGTATTATAAGAACTCGGCCTTTACTTTGACTGGCACAAAATAAATGCAGCTATTATAAGTCAACTTATCGCCGAAAGAAAACTGGCGCCAAAATATGTGCAGCAACGGGTTAAAAATATAACGAAACCTAAGACTTTATATACGTGAACGAATTAGAATGTCCAGAGTGTGGGGTTCACTTGAAAAGTTTTATTTGAAGTTTTCTTTTAGAAGAAAGTTACCATTTCTATTTGATGGCGAAAGTTTTCTGAATTCCAAATGACTTGTTCACTGTAGCTAACGATCATTATCAAACCGTTGCGTGATTCTCTCTCTCTCTCTCTCTCTCTCTCTCTCTCTCTCTCTCTCTCTCTCTCTCTCTCTCTCTCTCTCTCTCTCTAATATTTTACCTAATAGTCGGTAACATTACTAACTATATATATACAGTGACAGACTTGAAAGAGCACTAGAATAATAATAATAAAAAAAGTCGACATCCCATAACGTATATCATGCTGTACTGAGACAATGGGGAAAGCCATTAATAAGAGGAATATCTTTTACACCAAAGAAACAAACTGAATTCTAAGAAAGATATGAGCACATTGTACTCATCGTTTAAGGAATTTGTCGTAATAAATGTCGTGGGATTGGTGCTCGGTTTACATATAATAGTGATGAGCCAGAGAGAGAGAGAGAGAGAGAGAGAGAGAGAGAGAGAGAGAGAGAGAGATAAGTAATTTTGAACCTTTTGCATATGAAAGTTTTAAGAAAAAATATCACGAGCTTGTTTCCATCAGAAACAAGTAAACACTGCTCCGAAGTGTCTTCGGCGCAATCAGGTTTTTTGACCATTGTATGATACTGTATGAAACTCTCAGCCACGGCCCATGAAACTCTCAGTCGCTGCCCATGAAACTTTCACCCACGGTCCGGTGGGGGTTTGTGTTGTTGTCACCTATAAAGGTGCCAGACGCACGATTGTGGCTAACTTTAACCTTAAGTAAAATGAAAAACTACTGAGGCTAGAGGGCTGCAGTTTGGTAAGTTTGATGATTGGAGGGTGGGTGATCAACATACCAATTTGCAGCCCTCTAGCCTCAGTGTTTTTTTAAGATCTGAGTGCGGACGGACAGACAAATAGCCATCTCAATAGTTTTCTTTTACAGAACACTAAAATAAAGGTTCACTAAATATAAATGAATAGTAAATCTAGGTATTCACAAGCGGAAATAAACTGCTAAAATTACAATGATTGTATGAAAAAAAGCATGGTAAATTCCATGGTGCTGTGAAAGCGATACGTTTTATCAAGTTTCCATCGTGAAAAAGCACATCTGAAGACTTTTCTGAATAAGCTACACCGCACATGTTTAACAGGTATTTTTGTCACGAAATCGCCAGAAATGTACTGGTAACATTTTAAGATCGTAATCCAACTAGACCTGAAAAAGCCTGAGTGGTGGGATATGATTGAAGAGCAATACCTTTCATTACACGATGTGTAAGTTAATACTAAAAGAACACTTCACGAATAAGAGCAGACTTGAACAAAATTGCAGCCAGAGCAGAGGAATACAAAGTCAAGAATGATTTCCACCGAACACCACTCGGACCCTCCATTCATCCTGCTTTTTTCTAGCCTCAGCCCTTTAAATTGCTCCACTTTATCTTCAGTTTCAATTCTGAACAGTCCATTCACAAGGAAAGAGAGGCAAAAGCTCCTGAGATCCACTGAAGGAGGAACTCTCTCTCTCTCTCTCTCTCTCTCTCTCTCTCTCTCTCTCTCTCTCTCTCTCTCTCTCTCTGCCTACTTTGCTACCTATCTTCCTTATAAAAACATTAACAAACCCGAAACCTGTGTAATAAAATATTAGACAGAAACGGACTCGCAAACCCGTAAGACCAACTAAAAGATACTAAATATTCACCCCTTGCCATTTCAGAAACTTCAAAATCATTAGAAAATTTTCGCCCTTTTGATTCTTAAAGAGGATTAACCTTGCATCAACATTCCAGAACTAAATATTTTGTTGCTTCAGGACGTAGGTAAGATACCAACACAGCCTCGGCTCTTGTGTATTGACACAAAAAGCAGTTATTTCTGAGTTAATGCGTTTTGCTAACACCTTAATTCTAAAGACTGGATATGTATTCAATTTCTTAATGTATCTCAAATATATGTCTTAAGTTTTTTCTGCCTCGTCTCTTAGTAATAATAAGCATAGCACTTTCCGCTGACAATGACAACAAAATGGTTCGGTTTATTTTGAACATCAGACCTTTGTTACCGTTCACAGAATTCAGTTAGAGCAGTTGCTACATAAATACATGCAGATATATGGAATTGCGATTATATTTACTTTCATTCAACTTAGTGATCATTATTTTATTCATTCTTCAGCAATTCACGGGTGCCCCGACCTACCTTTTCCTCTGCATCTCTCTTTGAGCAGAAGATGAGTCGCTCTCGTTGCCTTTGGTTGGTTCTGGATGTGCTTTGTGGATGATAAATCTTAAGGGACACTCATTACTATCAAATAGCGGAAATTCCAACGGATTGCAATAACTTCCTGCCAACTTAGAAAGCACGGAATTCCGAATTTTTTACAAATTCCACCCTTCATTTTCATCTGTCATTTGTCGACATATATAGATGATCCTGCCACTTAATACTGTTTCCAGAGATCCTACCAACAGACCGAAGCCCCTTTAACGTGTTTATGAAATAATATTATGTAAAATTCCGTTACGAAGATTATTCACCGGAAGGAATGGGGTTCATCGAAATCATTTAATTCCAGAGAGTTGTCATGATTTCCTGCATACATCACAGAGTGGTACGGCAATGTCTAACTAACTGGTCCTTTAATTGCCAAATAAATGCTGGCATTTGAATGAAGCCGTAATTATTTGCACTGGTTTTACTGGAAAACCTGCAATTAAAAGCACTGCTATGATCAATTAAACTTGTATGCGGTAATGGAGCCTTTTCATCATTGCCTCATAAATGCGCTTTCTCTTATAATCTTTCTTTATTTTGCCATTAGTTTCACGAGTATTTTTACTATGAAGGCTGACTTAACGGTTAAACGATAATGGCATGTGTGTAGAGTGAATAGCAAAGACAACAGTGGAAATAATAATAAAAGGCACATGTATACATTTTGACCTCTTTCTCCACGAACTCATTTTATGATGTTAAAATAACAAGATAACCAAGCTAATGTGCTCCATTTAGTAAACGATATATTTTAACATAGGGGGCATAGCCTAATGATGATTATGGTCCTCTAAAGAGAAAAATTGAACCACTTGGTAATATTATTCCCTTATCCTTTCTCCATTTAGTGGTTTTGATCGATAATGTAAGTCATGATCCTTGATCTTAGTGACAGATTTTAAATGAGTATCTCGACCGTGTACCAAAGGACGTGAGAGAGAGAGAGAGAGAGAGAGAGAGAGAGAGAGAGAGAGAGAGAGAGAGAGAGAGAGAGAGAGAGAACCGGCCAAATATCAGAAGAATGAGTCAGCTCCCCCAAAGAAAGCTGGAAAACTTCGATGAACAAAACAGTGAAAGGAATTAGGATCTGGTAGACGCATTTGGGATCTAACATATAACGACTTAATGCACATCTTTACTTTTGAAGAGACAAGGACATTCAAAATAATAATACCGAAGTGGGCTGGTATTGTGAACCATATAAAGATATGTCATTCAGAATCAACAGTCACCCTAATATCATTTTGTCTCTTATAACGATGAATTAGTAATACCCTACATAAAAATACATATAAAGGGAAATTTAGTCCAGCTACATTTTATTTGAGTGCTTCGGTCTCTTTGATTTTTTTTTCAATATCAAGTATTGGCTATATCTTTCCACGGGCCACCACCTACTAAAATGCTCAGGAAGAAATTCATACTTTCTTCTTTTACGACAAATATTCTCAGTAAGCCAGTTGCTATTACAGACAACTCACGACAATTTATGATCGACTTGCTAAATGCATGTTGTCATCTTAATTACTTTGGGACTTCGTATCTTGGGATAATGACTGAATTATAGTTGTTCATTTTTTCATTTACCTCATTGTTCCACTTTATGTGAAAGAAATGCAAGCTTTGTTAACAAAAGCTTGCATTTCAAGCTCAACATTTCAGCAAGCAACTCTTCAGGCAAGAAAATTTACAATGGATTTCCATTAACGTTACTTATAATATATATAACGCAAGTAATTACGGGAGACGTCATTGTACTTACTGTGTACAGCGATCTGTGAATTTCCTGTTTTGTAATTAGCCTCTGCAAACGCCAACGCAGTGTGATACTTCCAGCCTTAATCTTATTTTAATAACCCGCTCGTGAAGACTGGATTTTATACTAAGGAAGCACTGGAGCAGTGCATAGTTAGGAAGCTGTTATCTAAATAAAACAAAAATAGTTTAAAAATGAATTTGATAGGTAAATGTATCCCAGACCATGATATTAGGTTAGCAAGGACGACTCTCTCTCTCTCTCTCTCTCTCTCTCTCTCTCTCTCTCTCTCTCTCTCTCTCTCTCTCTCTCTCTCTCTCTCTCTCAGCTTTCTAGTTGCTGCTTTACTCAAATTATTCTTTCTTCTCCTACTTTGGTCATTCACATGGCCAAAACTCTCTGGTTTCTTTTTGTATCTTTCTCTCCTATACACATCTCGATGTATACGTGATTCACTACAAATATGGTTTTGATTTGGTCAAAAGTATCAGAACACGATATCTGCTTCCTATGGCACCTAAAAACATTTCGTCTATTTCCCCAACTTTCAAAATGTCGACATCCTTACCAACATCTTCCATGCTTAATGAATAAATACAGAAAGTTTATTGTAAATACTTGCAGATTAGTATAACAGGCACATTCTTTCTCCTCTACTGGATGTATAAAATTCTTTTATTTCACTATTGATTTTGGTTAAATAATTATTAACAGGTATGCGTAAAATTTTATGCAAGGCAATCTATTCTTCATAAGATTTCTTTGTTGATCTTACTCTTGGTGGTTCTTTTGTATGTTAGAGATATGATATTTTCTCGCAGTTGCCATTGTTCCTTGACGTCGCTAATATAGTCCAAGAGTATTAGTCAATTTTGACCCAAAACCTGGACATAGCTGGTAACAAGCTGATTTTTTCAGGATAGATGCAGGAACATACATAGAATGACATACTAAAAGTCCCCGGGTATCCCCCCTGTGCAACCTTGGAAATTCAACCTGGCGTCCAAAATGGCTGTTATTTTCAATTTTTTTCATAACTTTGTTTCTAGACGAGATACAAACATAAACTTGGTGGCTATCCCTATGTTTTCAGGTATAAGAATTATAATAGAATAGGTATTTAGAAGATCAACAGCTTGTAAGTAGCATAATCCAAGATGGCGCCCAATATTACCACCTTTTTTTGAATATTCTGAGCTTGAAAATACACATAGGCGTAGAAACCAAGGATGAAGAATAACGTAATTAGGAACAGTAGTCAGTAGGAGGAACCAAAAATTATTTAATGCCTCTGCATGCAGTGACAGGTTGTGATACGGTGTCAGCAATTTATCGTCAGGGAAAGTCAAAAGCTTTCAAGATGGTACAAAAGAAAAATGAACACGGCTCTCTCGTTACATTTATGAAGAGTGGATGCACTCATGATGAAGTGAAGCAAGCTGGTGAAGGAAGACTTTATTCTGCAACTCTATGGTGCCAGTAATTATAGTTCTCTCAACGAGTACCGTCATGTATCTTACAAGAGAGCTATTGCTCGAAGTTCCTTAAGTTCAGAGTTCAACTTGGCCAGTTTACCACCAACAAGTGCTGCAGCAAAGCAACACTCCTATCGCACATATCTTGCAGTACAGGAGTGGATGGGCAACAGTCTAAATCCAACAGAATGGGGATGGAGATTTCAAGATGGAACACTTGTTCCACTAGATATGGACATTCCAGTTGCCCCTGAAAACCTTCTTACAATGGTTTCTTGTGGATGTAAGCCAGGGGGATGCAGTAACATGATATGCAGCTGCAAGAAGCTAGGCCTATTTTGCACAGCAATGTGCAGCAAGTGCAACGGCCATTCATGCAATAACACTGCTCCACCTCTTAATATCAGTGATGAAGAGGAAGAGAAGGCACCAACTCTTGATGAAACATCACTAGAATATTAAAATATTGTATAATTGTTAACTTTATTATTATGGGATCCAGAGTTTGTCAGCTTATATAATAAGCAGAATTATGCATATTATATAAATTGACAAACTTTGAACTACATTATAATCAAATTAATTGTCTTCTTCAACCCCAAAATGTTTGGTCAGTTTTGTTAAAATTCTGGATAATATGATATGAAAACTTGTGCCTATCTTTGGTGCCACTTTGGACACCATCTTGCTTTTAGTTGTGTGAAATTTTCTGATCTTCTAGAAATATAATTTTATTTGATTGCTGCAGTAAACACGTTTAGATACCAAAAAAAAAATATATATATATATATATTTTTTTTTTGTACCTCGTCATGAAGCAAAGATATGCTTAAATTGAAAAAAAAATCATCAATTTTGGCCGCCATCTTGCTTTATATTAATTATAAGTTGTTGATCTTGTAGTTATATATTGTTTTAGATTCCTTCTACTTAAAAATATAGCAATAGACACCAAATTTTTGTTTGTATGTTGCCTACAAGCTAAGTTATGCTAAAAATTGGAAAATGACGGCCATTTTGGACGCCATCTTGAATTTCTAAGGTTGCACAAGGGGGATTCCTGGGGACTTTTAGTATGTGATTCTACACATAATTCTGCACCTATGCTGCAAAAATCAGCTTGTTACCAGCGATGTCCAGGTTAAAGCTAATACTCCTAGCCTAGCCGCTACAGCGTATAATCAAGGCCACCGAAATTAGATCCATCTTTCGTTGGTCTCGGTATAATACTGTATGAACCGCGCCCCATGAAACTTCAACTACGGCCAGATGGTGGCCTATCCTATATCGTTGCCAGAAGCACGATTATAGCTAACTTAAACCTTAAATGAAATAAAAACTACTGAGGCTAGGAGGCCTGCAATTTGGTATGTTTGATGATTGGAGGGTGGATGATAAGCATTCCGATTTGCGGACAGAATAAAGTGCGGACGGACAGACAAAGCCGACACAATAATTTCCTTTTACATAAAACTAAACGGACTCCACTACGCTTGGATGCCAACTTACGGGATGCTCAAATACCATTCACGCAGTGTAGAATATTCTACTGGTGCATTTATTCCAAGAGGCTCTACGTCTACGAAAGCCATTAGCTAATCTTCTCATGTAGAGGCATCTTGATTATTCTTCAAGAATTCAATCAGTGGATTAATGCAAAAGTTGTATATTGGTTTTAAGTTTTATATATCATGATCAGTGGACTAAGATTCTTAGCTAAGAAGTAGGTTGTTGGAGGGATTCGAATGCCTGTTGAACAAGATAGTTTCCAGAATTGTCGATTTTAACTTCACTCTCGTTTTCATAGATTAGTCTATAAATCGACCCAGCAGCTCTCATAAAAAACTTTGCAAATAATTAAACTTTTATGCATATGCATGCAAACGAAAAAAATCAACTTTTATATAAAAAAAAAATTCAATTATTAAAAAGAAAAACTTGTTTTGGACATCAAAAACCAACTTCTTCCTTCAGTATGTACTAAGCGTCACATGTATCCGTTGTAACATTAAGTTGTAACGCCAGGTAAACTATAATCATTCATTCGGTGTAACATTGTTCTCGCGATTACACCTCTGATCAGTCGAAGCATCGCTTCCCATAAGACGGTTTAATTAATGGCCGCATCTAGCCACCTGCGAACGAATCTCTCTCTCTCTCTCTCTCATGCCTGTTTATTCTAATAACCATCAACATTCTGTGGTGTATTCCGATTGATAAAACGTGAGACAATGCACTGGTCGAATTACATAGTTATCGATAGGTCAAAGAAAGTGACACATTTTCGGTCGTCACTCTTCCTGAAATTGAACTAGAAATTCTTTATTTACTTAGAAAAAAATGTGTATCCACAACCTTTATGATTCCAGGTGTGTATTCAGTGTTTACTTTGATTTGATTCTTCTCTTTCAACTTATTTTTATGGACACTAATTGGAGTCAGTCCCAAATGTTTTCATTCATGTTCTTTATTTGAGCTTTTAAGATTACAGCCACTGTGCCAAGTATTTTTTTTACTAAGGCAACTCTTGCCTTTCAGTTTGTTTTATTCTTTCTTTATTTCCATTATAACTTGTTAGACCTCAAGCCTTATATAATATATTTATATCTTTAACTGTATGTTTATCATTATCTGTTTCCATTTTCCATAAATATTTTCCTAAACTAACTTATTCACATTTTTAACCCTATAACATCAACAATTCAACAAGCTTCTTTCAATTTGTGTTCTCCACATCTCTATTAATTAATATATACTGATGATTTTGTGACTGAGATAACATGTGGCGACAATGCTGTTTGTTCCCCAGTTCATGTTACTTAACTTTTAATTAGTCTTAACATAGCAGAAGAAGACATCTCTTTCGTTTTGCTACCAAATTTAGTATAAAGCCGTAAAATTATTCTCTCTCTCTCTCTCTCTCTCTCTCTCTCTCTCTCTCTCTCTCTCTCATTACAAGCTGTCAGGGGACAAATTCCCCCAGTTCCTTTGCCCCAGTACTTGGTCTTTCTGCTCTTCATCTTCTTCCATGACCTTATTTCTCTTCGATGGTCTCATGGGAAATTTCGTCCCGATGAGCTCATTCTGGGACATTGTAAGAAAGAAACGCCGAAAATACCGTACCATAAGCATGAGAAAACTTCGAAGGGAAAATTTATTGAACGATTAAAAAGTCCGCACTGATTTTCACGTCCATAATTCTCCCAAAGAAGCTATTTATCTGTTAAGTTCGAACGGATGGTCTCCCGGGATGAAGAGAGAGAGAGAGAGAGAGAGAGAGAGAGAGAGAGAGAGAGAGAGAGAGAGAGAGAGAGAGAAAGAGAGAGAGAGAGAGAGAGAGAGAGAGAGAGAGAGAGAATCTGTTCTTCTTGTGAAGTGTGGTAGGACAATCGGAAGGAGGAAACTATAAACCCATCAGATAAATAATCTCTCTCATTTAGGAGCGTTTTTTCTTTCATAGTAACTGGTGTTTTTTATCACTTAAAGAACGCATCTGTAAAGAAGAAATAAATTACAGTTGCTGTATTTTTGCGTTTTACTCTAAATTGGGACAAGAACCTACATAAGAGATTGAGGGATAGATGCATATTTATCGATGCTTTCTTTGCCAACAAATGGTGGGACTTTGATATGCTGCTCCTCATTTTATCAATAAGCAATTCTGATGGGATTTGTGGCTTCCCCAAACCTTCTCATCCACAGCTGCGATCTATCACACGTATGTAACTTCTGGCTTTTTTGGGACCAGAGTCTGTGCATCATGACCTCCCAAAGTCTTGTGTGTCGGGTTTCTTTCACCATTTATTTATTTATTTAATGGTAAAATCAACACAATGTCCTTTATTTTTCTATTTATTTATATATACAAGTAATGATAAGTGCACAAATCACCCGCACATTTTATTGTACCTTCTAGAATTTACGCACGATTTTTCCAGAATTTAGTTAGTAGTTCTTATGGTTATAATAAATCAAAAAAGTTTTATGTATCTAAAATGTTACATGTAAGTCTTCAAAATAAGACCTATACACTCAGTAACAGGACGAAAAAGGTTTTGTAATAGTTATTTACATGAAATTGGGAGGAAGTTTTGTGGATACTTATCTACTTTTCCATTATTTATCCACTTATTCATGTGTTTCCTTCTATATTTTTCTAGTTGTACTTTATGTTACATCAATGATTTTTTTTTTCTTTAAATTAGATGATCAAAATACGACTCCAATTTTGCCAACTTACGGTCTCTGGACACAACAGGTTCTGATTTGAAGAAGAGGAAAAACATGGCTTTATTAATTTTACATCCGTGAACCACACAAAGTTTTTTTTTTTTGGGGGGGGGGGTGGCCTTCATTTGTCTTTATTAACCCAAAAATATCTCAGTAACGGAATAACACCGAAAACTCAAAATGGAAAGTTTTGACCTCCTGATGACTGACTGTATATATGTTCCATCGTTTCCGTCGTGGAGCTCACGCTTTGATACATCGAGACATTTTGCTTTTCATTGTTCACCTTTTATGAGATTCTTTCTGTTTCAACCTTTAACAACTTTTGATACCAAACCCGCTCGTGGCAGCGTACATTAATTCTGAAGAGGCGCAAAAATGAGGCAGCGGGTGTCCGGAAATTGTGCTCTAGGTCTGTTTATTTAGGATCGTTATTACGTCACATTTGCGATTATAAATTTATCCGAGTAAAAGAATCTCTTTACGCCAACGATGCTGAAAAATTCTGAAACCATTTTATTGGAAAGAGCTGTTGGGATTTTTCTGTTTTCTTTCTTTATTTATTTGCTACACAAGTTATAGTTATAATTTTGCGATGAAGTACCAAATCAGCTCCTGACAATCAACGCAACTGACCTTGCTTTCTTCGTTGAAATAAACTATATTAAATGTTTATATCATTTAAGCCAAAACATATTTTTCCTTAACTGGAGAACCAGAAAGTCTTCTACCGTCTCATTTTTTTCCGCATTACTCAAACAAATATGCTTGTTTTTTTATACAATTAGAGAATCTTAACAAATGTACATATTTTATTTATATACATATATTATTTATATTCATATATTACATAACCTGACTTGTGGAAGGCATTCAGTGTAGGGAGGGAATGCTGGGGATATTCTGAGAAATCCGCATCATGACGAGAATGTTGTGTATTTTCACTAACTAAACGTTAAACTTCTCGGCAAACTTTACATGCGCTTTCTGTTCTCACAACAATATCAAACGGATATATCACGTACCTTTCTTCTCTAGCGTTAGCAATCCTACCTATTTTTTTTTTCTTAACCTTCCCTATTCCCACATGTCATTTACTTTTTATCCTTTTTCAACTGAAGCTAAGCTTAGCTATCTTTACTCTGTCTCTAGGAATAAACTAAAGATGACGGGGACTTTTCAGTAGCAAAGGGTTGTTGTTGGCATGTATTGTTGTTGTTGGCTATATTGTACGTAGGGAGAAGCAATCTTATATTTCACGCTACAAATTTATTGTGCTTGTGATAAACAAATTTGTAAAAACATTGAAAAAATGCGTTTATTCATAATAACAGCATTTTGTTATCAGTGGATTTTTCGAATCTCGAAGACTGGAATGGCATTTCTTACAGTTATCAAGGTACACAAAACTTACCAGTACTCCAATGGCTTTTTAAAAATGCTCACTTTTCACGGGTTATTTCAAAATGGACCAAAAACAACAATAAACTGAGGAACAATGTATTTAAAGAACGAAATTCTGATTGTTTTGTCCTGTTTAAGTTACCCGAAGGGTGCTTGCCACGCTTTAGGCTGTCGTTAATTCGAAACATTGCTTGTGTAAGCGTTTTATCAAACCGCAACATAAGGGACTCATTAGTTAGCATATTCTACCGTTTTCCATGAAAGAAAATAATTCTCATTCCTATAAAACAATCAATATGGAGGGCTATGGTAGCACTGAGGAAATATATTAATAATAAATGTAGGCCGCAGGGTATTCGTGATTAATTGCACATTCCACAGTTTATAGTGAAAACCCGTTTTCAATTCCCGCACAGAACAGAAACAAGAAGTTTCCTCTTCCAGCCCCACTGTCAAAATCTCAATGTTCAGAGTTTCTGTCTTGGAAAATTTATACAAGTGCCATTTGTATTTTGTCGGGAATCAAAGAGATGTAAAATGAAACATTCCGTTCGCCAGTTTTTGTTTTCCTTCGTTCACGGCGGCTTAGGATGTTTTTGAATTGCAATAAGTGTTAGGATTTTACAGGTTGGGATAGCCCTTTGTTAGCCGAACCGGTTGAGCTTCAGACTGTCGCTCGATGGACCGGAGTTCAATTCCCGCGGCCGGCTGATGAAGAGTTAGAGGAGTGTATTTCTGGTGATAGAAATTCATTTCTCGCTATAATGTGGTTCGGATTCCACAATAAGCTGTAGGTCCCGTTGCTAAGTAACCAATTGGTTCTTAGCCACGTAAAATAAGTCTAATCCTTCGGGCCAGCCCTAGAAGAGCTGTTAATCAGCTCAGTGGTCTGGTAAAACTAAGGTATACTTACTTTTTTACAGGTTGGGATGATGGCATGAGAAAGGAACTGAAATCTCCCCAGTAGCCTATCCCTTGCTTTCGAGAGTTTTAATAGATATTTTGTTCAAAGTATGCACTTTTTGTTATAGCAGACTAATACTTTTGAGTTATTTTTCAATTAACTGAACAACAGTTCGGTTTATTTACTGAGAATTCCTCTAGTTGAAATAAGAAAAAACTAAAATTTATTTGCTGGGTTCCCCCTGGACGACTAGGAGAAGTATGTAAAATAAGAATTTGGTACTTGAATAGCACTTTTTTTTTATTATACCTATTTTTTATAGTTATATTTTTTCTTAAACTGAAGTTGCCACGCAAATTACCTTTTCAGTTTCCCTACCCTAATTTGAGTTTTTTTTTTTTTTTTTTTTTTTACATGCGAATATCTAATATTGTTTCACATAGTCCAAAATATTCCAAACATAGTTCGTTGCATATCTCTTGTAACATGAATGTACCACTCCACTTCGAAATGTAATCCGTTATCTGCTAGCCTCACTACCATTAAACAATACTTGTATAATCCCTTGTGTACGATATAATGCTCTCCTTTCCCGGAATCGTTAACCTAAATCCAGCAATCTTTCTGTCAATGAGTATATTACTTCAGTATTCTTAAATACAGTTAGAGAAGTTAATGCTTAGAATTCTGCTTTTAGAATTTTCTCTGCGCACATACTTGACCTTGCTGCAGCTATATAGGCTCTCTTGTTTCAAAATGGGTCTGTGGAAAGTGGTGATTCTCTTTCTGATTTGCAAGGATAATCTTTTAATGTCAAAACTATAACTTTAAAAAAAATCGATTTGATGCACTTAGTAGTTATCATTATAATTATAATGGCTATCATTATAATTACTATCGTTCTTCATTATTATCATCATCGCCTCTAACGGTGCGTAACGCAATAGGTCTTTGTGAAATTGTTATCATAAGGAGATTTCAATTTCTTGGTTCATAAATTTGAAGCCGTTATCGATGATAAAAACAAGATATACGCACTTCAGTTGCTTACCGTTAGATCCTTGCTAGGTGTTATGGTAGTTAGGCAATGTCTTTTCGATATCCGAATATCCGCTTTGTTTTGATAAGATATGGTCAGACTTCCTACCATCAGTGCCGTTTTTCCAAGCATAGTCATATAACAATAGTCAAGAATAAAGCTGTCATTATCGCTGTACCGCAAAGAAGTTATGTAAAAAAGGAACAATTTTAATTAGGATAAACTTCAAAGCGGACATGTAGGATTCCTACTAATAACTCAGCCATGACGTGTAAATTTAGCTATTGGATTAAAACATTTCTCAGCTAAAGCTTGCTAAGGCAAAAAAGCAAGAGAGAGCGAGAGAGCGAGAGAGCGAGAGAGAAGTATTACCCTACAGACCCAGTGATTAACATTAATTATACACTTCTTATAAAACTTACAATGGTCTTTACAAATTTTAGTTCTAAACTTCCTTCAGTTATGGAAATCCCCGAGTAGTTGCTTCCGCTAGGGCGCCAAGAATTAACTTTTGTTAGTTGCTAGCGCATATTGGTGTCACTGGGAATGTTATGCTTTGTTCAGTGTGCGCAGCCTTTGTTGTTGTAACATCAATACCTATGTACCAATTGTTTAAGCACGCAAACACATTTGCTGTACACCTTCTCATGGATGCATTTTGAAAATCTGACACACCATAAATGCGGTAAACTAGCACGACAGCGGTTTATAAAGTCAAAGCACATAAAGGGTGAGGGGATTGCTAGATGCAATTATTCATAATTAAAATCCTAAGCAACAGCATATGTTGTATGCATTACGTAAGTGCAGCTTAGACAGATAAACTGACAGGCAGGCAGACAGAATGCCAGACAGAATTTTTATGGTCCTTTCCAGCATTGTTGGTGCACGGCAAAAACGTAGGTTTAAAAATGGAAACAGGAACTTTTCCATACTTTGGTCTCGGTCCCGGTAGAAAAACAGGAAAACATAAGAGCAAGAAAAGAGAATAGACATTAAAGGCGAATGATTCTTGTTTAACAATAGATGGGATGAGAGCTCTCATGTTTCCTAACTAATACAGTTACTTCCACACCTGAAAGATCTCACTGAACTGAAAGGCACTGAGTTACATTAGCTCTTTTTGCAAAAGAAAATAAATAAAAAGTTCGTTGGGCCAAAAAGGCTAAACTCGTAAAACCAAACCAGAATTCTTTTTCTAAGCTGCAACATTCATTGTATTTTTCCTTGTAAATCTATTTTCATTTAAAAACACAGTCAACTTTACCAATTTAAAGTAAAAAATGACCACTTCATTACCTTTAACAAAGGTGTTATTAGAGATGCCCTAACGTTCTTAAAACTGCAACTTATAAGGAAGTTTGAAATTTTTGTCTTTTTTTTTTTAACTGGGCGTTCAGAAATATGATATAGTGTCTAGATGTCACGTAGATAAGTTCCCAAACACCAATTATGTATACTGATTTCAGGCAATCTAAAGTTAATGTCTCTCAAATAGATGTGAGCATACCTCACAATTACTTTTTCTCTATTAAATAGACATATTAATCTGGTAGTGAGTTTTTGGAGGAGCTACCATAAACTATTATCAAGTTAGTTTCATGACAAAAAAGCTTTATGAACTGGAAAACTTGCTCGATGGACTAAGTGATTTCGTGCAGATTTATTAATGTGATGAACTCTCTCTCCCTCTCTCTCTCTCTCTCTCTCTCTCTCTCTCTCTCTGCATCCATGTGTAGAATTGTACTCTCCCTCCTACTATTTAGATCAATGGAGTTTCTGTGTAATCTCAACAACAGGAAACCAAAGCCTGGGGAGACATCACCATTCATTATCGAGTGTTGCCTGAAACCTCCCACTATGTCATTTGTTGAAGATACACTATCAGGAATGGGCGAGAACTGTTATATCCGAACATCCGTTCTGGTTTGTAAAGAAATTCTACAATTTTTTATTTAAATAAAATGACGAATGCAAAAGGCACCTGAACGTCAAATGAAGACGCTTTATATTTTAAATAATATTTCACGGATATTTTCAAACTGAATGTTCAATGTTAATACCAGTGTAGAAAAGTATGGCTTGAAAGTGCTTGTCCCTTAACTTTATAACATACGTAATATTTTCCTACGTATGCTTTTTTTGAGCTCGTCCAGTCTTGTTTAAAGTTACTGAAATGTTTCTGATCTTGGCAACGGAACACAATGTTGTTTTTTAGACGTCTACCTAGATTATTCGTATTAAGCGATATTTCGGCCAGTTTGCATTGATCGATATTTCATTTCCATTACAAGTTTCAAGAGTACCCAGCTAAGAAAGTGTTTCGTTATCATAACATTTGCTAGCAACAGATATAATTAGTTAGCCAGCATGAATGTTTAATTAAGCTGTGTATCAGTTGCCTATTTATTCCTGAAAGCTCACGAAGTCTAATATTGCGTGACAAAGGCATACATAACCTTTAGAGAGATGGACTAATAATCCTTCAAAGAATCATGCTGATCAAATTTCACGATGATGACAAGCAAGATAGGTGGCCATTTCCCGAAGTTCAATAGTTCAACATACCTTCAGGTAATACGCTTATCCATCCGCTATAAAGTCTCATCTTTTTCGTTATGGGTAACCAATTTTATGCCCGATAAACCACTCGAGGATATGTTTGAATTCCGTATATGAAAGAATATTTTCATCATGGTATCATCGTCGAATTCTCATATATTTTGCTTGTATTTTCGGGCCCCCCTAACATTTGTGTGAGCAAGTATCATCCAACGAATTTACTGGACTTTAGTAATGAAGCCTCCAAATATGCTGGCTTGTTATGCGGATTTGCTTACGTTTTGTAGCAGTAAATATTATGTTTCGTGAAATACTACCGCTGGATTTTCGGAGCTGTAATCCGGTGATCTCTCTCTCTCTCTCTCTCTCTCTCTCTCTCTCTCTCTCTCTCTCTCTCTCTCACACACACACACAGATATATGCACATTCATATGCAGACTGACAATACTACTATTATAACTATATCGGAGATCCAAATTCTGATGCAAATGACGGTGGTGGAAGTAATAAAAATAGGGTACTTTTGAATCAATTAAACTTTAATGTAAAATCAAACCCATATTTTATAGACATGATATTAAGAAAAATGTCCATACAAGTTTATGTATTTTGCAACATTACTACTTCGGCCCTCGTTAAAATATTAGAAGTATTCAAACTAAAGAACTGAGCGATATTTCCTGACCCAGAATAACATGAAGGAATATTAAAATCTAATTTAAAAACAAATGCTATGGTGGTTCTTTTTTTCTGCAATACTTTTCATATATTTATTTACTAAGTTTTATATATGGGAGGCGCTGCCGTTGCCTAGGTAGGATTGTGTGTTTAACTCAGTAACTATCGTTTCCCAATCATGGTGATAATGCGTTGCCAAAATTGCCCTTGTTTAAAATTGGGAGATTATAAGATTAATAATCTGCGCAGCAACAATTTACCATACACCGATCATTAAGTTACGATAACGATAATAATAAATATTATTATAATGATTAATTTAAAACATACGTTCATCATGAAAGCTGAGAAAACAACACTGGAGTTACCAATGCAGGGCTTAGGTTTTGGAAAAGTAGCCCCCATTTCGACCTCAGTAATAGAGAAAACGATCTTCGCTGAATTCCTTCATTTGCCAACTCGGAATTCAGTTATGTGCGTTTAAAATCGTAGATGTGGCATACGCATTACGAGCTCATGATTGACTGACATGAATGTTTCCGATAGCGCAGCCTTACTGTGGTAAAGATGCAAATTATTTCTTCAGTAATAATTCTGAATGTTGATATATACAAAGAACCGTTATGACCCCCTTCTTTAGATCATAAAAACTGCCGATTTACATCGATATTATGATATGTAAAAAAAAAATCGGTATGTTTATGGTTTATATAAGAAGTGGCGATGGTTCTTTATATATATAAACATTCAAACATGTTACTAAAGAAATTGTTTAATATAAATCGCAATAAGCCAACAATATCGGAAACGTTAATTGTCAGGCTATCACGTGCTATCCAAGCGCATTACCATATCTTTACCCGTGAGTGGAGAAATGAGTTGAAACCGCCCATAGCTGGGAGAAAGTCACTACTCAAGGTTGCAGTGCCCATCAACCATCTAGAGTAGAATTCAGTGTCTCCCGAGTACCTTGCCTCACAGGAAGTTTACCGCAAAAAAATAAAAATAAATAATAATAAATAAATAAATAATAATAATAATAATAATAATAATAATAATAATAATAATAATAATAATAATAATAATAAAATAAAATGGGCTGATGCATTATAAATGGAACAGGACATCTCTCGGCTACTGATAGTGAATAATTCGTTATATTTCGTGAAAAAAAAACCTGAAGACGTGACGAAGTTGTCTTTTCCATTTCCTATAGATGAAATCTATCCAATCTTTCGCCGTTGGAAATTAGTACTTTTCCTTTTGAAGTCCCAAATGCAGCAGGATGACAAACAATTCTTAAAATCTCTGTGGTGGAATAGTGACATTATGACAGCTTTGAGTCCAAGCGACAATACTGATGTTTACTGATGAATCACATCGGTTCTGATCAATAGGCGTGATAAAGAACTATGATTGTGTGGATGTAACCACGAACGCCACGAGGAAAAACACATTTCAGTATTGTTCATCATTTTTCTTGATTTAAAGCGATATCAAAACTAGGAAGTTCTCTTTGAACCCTAAATTAAAATAGAAGAGCGTCAATGCAAGATTAATTGACGTAAGAGCAAAACAAAAATAACCTTTCAGCTTGGAGAAAAAAAAAAAAAAAATTGACATCCCTGAGGGGGCTGAAGGTCAGCCGAGTGATACCTGGTCATAGTTTGTCGTCCACTGCAGTGCATCTACAAAGGTATTAGGAAAAGCTTCTATTGTTTTCTTGTATTTCCTCTTTTTCGATGTAAGGGGATCGGTTATTGCGGACTTGCAATTTAAAAATATTTAATTCATCGAATTTTGGTATTTCAAAACCTCCTAAAATGGAACTAGCCGTTACACAGAGGTTAAACAAGCGATACTTTGTTCCTTTTTCTCTTAAGGGAACAAAGGTTCTTGCGTAACAAACGCCCAAATGATATTCATATCCCCCTCCAGGAAATCGCGTGACAACCAGCAGCCTCTCACGATAAAAGGTTTCTCAGGAATTCTGTCCTCATCACGTTGAGCAAGCACGCGTTAGCGTTACTGCTCCAGCTATCATTATAATAGTGCTTAATACTCCGGGTTTCACCAGAGGTCGAGATCGTATTTTGTTATTTTCTCGGTCTCTTGCTCACGTGTATTTAAAAAAGGTTGCGTTCTTATTCTTTGAGACCCATCGGTGAATCGACTTTCTGGAGGTACAGTTATTTTTTTTTATTTTTTTTTTTTTCAGTTGGCATGTTAAAATCTTACTTCCTGATTGCTGGCAACGCAAATGAATATGATGTGCAAATGATAAAACTCATGCTACACTGATTCACTCCCCAATACTGCAAGATGGAATGACTTCAGATATGTGTAACTATATCTTTCTAGTTATCTGTGAAAACGACTTCTGGCAATTTAAAACTATTTACAAGTCGCTCTCGTATAATGTTGCCAGTCTGCTTTGCATTCTCCACTGGCCACACTCTACTCGATAATTCCGAATATTTATCAATACATGGTGTCTTCAGATTCAAGCTCTCTTTATAGTAACCCTTAAAAAATAAAAAAAAACATTGTCCGAAGGCGTTCACATCTAATAAGGCGTGTTATTAATGTCGCTTTTAGTGGATCTTTCATATCACAATTGGATGCTTTCCCTTATCCAGATATCAGCTGAACCCTGATGCTGTTAGGAATTTTGCCAAGCAAACGTGGTTCTCGTTATTCCGAACGATAAAAGTTTAGAAACGCGCCTGTTGCTGCATTTTTACATGCTGTCGTCCACTACGTTTATCTCGACAGAGTACTTATACCTCTTATGCAGTGTTCCCATAAGGGGGATAATGCAGGCATTACTAAACGGTGTTTGCAGCATCCCTTAGGCCGGTGTTTACAGCATCCCTTAGGCCGGTGTTTGCAGCATCCCTTAGGCCGTAAGCATTATCCACTTTTTTTACTTTTACTTTACCTCTAGTCCCGATAGTCCCGATTAATTTCTCCAGTCTGTCTGTCCACCCACTCTAAAATTACTTCTTGGTTCAACGGTGGGGTTTTGTCCCAGATCCACCTAGTATTGGATATCTTTATCTTGTTGCCCAACCACTCCAGCTCCCTTTCCTGTCTTAAGAGCCAGAGTTGCCTAAAGCACAACAGCTCTTGGCTTGACAGCTCAAACTTCATAAATCTGTTTGAAGTGTACTTTTTAAGTCAACGTGTTGTATTTATATTCGCTTCGCTTATCATCAGCATCAATTATGCTACGATGCCATGCTCCTGAACGGTTTATTACAAGTGCCATATGTTCTTTTGTACTCTAAAACTGTGAATCGGTTGCAGTTGCCATATGTTCTTTTCTACTATAAAACTGTGAACCGGTTGCAAGTGTCGTATGTTCTTTTCTACTCTAAAACTGTGAATCGATTGCAATTGCCATATGACCTTTTCTGCTCTAAAACTGTGAATCGATTGCAATTGCCATACGTCCTTTTCTACTCTAAAACTGTGAATCGATTGCAATTGCCATATGTCCTTTTCTGCTCTAAAACTGTGAATCGATTGCAATTGCCATACGTCCTTTTCTACTCTAAAACTGTGAACCGGTTGCAAGTGCCATATGTTCTTCTACTCTAAAACTGTGAACCGGTTTCCATCAGCGGCACGAGTTAAATCATTCACGAATTTCCCGGTAATCTAATATTCAAAACTACTGTCGTATTACGTGGGTTTCTTTACTTTTTTATAGGGCGACTATTACGTCTTGTAAAATATGACAAACGAGTCTCTCTCTCTCTCTCTCTCTCTCTCTCTCTCTCTCTCTCTCTCTCTCTCTCTCTCTCTCTCTCTCTCTCTCTCTCTCTCTCAGCCTGTCTTTCATATAATCAGTTGTAGTTATGACTACTATCAGCATCAGAATTATAGAAACGGCAACAGCAAATATAATAATGGCGATGATGAGAATGATAAAAAAACTATTACCATTACCAAAAAATAATGAGTGCCAGTGTTACCTCTGTTCAGGATACCACTTACAACTTTCGTTAGAAAGCTATAGAGAGATTATGTTGCTCTAACTCCTGGCAATAGCTCTAATACAACTATAAGCAGCAGTATGTATGGCGATTGGACGTGCAGCAGAGCTGCCGTTCTAGCCCATGTTAATATTTTGGGCCACGAGGCCTGATGATGAGAGATAAATAAACAGTAGAGGTGCACTTGACGAAAAATTAACAAGAGGTGACCTGGCAGGGAAAGGAAGATGAACTATCAACAGAGAGAATAAAAAAATATCAAAGAATAAAACTGAATAAATGAGGTGAAATAAACATCTAATAGCCAAGTGCAGAGATCACAATGATGAAGGAAGCAGATAAAAAAGGAAGTAAATTTGCAAAAGAAGAAAAATATCAGCGAATGGGCCATGAAAATAATGCCAAAACAAATTACTACCTCCGTGAAATGCGAAAATAACCTTGAAGATTGTTTTACTCAGTGAGCAGGCTACTTACACCGTACAAAAAGTCGCCTGCTTCCTGAAAAACCATTTATATTTGAGAAACGAACCGTAAATTACTAACGAACTTTCGAAGGGTCAGGAACAATACTCGGGTATGTCATTAGTGAAATCTCATCTCTTCGTTGATCCGATTTTTTCCTGCTCTTATCTTCCGTAGGAAAAAGAACAGTACCAAAAAACTATGAGATTCTTGAAATTGTCATTTATACAACCTTACGGTCTCATTACAATTGCAGGCTATTAGCGTTCCAGGAATTGAAAATATTTCTATGCAAAGTTTTCCTATTCAGTGCTACTACTACTACTACTACTACTACTACTACTACTACTACTACTACTAATAATAATAATAATAATAATAATAATAATAATAATAATAATAATAATAATAATAATAGCAACATCATGATTAAGAATGAAGTTAAGTATTAAGGTAACTACAATGACCTAAGTTGCTTTGCCACCAACAATAACTAAATCTATTATTGTTGTTATTAGTTTAATAGCAATGGACCTTTGCAGGAATAATAGCAATAATAATTACCTTCATCACTCCCGTTATTGTCATTGTTGTCTGCCGCTGTTGCTATGATAACCATGGCCAATTTCCTAACGCTAATGACGATGACCTCTCGGCGGTAATTACGCCATCGAAACAGAGGCCTGTTTGTATTCCGTTATATTTTAAAAATCCGTTTTTTTTTTTTTCTTTCGTGGCTGATGCAGAGCTTACAGTAGAATAGAACATCTCATAAATTTATATTAATTAATTCCAGTATTATACGGACGCATGTAAAAATTGAACAGTGTATGAATGTCGCTTAATTAGTGAGAGAGGAAAAGAAAGATGTGGAAACCCATTTGACCAATTAAAAGATTTCCTTTCTGCATATTTACTGTTTTGTAAGTCTATGCATGTACGTATGTACTTTACCCCGTGGATGAAAAAGACTTTATAGTAGGCCACTATCCATTTCAGGGACCACGAGTCATCGTTTTTCTCAAATATCTTTCAAACTAAGTATTTGATCAAAATGGTACTTGGCACAGTGTACAAGGGAACCTCCCGCTAATTTTTGGTGATATAGAACATTGTCAAATACTCGGCTAGCACTCTCCTAGGCCCGCGTTCGATTCTTCGGCAGGCCAGTGAAGAATTAGAGGAATTTATTTCTGGTAATAGAAATTCATTTCTCGGTATAATGTGGTTCGAATTCCACAATAAGCTGTAGGTCCCGTTGCTAGGTGATCAACTGGTTCTTAGCCACATAAAATAAGTCTAATCCTTCGGGCCAGGCCTAGGAGAGCTATTAATCAGCTCAGTGGTCTGGCTAAACTAAGGTATACTTAACTGTTTTTTGTTTTTTTTTTTGTTTTTGTTTTAGTTAAGGCGTTTACTCTTGACTCACATGGTGTTGCCAAGCGTCGCCAAACTATGCATTCGAACGTCCTTTATCCCCATCCCGTCCCTCCCTCTCCCTTCCACTCCTCATCCGTCCCTCAACCCACTTTCCTGGCCTCCCCATCTCCGCCCCCACCTTCCCTGTCTATGGGGGATGGCGGACGTTCGATTGCATAGATTAGACCTGCTGACTCATGCGACTTTGCCTTTAAAAGTCAAGAGTAAACCCCTTAACTAACACCACTTGACAATGCGCTATATTACCAAAAATTAGCGGGAGGTGTCTTGTACGCTTTGCCTAAGTACCATTTCGATCAAACAATTAGTTTGAAACACATTTGAGAAAAACGATGACTGGCGGTCCCTGAAATGGATAGTAGTTGTCACCCTTTTGGGAAAGGAGCCATTATATACAAGTGCCAGAATACAGGTGCTCATTGCTGGCTAACAGAATTCCCAGTGCCTTGTCCCAAATAAAATAAATATTGAAGAATAGCATTCCTGTTACCTTTGAAAATTATGTTGTTGTTCGTTATATGCTTGCAGGAAATTAAATGCTATGCAAACATTGCTTTCATGTAGGTCATATCAAATAAGAAAATTACTACTATCTTTTCATGTTCTGAGGAATCACTAATAATTCCCTTAAGAGCAAAATCAAGATCAGTATCACTGTAATCTCTGATACTACTAATATAATCTGGTGTAGCCCTTTTAACAACGCTGGAGCACGCTCTTGCCTCGTCTGAGCCACCGAGATGGCTTATCACATAAGTTTTTTTCCTTTTGTTCCACATAAATATTCTAGCCTTTGAAGTGAGTAAGATGGTAGTAGAACTTCGCAAAGAGCAACTTCAGTTAGGATACTTTCGTCGCTTTGTAATCAGGATGATCATTATATCAGGGTTCAGTTCACACAGCAGCTTGGTAATTATCAGATGGCTCGTCTTATTGTTCCTTGTTACAAAAATATGAAGAATTATTGATACATGTGATTGGCAAATTAGTTTACAGTAACATTACTATGTCAGCTAAGCTTACTGAACCGTGAGATGCTATTATAAAATATGGAATATTTTCACTTTTTGATATACTGAAGATTGTACTGGAAATCAAGAGATGCCTGGTCGCTAACAGTCATGAATGTTTTGAAATGGAAAACTGGTGAACAAAACAGAGGAAAATGAGCTTCTGAATTATCAGCACTGCACTCAGCATGCCATTGTAGGGTCCCACACGGACCCACACACCCTCCATCTTACCTGGCCGGCTGATCTCTTCACAGCGAGCATCTCCTGACATCCTTTGTACATAATATTAACCCTTGGATGCAGACATCTCTTGCTATGACACCAATGCAGAAGGTGGGTCTCTCAGACCCTTCGTACAGACTTTTCATATTGGTAATAACTAAAACGATTTAAACTAAATACTTGTTTTATTCCTGAATATTTATCATATGAAGTACATATTTAAGGCAAAAATAATTAAATTCTTGTCCAAATTCAGTACATAAAATGTACTTTTTGAAAAACATTTCCATTGAAAAGATGAAAAAGATGGAAAAATTTTTATTTGAAATGATATCTTGATAAGCATTCGTATTGTTACAACATTTTTATAAAAAAAAACATTATTTCATTCAATGAAAGATATAAATTAATAATTAATATACTGAACTTAACACCTTACAGTGATAGCAGAGTTCTATGAAACGCTACACTAGAGGACCTACAGTTTTTACGGCGCTGCCTACTACACTCTAGACTTGGCATTTAGAACATACAATGTAGCTGTGCTCTTTGAAGACATGGCTTTGGCATTTCTTGCAAGTTGTTGCACTTTTACGATCTCTCTTGCTTGGACAGATGTGACACCTCTTCTTCCCCACTTTTGTTTGTCGAGAGGATCCCTCAGCTGGTTCGGTTACCACTCCACATCTTTCCATGGAACATAATACAGCTTTTGGAAGATTTGGGACTGATTCCAGTCGTTCTGACATATGTGGAATATCTTAACTCTTTCACGAGTTCTTTTATAAAAAGGCGACGTTTGTGTGACTTGTTTGGGTGGAAGTCTGGATGTTGTGAAATAAAAATTATGTAAGCATCTAGACAGGCAACGTCTATCATATTGTACCAAAGAACCATTGGCCATCTTCTTGTTTGCCTTTTGCATGAACAAGTTTGTACCATTTGGTCCATCACATCAACCCCACATTTTGTTTCATTTTAGAAGGTAATGATAGATGGTTTTTGTTTCTTGCTATCCTTGTCAATCTCTTTATCATGATGCATAGTGCTAAGCAGCATTACATTTTTCTGAGTTGGTTTTTTCTTTGGTATATAGCTGACCATTGTGACATCATTCTTGAAACCAAATTCACTACTGTAAACTTCACGATTCTTTGCACTTTTCATGATGTTAAGAATATCGGGCTTGTTCTGGCGTAGTGTACCAACCAATGACAATTTTTTTCCCAAAAGGGCCTCTGCTAGTGGTACACTAGTGAAAAAGTTGTCAGTGGTTATGTTACGACCTGTATTTCTAAACTGACTGCACAGCTGTAATACAATTTTTGTGCCAAGGTTTTTACAAACATCTTCCCCAGGCTGTCGTCCAGTGTAAATAATTCCATCAAACCCAAAATAACTTCTGGAATCACAAACCCAAAATATCTTTATTCCATATTTTGACGGCTTCGCTGGCATATACTGGATGAACCTGCACCTTCCCCTGAAAGGAACGAGTTGCTCATCCACTATCACGCAGTCACTAGGGACATAAGATTTTCTACAATTTACAATGAACTGGTCCCATATATATCTACAAGCAACTAGATGATCAGTTTGCAAACGGAATTCTATTGTTCTTTCATCATAAAATCTCATGAAACGCCTAATTTCCTCAAATCTTTCAACGGACATTGTTGCCTTGTAAATAGGGTTAGAAAGAGGGTCACCAAATAATTCTCATATTGGGTCATCCCATTGCTTTTCAGAGCCTGCTAAAAGAACTATGCCGATAAAAGCAAAAAATTCACTCTTTGTAATTTCTTTCCATTTTTTCTTTTGTGCCCTTCTTATCCGATTTCCTTCCTGGTTTGAGCATTTCAAGTTTTCTTCAGTAATACTTTCTGAAATAAACAAAGTGAAAGCATCTTTAGGTGAAGCTGTAACTGTCCCAGGAACAGGGCCCATGTGCTGTCGCAAGATATTATGCTGTGGCGTTCTAGCCTTTACAGGAGGTTCTGCTGCCCAAAATGTATTGTTGCGACTAGTTCGAGCCTCTAGAGAAATATTTTCTGTGGTAGCTGAAGAAGTAGACAGATAAACATCACTGGTAACTTCAGTTATACTCTCATTATTGCTAACTGCAGCTAGATGTAAAGTGTTTCCTGCAATATCACTAATGCCTGAATTATGAGCATTCCTAACACCATCGTAACTCTGAAAAAGTAATTGTACTTTTCTTTTCAGTTATATTATTTTATTTTCAGTGTTATACCTATGATTCAACGAGAACATAATATAATCTGAAGATTATTCATGTATCAATTAATATCTGAAGTGGAAGTAAACGAAAGAAAAGAGTAAAACTCTTACCGGGTCTCAGAGACCCAGTTCCTGCAAATTACGCATACACATTGAAATTGTGCACCTGTCCCAAAGACCTTAATATATTTGGTGTTTTGCACTAATAAACATATTTTATGATAAATTTTCAAGGATTACATGAAATATGAATGCTCTCACATGAATAGAATGCAGCGTTATCAAGATACGAAAAACCGTCCGGGTCCAATAGACCCATTCCTGCATTTAAGAGTTAATGTAAAGTTAAATGACCGCTCTTAGTACAGGCATTGTAATGTCAGCTTTTCAGTTATATGTATCATAACTTCATTCGTGTCTTGTATATTGATTTATGTACAACTTACCTTCCTCCAACAAGCACAGTTGATTGTACTATGACCTCTGTTTTGTTCGCCTCGTGCCAGGCACTACATTTCCGCTCGCAAGAGCTAGTGACCTGTCTGTTTCTTGTTTGAATAAATGGGTTACGGGCTGCTCTATGAGCAAGAGCCGTGCTAGCATAAGGCCAGCTTAATCAATAACAACATTTGAATAAATTAGTAAGTTCTGAACGCTGCCTCTTACTAGCACACGCCTCCACATGTCACCTTCTCTTTCTCGTCGAGAATCCTTGAGGATACTGATCACTTCTGCATAAGTAAAAATAAAAGAAAGCGAAGGAGAGGAATAAGAAAACGGTATCTCAGTAAGTTGAACGGCATCGGCGCCTTTTTCGAAGGCTTACGATTTACTAGATGGGTCCTAAAAGAAACCTGATTTCGCCAAGTTCTCTGTTCTACTTTGTCTAACAACAAGACAGTAGACTTATCTATTGTAATGAATTCTCTCTCTCTCTCTCTCTCTCTCTCTCTCTCTCTCTTGGGTATCTGACTGTCCTTCGTTGTGCTACAGCTTGTGCACTACAACTCGGCAAGTGAAGCGATCTTTGAATCTCCTCCTTTTCCACCTTAATTAGTCAGAACAACGCAGGCAGGCCATCTCTTCCCTAATTTGATTTTTGTTTCGAGACTTGAATTCCCGATTTGGTGGATATAGAGGAGAAGAATAGATGGAGGTGAATCAGGAGGATTAAGGTGGTTATACAGAGAGTGAGAGAGAGAGAGAGAGAGAGAGAGAGAGAGAGAGAGAGAGAGAGAGAGAGAGAGAGAGAGAGAGAGAATAGTTTTACGAATATTTTTGCTGTGTTATTTCCACTTCCTTATTTTTTTCTTCATCATTTATTTAAGATTAATTTTCTTCATTGACATATGAGATTTTCAATTAAATTTCTTTTTATATTCAGGACTTGCTCAGTTTACAAGTCCCTGGAGGAGTTTACCCCTTCAGTCTTTCCCTTCCTTGGTACAGAAAGGCTTCGGAGGATATAAATATTTTCAAAAGTACAGTATTCCTTGTCATATATCCCCTATTTTTTTCTAAAATCACCTACATGAAACGCCAGTAGAAAATTAATGTACTAAAGCAAAAATAGCACGGAAGAATAAACAAAAATATATGGTACAAAATTATTTTCCCATTTCTGCGGCGACATCAGAGAGTTATTGCTCTAGCCAAACGTTCATTCTATACCAATAACACTCATCCGCTGTTCGGTGTGCTATTTTAACGATATTGAAGTGGCCAGACAACTGTTACATCAGACTGCTATTGCCGAAAGCTAAAGTGAATCTCCTGTCCCAGTAAGATAACGGGTATGACCGAATGATTCTCATTGTATTCAGCAGTCATTTAAGACACATGGACTTACTGCAAATTTTTGTGTGTGACAATAAACGTAAAGGAGTCAGGAAATATAACCTTGGTACTAGATTTGGACACTGGAAATAATACTGGGACTTTATTAAAAAAAAAAAAATCCAGTTCATACATTATATACCCCGTTGTGCCTGGCTAATCGTAGGTGCCCCTGTATTTTTTTCCTTTTATTTATTTATTTATTTATTTATTTTTAACCATGCTTGTTCATACTGCAACGCAAATGCTCCACCTTTATTCAGGTATGTGACTAGGATTTGTATTTTCATTCGTGGTGACGGAGCACGCATTTGTGAACTGCTTCATCGGCAAAAGCTTAAATAGAAGCATAAGTAGACTAAAGAAAGTAAGTAGTTAACAGAAATAAGAGAGTACTTCAGAGAATGGAACTTTGGCGACCAGGCAAACAAAGGCACAGAGGCGATACAAATGAAAATCCAGAAATGGGTTTCCAGAAAAAAAGGGGGCTAACGCCTAAACTCGGGGTTTAGCTAACGAAGCTTTATATCAGACTCTGCCAAATGCCTTAATGAAGCCTAAGCGATGCTAAAAGATTCCAGCTTATGTCAGTGAAGGATAAAAGGTCAGAACATATTGTCCCTTACGAAATCTGCATTCAAATTACTTAAGACAGTAAGAATAGATTTATGGTTGGAAAATTTAAAAACTGTAAAATTTTAAGAAAGAGTAAGATGGTTTTTTAGCATTTCTTTAATTAAAGAACGCGTGATGCGCCTGAACAATGAAATTTATGAAAAGTAAGCAAACAAAGGAGGTAAGGGATGAATAAGGTGAATAGGGAAGGATTAAGTGTTTCCATGTGAGGTTCAGGCGTCAGAGCTATTAGAGAAAGCAGGCAGACATTTGACATTTGAATTATTCTCTGAAAGTTGACATAAAAGGGGGTAAACGGCTTATGTAACTTTCGGTTCCCCTCAGTTCGACAGAAAACATGTGAACGATTGAATCACGTTTGGCAGGAAACCAGGTAGCCTTCTCTTCTTGTCAGTTCCCCTTAATTGACAGGAAACAAGAAAGACGTCTCAGTTGATATAAATATTACAAGAAAGCAAGTGGGTTTTCAAGTTCCGTTTCGGTTGACTAGTTTAATAAGAAAGCTCTTCTAAAACTCATGTACGTTTTGCAGTACTATAACAAAGTGTACATTTTAGTTTCGTTAAACCAACAGTGATGATGAACATTCGCTTGTTTGATGAATGAATATGGGAAATTTTGTCAAGAAAAAGATTGAATTCTCATTGCTCAGTTTTTCACTTTTAAAAATACAATCATTGAAGTTCTCAAAGAAAAAGAAAATAGCACCAAGTCCTACTATGTTTTGCAGGTTCATGTTATTTCACTTTGCAATTGGGTTCATTCGTTTTTATGCCTTGATTTCCTTTATAAACTTCTTTTTTGTTCATCGATGTAGAACATTTTGCAGTTTTCAGCATTCCAATTACAGTTCCTCTCCATTTTATCCTCCTTCACAACACACTGTTTTATGATGTGTTTTTAAAATATTTTTCTGGCCTGCTTCGCCTGACTTATTTACTTATTCAATTTGACAAATACACGGTCACTCAACATAGCTTTTTTTCTCACGGCAGTTTTTTTACATCTTTTTTTCTCCAGTCCCTTCATTCTCAATTAGGATTTTACTAATAGTTATTTGGTATTTGTTTCATTGGAAGATAAAGTCATCTTTCTCTAAGAAAACTAAATTTCTCCAAACAACCACCTTGAAATGGAGTCCATTATTATCATTATTATTATCATTATAGAAGACTGGAAGAAATAAATGTATCAATAAAAAGTGCAGCTTTTAAGTTAATGTACCGTAAATATAAGTAAAACAAAATGTGGGGCTTCACGATAACATTACAGCTCTTAAAATTATTGGCATCAGCCTAGAACTTTGTCCCTTAGATTTAAAGTAGTGCTAGTCCTTTGGAACTAAGCATTGAAAAAACATGGTATATCAGCAGAATGTAGATGCTGAAGCTTTATGAAACATAAAAAACCACACTAATTATCAGTGCCTGGGCACTTGAGGTAATAGCATTAGTTCCCACTGAGGGAGAATAATGGAAGGTTGGCTTGAAGTAAACCGTAGACCAGTAGCCGCAGGCAGTGTCTATTGTTCAATGAAGAGAAATCAGTCATACGTCTCAGATTCTGTGGTATGGTACTAACACTCAAAAAGTAAGATAAAATACAGCACTCTAATTTGTTTCTGCATAATTTTTATTCAAAATGTAAGGTAATTCATCAGGTATTGGAATTATATCTTCTGCGTGGCATAAGAATTCATGATTACAAACGCCGAATATTAATATTGGATTAAATTTTTCTTATTTACGGTACCTCTCACTTCCTCTTCTGTAAACGCCAGTGATCGAAGTAAAAGGAAAATCATCAGGAGACAGATTTTAATGGTATTGCACCTGTTAAGCAAAAGCACGTTTAGTCTTTCAAACTACAGTTATTCTAAACATCTAAAGCCGTATAATTACCTAAACGTAGTATTGAATTTGCATGTTTGGAGATCATAAGAGGGAATGTCTACATAACACAATCCTTATAAAAAAAAAAGTCATCAGCTTGAATATTTGAGGACTTCTGTTCTTTATAAGAGCTGAATGACATTTTAATTTGAGTAACAAACTATAATAATAAAGGAAAAATGTAATGAATAGAAAGAATGTATGAGCAATATAATGAACTGTCAAATACTTTAGGCATTTATACATTTTACATAAATGTCAAAGTTTCTACTAACTGGTCGAAATAAAGAGAAATGAATGTTTCTAATATGCAGCACAGATCCCCTTACCAGCGACGTGCACAACAGAAATAAGCACTGAAAATACCATAATTTTCAGTATTTTTTCCTTTTCTGTTATAGGAAAGAAAACACAATACTATGGCTTCAAATTGGATTTGCTCTCCATCGCTGACTCGTGATGAAGCTAAATTTAACAATTCTTTCGCGTCCTGCTTTATAGTGTGAACATCCAGTCTCTTGTACCAGTTAGTTCCAATTTCACAGGTTAGTATTGGGTATCTCGGCGCTTATCGTGTGGCGAAAACAGCATTTGGTATCCCGTGGAATCAATTAGAGTTCACTCTTTTAATGTTCACTCTAGATGAAACTCCTGTTTAAGAAAGTTAGATTAATTTCGGTGACTTACCCAGATAATTTAATAACTTTTTAAACTATATCTTGCATTTTGACGCCACTTTAGTTATTTTCTAAAGAGATAATCTTTAAAGGACCAAGTGAAAGTGCCCATTTAAGAATAAATAATTTTTTTTCTTTTATAAACTCTTCTTCGATAATGCAACGCATATAGTAAAATAACCTGTTGGAAAGGTCCAATTTTATACTTTATAGCAAACAGTCGGTCATCGACTATTTTTACGTAATTTAAAAAAAAAAAGTACTTTTCCAAATTACCCACGGATCTTGGTACGTTTTCAGTTACAAATAATTTAGATCAACCCACGATCTCGCTGCAAATACTATACATGAAACAACAAGCTTTATAAACTATAATTAATCATTTAAATATGGCAATTAGTACGTAGCATTAGTCTTTCTGAAAGAATTACGAACTTTTCCAACTTCAGCATCCAATGTTTTAGGTATTATTATGTTCTGGTAGTATGTTTAGGTATATATACAAGAACTCTTTGTGGTAGAACACTGGCAGCTCAGAATGAACCTTAAAAGGTAATTATACAAAACAACTAAAAGTTAACAATTACAATGTAATTACTGTGCCGAAGAATAGGTATATATGGAGGGTACTAAAGAGTATGCATGCGTACATAAATACACAGAAAGCGATTGTTATGTAGCGTTCAAGGCTAGAGTCGATATTGTCTTTTTAGTTAATAGCGTTCTCATTTTATTTCACATTTCTTTTGTCAGACAGACGCCTTTGAATGAACCTTTCAAAAGGAAGTGTT
>JANJGK010000005.1:19345206-19417003 GCA_039081455.1 Macrobrachium rosenbergii | reverse complement strand
GAGGGCGCTAGTTTTACTGACTTATGGGAGAAGTGTAATTCTCAAGGGCAATTAGGTGGGTGGCCATCCCACATTCACAACAGATAGGCAACACACGCAGCCGTAGTAACAGCACAAAACAAACACACAAAAAAAAACAGAACAATACAGAACATATAATGCCAGACCCCCAATAATGCAAAACAATTTGGTATAGCGAAGCAAATCAAACAAACAAATGTTTTCCTAACTGGGCCATGGAATGGACGGTCAAGGCCATCTGCGCCAAATGAATGAACGACGTAAACACCCGAGGACTTCCCCGAATTGAGACAACGGTTGTTGACCCTTTTCGTCCTGGGCGTATAATATACGCTTTCGCTCCTATTTCTAAAACGAGAGAGAGAGAGGGTAAAAATGCGTCAGCAATGCTAATCTGACTTCCGAACACGTGGTTGCCGTCGAGGTCTCGCGCCTATATCTAATGATTCGGTTTCGAAATCACTCGTTTCTACAGGAGGAATATGCGCACTATTCCTTTAATGATTTATCACCTGTATAACCTAATTGAATGGCATGCAAGCCGCGTGCAAAGGCTTCCAAAGCTAAGTTTCGGCGATTCTCTCTCTCGTTTTCCTCGGACATGCGCCCTACTATAAAAAAAAATTCCTAGGACTAGTCACGTTTTCTACAGCGTCCTACGCTAAATAAACACAGTTTACTTACGCAGAATTTCCTTGGCCTGTTGCGCTGGCTTTTCAAAGGTTCGTAATCTGTCTCGTATCCAGCTTAGCTGAGCTAATTGCTGATTTCACAAATTGCAACACAAACAACAAAGGGGAAGAGGGGGGGGGGGATGCAATCATTACGAGAATCACTGGTCAGGTCGCCATTTTTATATGTTTCCTGGTGCAGGTGGATCTTATGACTCCACAATTATTACTTTACTCGAAAATGGCCTTGTAAGATACCCAGGACATATAAAACAAAAACAAAAAAAAAGAAGTACACGGAGCGGAGGGCTCTTCACTAGGGGAAGTGCGTGAAACACGTGGATATAAAAATAGTTATATTTGATAGCACACAAAGGTCAAAGGGAAAATTAACTGAAAACACGGTAAATTACTGCCGTAGAAGTCCTCCCGAAGGGGGGGGGGGGAGCTTGGGAATGCCAGGAACACGGACCAAGGATAATTCTGCTACAGGCGTCTTTCTGAAACGATATTTGGACCCACGTTACACATCTAATGCTGGAATTTGGGGATTGAATTACTCGGGGGGTGCACTGAAGGCGCCAAGGACTCCCCGAGGCGTTACTTGTGACTCAGAGGAAAGAAGCTGTGAACAAGTGGGCCTGGCTTGAACCAAGGAATATCAGGGAACACAAAGTTATAGGCCCAGAGATTAATAAATGCAAAAGGGCTAAGTAATCGTGACTAGCAACTCGTTTTGGGTACATTACCACATTTGTAGGGGCGTAGGGCTGACGACGTCTTCTGCCGAGAACCACGTGTGGGAGCGTGGACAAATGGTAGCCTCCCTCTCCAAGGTATTTCTTCAAGTCGTAGATTGGGGCGGAAAAGGGCGCCCTTGGGATGACGAAAAGGCCGCCGTTTAATGTCAGCTCGCGTTTTGGGAGACTTGCAATCCCCCTTGCAGTCTTCTAAGGCCACGTGGAATGGAACACGGGGCACACAGGGCGGCGATGGGATCCACGTGGCGGCGAGCGGAAGAGGAGGGCAGGGGCAACGGCCTGCAGAGACTTAACTTGTTCTCGGCTTAAACTAGCGACCGCGTGTGAGAGAGAGCTGTCCTGGCCCTGACCTTTTATTGCTTCTGGACAGGGGTGGGGGGGGGGGGCGATGTCCTGACCCAGGTCGACGACACGACTATATCATAGAAAACGATTTTCTTTCCCTGTACCAAAGAAAACAGTGCAAAGCCGGATTACTGTCCCCAAACTATTATATTCTCTGAGCCCCTATACCCCGACCTTCAAAGGTTCAAACCAACCCAAAGCAGGAAAGGAGAACAGTTTCCTAGCGTATTTTGGCGCTACTCTTTACAATATATATATATATATATATATATATATATATATATATATATATATATATATATATATATATATATATATATATATATATATATATATATATATATATATATATATATATATATATATATATATATATATATATATGGCAATGAACACATGGGGAACGTGTTTCACAGAAATAAATTTCTGACTCGCCACGGGACCGAACCCCGGTCTTTCGAGTGAGAGTCCAGGGCAGTAGCAATTCGGGCACAAAGGCCATTAAAGGAATTGGAACCGTGGTACGTAGATTACGTACCTAAGGCATTTCCCGGGCAGGCATACAATATATATACTATGTGTATAGGCTATATGTCTATAAATATGCATATAAATCATGCGTTCTGCTGTTTCCAAGTTCTGAAGTTGTGTCGATGAGGTCTTGAGAGGAGTCTCAATAGTGTTAAAGGTGCGAACAGTCCTTGGCGCGTGCGTGGAGAGTTTACTTTGACGAAAAACGCTGAGTAGCCACATTTGAATTCTTTTGTCTCTTCTGTTTTGTGTTTCGTTTTGATCTTTATGTTTTTACATTTGGGATTTCTGGTTAATTATTTTCTAGTTGGAATAATTATATGTAGCTTATTAAAAAAAGCAGTAGCAATTTTAGTATATATTATAAAAAAGCAATAGCAATTTTAGTTTACATTATAAAAAAGTAGTAACATTTTTAATTTACCTAGTAAAAAACAGTAGCATTTTTAGTTTGCCTAATAATAAAGCAGTAGCAATTTCAGTTTACATTATAAAAAGCAGTAGCAATTTTAGTTTGCCTAAAAAGCAGTAGCAATTTTAGTTTACATTATAAAAAGCAGTAGCAATTTTAGTTTGCATTATAAAAAAGCAGTAGCAATTTTAGTTTACATTATAAAAAAGCAGTAGCAATTTTAGTTTACATTATAAAAAAGCAGTAGCAATTTTAGTTTACAATATAAAAAGAGGTAGCAATTCTAGTTTACATTATAAATAAGGAGTAGCAATTTTAGTTTACATTATAAAAAAGCAGTAGCATTTTAGTTTACCTAGTAAAAAGCGGTAAAATTTTTTGTTTACAACATAAAATAGTAGCAGCCATTTTAGTTTGCCTAAAAAAAAGCAGTAGCAATTTTAGTTTAACTCATAAAATCAGTTGCAATTTTGGTTTGCCTTAAAAACCAGTACCAATTTTGGTTTGCCTAAAAAAGTAGTAGCAAATTTATTTCACATTGTAACAAGGCAGTAGCATTTTTATTTTGCCTGATAATAAAACAGTAGCAATTTTAGTTTAAACTATAAAAAAGCAGTAGTAATTTTAGTTTGCCTAAAAAAGCGGTAGCAATTTTAGTTTACATTATAAAAAAGTAGTAGCATTTTAGTTTGTCTAAAAAGGAGCAGCAATATTTTTTGTTTACAATATAAAAAAGCAGCAGGAATTTTAGTATACCTAAAAAAACAGTAGCAATTTTAGTTTAACTAATAAAAAGCAATAGCAATTTTATTTTTAACTAATAAAGAGCAGTAGCAGTTTTGGTTTGCCTAAAAAAAGCAGTAGCAATTTTAGTTCACATTATAAAAAAGTAGTATCAATTTTAGTTTATTAGAGTTGTTTGTGTATATGTCAGAATGCAATAGTATTTTTAGTTAAAAAATTTGGCCATAAAAAATAATTATTCATAGAGCAGATTTTCCAGCAAGATGGAAGATTTTTATTTATTTGTTTTTTATCTTTATTTTAAAATCCAAAAGTCATGCTTGAATTATGCACGGACCTCTTGCACTACTGATTGAGGTCATCCTCTCGAACAAGCAAAACCCCCTTCACCCCCACCCCCCACAAACACAAACATACCGGACCCCCCCCCCCCCCTCCATCCCCACACACACATACACTTAATGGCAAAATGAGAAGCCTCTTCATTCAAAGTATGAGAACCGTTCGAAGGTTTTGATTGGCTGATACGTGACAGTTGTTTATCTGTATTATTTGTTTCTGCTTTTTTTTTTATGTTTGTTTAATGTTTTATTTACTTGACTAGTGGTCTGAATTTTTTGGTTATTGTTGCCCTGTCTAACAATGAAAGGTGCACGGCATCTATATCTAACATGAAATTGTGATTGTATTTTCTCTTTTGCTGGTATAAATGTTATGATGGTCCTTTCTTTATTACTTTTATAGTTACTTTATCGTTTCTCTCTGTTTGCTATTAGTTGTTGAGTCCCAGAAGGCTTAGGAAGAGACAGTGCAGCTTTCTTACTTCATTAATGAGGTCCTTCGAGTTCCCTCCGTTTTTTTCCCCCTCTTCTTTCTTAAGCATATAATTTCCACTTCGAAATTACTCCTTTCTCTACCTCATTCCTCAATACAAGCTTGTTCTTCGCGAAATATATACTAGTGAAATGCTATTATTATGCATATAGATAATATACCTGAAAGGGGGCAGGTGAAAACTGGTTTGCAATAATGCTTAATATCTCTAAGACTATTTCTTCTTATCTGCTTGTCTGAATTTTAGTCTTCATCCTAAGTAATATTTAAGAAATAAAGTGGATTTTTCTCACCTTTCAGCACCATAAGCTCAGAAATAAACAGTTGTAACATCTTCAAAGAATCATGGTATATGCTCATCTCCTGTGTTCATCTCTTCCAGATATATACGCCACTTATTCGTCCTTGTATTGAGGATTGTTTTTATGTCTGAAGGTCTTCACAGACTTAATCATCCTTGTATCGAGGATTGTTTTTGTCTGAAAGTCTGCACAGACATCTTATTCATCTTGTATTAAGGATTGTTTTTATGTCTGAAGGTATTCACAGACCTCTTATTCATCCTTGTATCGAGGATTGTTTTTGTCTGAAGGTCTTCCCATACCTCTTATTCATCCTTGTATCGAGGATTGTTTTTATGTCTGAAAGTCTACACAGACATCTTCTTCATCTTGTATCGAGGATTGTTTTTATGTCTGAAGGTCTTCACAGACTTAATCATCCTTGTATCGAGGATTGTTTTTGTCTGAAAGTCTGCACAGACATCTTATTCATCTTGTATTAAGGATTGTTTTTATGTCTGAAGGTATTCACAGACCTCTTATTCATCCTTGTATCGAGGATTGTTTTTGTCTGAAGGTCTTCCCATACCTCTTATTCATCCTTGTATCGAGGATTGTTTTTATGTCTGAAAGTCTACACAGACATCTTCTTCATCTTGTATCGAGGATTGTTTTTATGTCTGAAAGTCTACACAGACATCTTCTTCATCTTGTATCGAGGATTGTTTTTATGTCTGAAGGTCTTCACAGACTTAATCATCCTTGTATCGAGGATTGTTTTTGTCTGAAAGTCTGCACAGACATCTTATTCATCTTGTATTAAGGATTGTTTTTATGTCTGAAGGTATTCACAGACCTCTTATTCATCCTTGTATCGAGGATTGTTTTTGTCTGAAGGTCTTCCCATACCTCTTATTCATCCTTGTATCGAGGATTGTTTTTATGTCTGAAAGTCTACACAGACATCTTCTTCATCTTGTATCGAGGATTGTTTTTATGTCTGAAGGTCTTCACAGACCGTCATCTTGGGTGGAACGTTTTTCTGCCCAGTAAATATCCAGGTTACTACTTCTGCTTGAAACACGTCTTATCTATTTACATAATTCACAGATATTGTTCTGGGCATTGGCCTCAGAAGCTTGAACGGTCTCTCGCACTCTCTTCCTTGTTTTACTTATCTGGCTTCACAATCCTACAGATGCTGTGCGTAAGTAAAAATCTGAATTTTCAACCCATTTGATAACTTTCTAATATCTATGGCTTCAGGAATTCGGAATTTCGTAACCTATTCGGTGTTCTCTAACAACACGACCAGTCGTTTTTCAAGAGGTGTGTCTGAAATAATGTTCCAGGTGAATTTCTTTAATACGCAGCCAGGTATATATTAGTTTTACCAGACCACTGAGCTGATTAACAGCTCTCCAAGGGCTGGCCCGAAGGATTAGACTTATTTTACGTGGCTAAGAACCAGTTGGTTACCTAGCTACGGGACCTACAGCTTATTGTGGAATCCGAACCACATTATTTCGAGAAATGAATTTCTATCACCAGAAATAAATTCCTCTAATCCTTCATTAGCCGGCTGGAGACTCGAACTCGGGCCTAGCTAGTGCTAGGCAACAACTCTACCTACTCGCCTAACGGAGAACTGTGATATATATATATGTATATATATATATATATATATATATATATATATATATATATATATATATATATATATATATATATATATATATATATATATATGTGTGTGTGTGTGTGTGTGTGTGTGTGTGTTTTATATTTGCTTGGACATTTTTGTATAAAATTGTCTTTTCAGTTTTTTATGATTTTTTTTTTATTTTTGTTCTTCTCCCATATTTGAAATTAGGTGTCCCCTGAGAAAATAAGTTAATTTATCTTCAATAAAACTCTTAGCTGTTAAGGAACAAAACAAGGTGGCTCCGGAAATGTTCAGGCCAGATTTATATATAAATGAACTCTAGAGCAGAAAAAAGTTGTATATGGTTAAGTGATTCGAGTTTTTTTTTTTTTTATTTCAACTTTTATAATCACTAGGTCTTTCTTTATAACTAGAAGATTACAAAAATGCTCCGGAGGGCTGTGACAAAATTTCAGTCATGGTTCTTCCTTCATCGAGATGATATATCGAATCATCATTTTTACATTTGCAGGTTTCGTGTCAAAATTTATCCCAATAGTAGTGGTAAGCTCAGATTTTTTTCTTTATATTTCTTGTAACCGTTATCAAGATTTACAGAGTTTTACCTGGATCGCTGATAGATTGATGGGTAATCAGATACACAGGCAAATAGGTCGATAGATAAACAGATAGATAAGTTTATAATTCAAAAAGTAAATGTATATTGCGTGTATCATATAGGTTGGAAGAGCTAATATCATATACTGAGAGTTTGGTGCATCAGGGTTATGGTAAAGGGATGGATTTTATGCAAAATAAGGGTATTTGTAATTTTCTTTATAAAAAAATAATGTTTTAAGTTGTCTGGGAAAAATTCCTAAATGCATTTTTTATTTTTATCCCAGCCTCTTTTCTGTCAACATTTTATCTATACGTTTATTTTCCTACGCTCCTGTACTCTTTTCCCGCGACTCTCCTAACATTTTATATTAACCATAAAGAATAACTTTCTTATTCTCGAAGTATTTGCTTATCTATTTTTCTTTCTGTTACATAACGCATCACCTTTCTTATATTATTCCTAACAATTTCAATCTCGAAAAACGTATCTCGTCCTTTGTTAAGAGGACTTCCAAGAGCATCTGCGAGTCCTACTTTACTCATCTTCTCCAACCTGTGGATCCATTGCTTATTCATTTAATCCGGGACTCCTGAAAAGGCTTTTCTTTCTTGTACTGTACAGCCAAGATTATCTTAGCCAAGAAAGATCGTAATGCAAGTTATTCTCGGAATATTTTTATCTGGGGAAGCAGCCACAAACTCCGTGACTGGGTTGTCATTGTATCTTATCTCACTGAAAAGTTGAATAATGTTTACAATATTAAGGCACGGCAGATGTTGGAATGTTGTATGGTAATTTGTATTGCAATTGACGGAACAAATTTTATTTGTAATTTTATTATTTCTAAGTCTGTTTGAATACCTCTTATTTCTCATTCTATTCCAAGCAGGTCAATCCAGCGACTGTCTCTACCCTGTGTTTGCTGCAACCGGAGTCGATTCCCAGCATGAAAAAATTATGGATTTCACGCTACTCTGCAGGACTTGCTGCTGAATGTTCTTATCCCAGGCAAGTGAAACTCAAAACCTAGGCTGTTATTTCTAAGTAGAGTTTAGGATGACTCAGATTTTGTAGTATGCTTAGAAATTGGGTTTAGTTTTAACTCAAATTAAAAATCTTTCAAAGTGAACAGTTGTGAAGAAAACACGTCACTTAGATTACAACGTACATTTTTAAACTTGATGGCTACCATTTCATAACACAAGGTAAGCAAATATTACAATGGAGAAATATAGGCGAAGATTACGTGCTGAGATCAGGAAGCAGTTTTACAAACCCTAATATCTGTAACGTATTTGTAATATATATATATATATATATATATATATATATATATATATATATATATATATATATATATATATATATATATATATATATATATATATATATATATATGTGCGTGTGTGTGTGTATGCATACACACACACACACACACACACACACACACACACACACATATATATATATATATATATATATATATATATATATATATATATATATATATATATATATATATATATATATATATATACATTATATATATATATATATATATATATATATATATATATATATATATATATATATATATATATATATATATATATATATATATATATATATATTTATTTATTTATTTATTTATCTGGCTTGGTCGGATAAACCTCTCGTGATTATAAACTTAGAGAATGAGGTGTCGGGTCTCAGTCCTTCTTCTCGAGGAACCGACATCAGAGTCGCCGTTAGTCGACTTGTATTTAGAAAAACATATATCGTTTTAGGGCCTTTTTTTAATTCTTTTTTACAATCGACATTATGGCTGGGCTTCATGATCATATATTTCATTATGCAGACAATACAAAGTCATGGTGCAATTATTGGTTTTTCCCCAGTTCATTGCGAAAAATCTCCCAGCTTGAATATGCATAGGTCTGTAAGTGATGCACTCAGGGAATTCAACTAGGGCTAAACTCCAAACGAAGTTACATTTACTTGACCCCAATCCGTTATTGTGGAATTTTGTAGTGCTGTATTTTTTTCTCAGATTTTTTTTGTATCTGACATTATATGATGTTATTTTCTCTTTGGAACCAACAATGAAATTATTCTGCTAGGTTGGCAAAAAAGTGAGGTGCTCTTCGTAACGTTTCTTAAATACCAAGTTGTTGGTATATTTTTCGAGAAATTTTTCGAACTGGGTGATTTTGGTCATGAAAAAAGCTGTCCCCTGTACCATTCTCCTAAGAATTGCTTCTGACAAGAGTCTTTCCAATCACATCGATAGCGCTGCCACTGGAACTAGTGTGCCATCCTAAATATAGTTCTTGAAAATATCAGTTTTCGTGTTATTCATTAGGTACAAGGATGCAACACTTCAAAGTATGAGAGGTCCTCCATAGCTATTGCTCTTTTCTAGTTATAAGGAAGGTCGCAATGATACTTTGAGGAATCTTTTACAATTATCCAAATTTTTATCTTATTTCTCGTGTACTGTTTACTGAAGTTTGTATTAAACTACTTGTTCATTTAGCGGTGTTCATTCTTATTTACCATTTGCATTATTCTACTCACAGTAGTTTTTTTAGCACATTGATTTGGGCTCATCTTGAGTAATAGTAGTAATAACAATTCTCAGGTCCCAGAATGTGATTAAAATTGCGCAAATTTCGGTATTTAAACCCTTACAGTTTACACGCTGAAATACTCATTTCAAGTAATTCTTACAAAACCCCGGATCATATTTTAATCGTTAAAGATGATATTAATTCTGAATTGCACCAAAAAACGACCCGATTTCGAAAGATACCTTCACTGATGCGATTTACTTGTTAATACGATTATAAGAATTAATCGTGGGATTTCGAAATGAATCTGTATGCGGAAGCATGCTTCAGGTATTCTACACACTTCGTTTCTCATGGGGATAATAGAAAATAGGATTTTATTTTTATTTATGGAAGTTTCTGAAATCATTCTCATAATATTTTTCTCCGTTAGAGTTTGTGTTTAACTACCATTATTCATTACCAAATATATCAGTTTCTTTGTTGTTCATAACTAGCAGAAAGCTGCAATTAAAGTTTTCATTATGTAATTTTAAGATTTATATTTTTCCACTATAACGTAGCACCATGTATCAGATAGTAATGTTTTATGAATATAGTGCAGACGTTCAGGACTGCACTATTCCGTGTAAAAATTCTTCTCTCTCTCTCTCTCTCTCTCTCTCTCTCTCTCTCTCTCTCTCTCTCTCTCTCTCTCTCTCTCTCTCTCTCTCTCTCTCTCTCTCTCCCTCGAAAATGGAGGCATGAAGCTACTCTCAGATGACGTTGTCTCTTAATGACATCCTTTCTGTATATTAGGCAAGCGAGGAAAATTAACATAAATAATATAGTGGACATCTTAGTATAAAGTTTATGTATCAACATATTGCATATCCTCCATTAATACCCAACAAGAATTTGTTAAAATTTATTGAAAAAAAAAAGTAAAAAATGCGAAACTCTGAAATTTCTCCCTAGACAGAGCAACAATCAGACCAATCAGCTCTCAGACGCATGCACTGGTTTAGATGGATCCTGGTGTTACCATTCACTTTCAAAGCTTTTATTTTGGTCTTATTGTACCTCTCACAATCAGGTCCTTTGACGACAAAATCTAACTTCTTTTTTTTTTTTTTTTGTGTTGGAGGTGTTGGGAGTTAGAGTGGGAATGGGGATAACCAGTCCAAGTGCTCACGAGAACTGAAGATGTATGGGGCGGACAGGGAGCGTGTTTTGCCATTAGTGGTGACAATCATAAATATCTTAAAATACCAAATTTTAATCTAGCGCTTATTTACAGAGAAGTTTGAACTTAATTCATCATAGCTAATGGAGTTTCGCTGCTTCACCAATTCCTTGTTATTTATCAAATTCTATTTTTTTTTTTTTTTTTTGGTGAACTTCACTGAATTCTTTCATTTCTCATTTCTGTTCAGCAGCATCTTATTACCATTCAGACCACGCTTTGGTACTGATAAGTAGTCTTTCATTCTTCCGCTTGAGTGCACACGTTATTAAAGGTGCGTGAACACTGCTGAGGATCTGTATCACATCTGTTTAAGCCAGCTGTTTGATAATATTCCCTTAGGACTACTCTTGAATTGATGCATTGGACAGCTTTCGTGTTTACAGTACTTCTTCCACATGCCCTCCTTCCCTTTCTGGCATAACCCAGAGACTTTTGTTTCAAGTCTGTTTGACTTTTATGTGAAGTGTTACGTCTCTTGTTTTACAGTTAGGAGGTAGCAACTCTGTGCAGCTCAAGGTCTCTTGAAATGATTTTTTCTTGTATTTTTATGCATTAATCTTTTGCCTTGTGAGCTTAGAATGCCTATGTTCGTTTTCTAAATACTATTATCATTTTGAACAAATTTGAACCGAATTGAATGCTATGAAGTATTAGTAATTTGTCTCCGGAGCAATTAGTCCATCTGTGAGTCGAATTTACTTGACCTAGCATGTTGAGCGACTACATCTTTCGATTGTGGATTTCAAACCTTCTGAAGCTATGATACTATGCATCGTGATCACTGCGAACAGACCAAAGCTACTTACTACAAATGAAAAAATTGCTAAAAAGGACCAAAACTGTATCTCATCATATTTTCGAGGAGATATGATTATCCATTCGGCATAAAATTCTCACCGGCTTTTCGTGGCCAAATTTTGTGGACCGCTAACTCACTCAAGTGTATGATTGATCTTGTAAGAAAATCGCGAGCGAGAGTTTTGATACACCAATGTCTTGGAGGAATTTGTTCACCAGAAAAGAATTTATTTCCACACTTCCTTTACAGAATTTGTCGACGATCTGAAATATATCGATGCACAAACCCTCAGTAAGTTAATTTGTCATTATGGTGTCGTATTATGCGGGTTTGCCTACGTTTTATGGGAGCGGAAATTACGTGTTATAAAATAAGACGACCGAGGTTGACCGAGCTTATCCGGAGCTGCTTCTCTCTCTCTCTCTCGCTCTCTCTCTCTTTACCTATCTGTTTATCTAATTTATCCATCTAACTATCATGCTTTCTTCCGGGCAATTATATTTTGATACCTTAGAGTACCTGCAACCATAATTATTATTATGACGAGAACAATGAGAATATCGCAAAAATTGTATTAGTACCCATGACCATTGCTTCTTCTATTAAGTGTATATTACATGATAATACTTCGAGTACTTTTAAACTTTTGACATATTGATTCGAATACCAGCATCTGTTACAAAGGTAGTACGTTACTGATAATAAATTACTGCATAAAAGCATGTAGTAAATCTCATTTTCAACTTTAATTTGCGAAACTGATGCTTTTCCTACTTTGTTGAGTTGAAGTAAGGATTCACAAACCGCAATGTATGTTTTTTATGACATACCTTTATGACACAGTTGTCTATTGTGATATTTTCTTGTCTAAGTTTGTTGCGTTAATCTTAAATTATACTGTTCAGGTGATACCAAGTTCTAGACTAATTAATAATAATAATAATAATAATAATAATAATAATAATAATAATAATAATAATAATAATAATAATAATAATAATAATAACCTCTACTTAGGCAGTTATGTTTTGGCTTGTTTATTCCTCTCTTCTTTTTTTCTGCTGGCTTTAGCAGACTTAATATAGTGATCCATTGTGTGACGCCAGCTCAGATGAGTTATTTGTGGTGGGCATCAATAAGATTTAACGATGGTTACCCACATAAACCAAACAACATTTTCAAATAATTATCTGAGGAGTTCTCGTATAGAAGAAGTCCTGCCAGAGAAGTTAACTTTGGCAGTCATGCAATCTGAGTGACTCGACCAGATGGTAGATTATAGGAACAATATAAGAACAAGACAAAACGATGATCCAGAGTTCTGAATTTAGTAACTGAATTTGATAGTAGCCGGAAGTGCACGCATTCAGTGTTACAAACTTGTTTGCTCAACGCAGAAATGATGGGTGTACACTCTCTACTGAATGATCTTGTTACTGGCGGTGTGGCTGTTTTATTTGCATTAAAGCTGTTCTTACCACTCTCCTCCCATCTGTTTCATCTGAAATTATAATGGTTCATCTTTCCTCTTAATCAAGGCAACCCTCGGTCAGTTGAAACAAACTTTTCAATTATTGTTCAATATTCTGTTCCATAAGGCAACCCTCGGTCAGTTGCAACAAGCTGTTCAATTGTTGTTCAATATTATGTTCCATAAGGCAACCCTCGGTCAGTTGAAACAAGCTGTTCAATTATTGTTCAATGTTATGTTCCATAAGGCAACCCTCAGTCAGTTGAAACAAACTTCAATTGTTGTTCAAAATTCTATTCCATCTTTCGGTGGAGTTTGTAGTAATTGGTACTTGTTAACTAAGCTTGCCGTTGGTTATGATGTTGCACCTTTTTTCTTAAGTATTTACAAGTTTTCAATATTTTCATCAATTAGTTTGCTCTTCCTGTTGCTTTTCATTTTCCCTTTACATAATAGAAAGATGGCCCGTAGCATCTAGAAAGCGAGAGTGTTCGTGCAAGTTAGATGTGACTGTCTCGGTGACTAGACTAGTTTAATTTTTAGTTTTAAAGACATCTCCATGATACGTCCTCTGAATATTTCTTAGAAAAATAAAGTCGAAATCAGCCACGATTTTAACACGTTTATTCTTATGGCACATCTGCTCATGCAAACACAAACATGTAGGAAAATACACTCATGCATATATATATATATATATATATATATATATATATATATATATATATATATATATATATATATATATATATATATATATATATATATATATATATATATATATATATATATATATATATATATATATATATATATATATATATATATATATATATATATATATATATATATATATATATATATATATATATATATATATATATATATATATATATATATATATATATATATATATATATATATATATATATATATATATATATATATATATATATATATATATATATATATAATCATGAAGCTACCAATGTCGCTTAATATCAAATTCACGCTACCTCGAGAGTATCTCCGTTGGAGAATTATCACCGAAGGGGAATTTATATAAGTGATAAATGAATAAGTACCACCGGGACGCGAACCCTTGACATGGACCCATTTAGCGACTCCAGTAGACGTTACCACCGCGCCATCAAGAGAGGCTAAATACAATTTCCCCGCTCACGACGGGAAAAAACAGTACAGCAGACTCGGTAATGATTTTTATATACCTCTCTTGATGGCGCGGTGGTAGCGTCTATGGAGTCGCTGAATAGGTCCATGTCAAGGGTTCGCGTCCCGATGGTACTTATTCATTTATCACTTATATAAATTCCCCTTCGGTGATAATTCTCCATCGGAGATACTCTCGAGGTAGCGTGAATTTGATATTAAGCGACATTTGTAGCTTCATGATTATATATATATATACATACATACATACATACATATATATATATATATATATATATATATATATATATATATATATATATATATATATATATATATATATATATTTATATATTTATATATATATATATATATATATATATATATATATATATATATATATATATATATATATATATATATATATATATATATATATATATATATATATATATATATATATATATATATATATATATATATATATATATATATATATATATATATATATATATATATATATATATATATGGGCCTTTAGCTCAGAAACAACGATAACCAGTCCACTAAAAAAATAGATTCGATGCCCCCTGTTCTATGATATTGATGTTACAGATGTCAAATATGAAAATCGGATCATTTCACAGTTCGCATCCTCTCCTTCTACCTCTAGAACAAGGGAAAAATATATACAAAGAAAACAAATGTATTCTCTTCCAAAAGAATGCAAACCACTCTCCCTGAGCACGGTCTCAATTTTGCGAGGAGGCATTCGGCGTCGATTGGAATTTCCCATTTGTAGCGCGCTTTCATTTCCTTTCTCCCGCAAAGCAATTGACCTGCTTGAAAGCAAAACGAGGAAAAGAATTTTTCGAGAGCAGAAGTTTCGTTAATGCAAGTAAAATCTTTGTGAATGTCTCTGATTTGAAAGGCATGCAATAAAAAAAAAGTATCGATATCTGCTATCCCTTTTCTTATTATTTTCCGTAAACAGGAAACACGTATTGAACTAAATAAAGACACGAATAATGACTGATTTCATTGGTTCCAGTTCAGTGATCTGTAATACTAGCCCAGGTTGTCAAGAGCTGAGGAAAGTATGTGTCACATTCCAAGTGTTTTTTCCTTTCGAAATCAAGGGCCACCATTCTTTTTTTCATATACTTGATAGGCATTTAAAAAATAGGTACAGTAAACATGCAGATAACTGAAAGGAAAAGTCTTTCAGATAATATAGAGCAAACAACACTTCAATCGATTTCAACAAGTCTTAAAGGTTTCGCTTTCGTACCTTGGCAAAGTACCAATGGAAAGCGCGTCCGATTCGTGCTTATGGTAACACACGAAACAATTTTCGCTTGTGCTTGAATAGCCAAATATACCCGCAGTCATGAAGATTGCGGTCAATTCAGCTCGGTCGAAGTTTCAAAGAATAAATAAAGCTAATGGATCTTACTTCTCTAATATTCTTACAGTTATGGGAGTATGTTGTACGAAATGTGAAAGCATCCGACTGTAAACATTCAACTTTTCCTTCTTTAGTCATTGAAATAAATTACTCCATAACTCATCCACCAACAGAAATAACCAACAGTATTGCAGTAATACATATTTTGCCGATAATATTCCTTGAAATAAGGGTAACATGTAACGTATGCATTGTTTTATGTGAAGATGCCATGTAGATGTTTTGGCATTAACATACAGCAAATTAAATAAGTGCAAAATTTTGTTTTACAGAGGGCAATATATGGCCCCCTTGCTGATAATAAATAAGAGGCTTTCAAAGTCAGTAAAACAGTGGACTTACAGTCTTTAGTCTTTGGTGCTTAAATTCTACTCCAATTGACGACAGTCATCGTTGCTGTTTGTTTATGTGACTATTCAATGCTAATATTTGTTTCATATGGAAGTGTATTATACACGAAGTCGTAGGAAGTTATTTTATCAGTGCATCATTAGGCCTTTATAATGATACCTTCAAACTCATTGACCTGTACGTCAGTGATACCTCAGCTAAGATTAGTTTTCAAGGAAATCGAGTCATTAAAAATAATGAAACATTTTCAGATATGTTCTTTCGTCTTCTGTGGGATTATCCGACTGAAAATAAATACAAAAATCACAGGACTTTCCAGTTTACCGCTTACTCCAGTTATGAGATATGTCAATATTTTGCGAGGTCTTTGTTAGCAGATTTCGATAAACAAAATCCACAATTATTATAAAAAAGTTAATATGGCGTGAAAAATTCACTTAACAGAACAACACTTTTAATGTCTAATAATAGCTAAAGAAGTCAGGAGGCATTAGAAAATTACTCTCAATATTTGTCGCACTATCAAAGTTGAAAAGAGCATTTAAGTTAATAAAAGTAGAGCTTTTATTAGGTAATGAAGTTGAAATAAGCCTAGTGAAATAATAGCTAAGTAGACAGAAATTAACATGAAAATACGTGAGGATTAGGAATTGTGGTCGTGAATATGTAGAATTATGACACTCTAGAAATGTATTTCTAATGTGGAAAATAACGAGAGTTAAGAAAAGTGATTTAAAAATCTATTTTATCTGATAATAACAGTTAAGAGAATTAAGAACGCGGGTAGGAGTGTTCTCCATGCTATTTTAGAAGAGAATTTGAATTATTAAGAAATTATAGGCATTCATGAAAGTAGTTGAAATATCTTATTCTACAGTAAAAGTAGTCGGAGGATTCGTACATAATTGATAAAAGGCTCATTCCGATCTATAAAAAGTAACGAGTATTCAAACAGGTAAAAAAATGCGCCGAAGTTTCTTCGGCACCATCACGTTTTCTGTACACCGTATAATGCTGCATGAGCCGCTGCCCGTGAAACTTTCAGCCGCCGCCCGTGGTGGCCTGTCGTATAGTGTTGATAGACGCACGATCCAGGCTAATTTTAACCTTAAATAGAATAAAAACTACTGAGGCTACAGGGCTTCAATTTGGTATGTTTGATGATTGGAGGGTGGATGATCAACATACCAATTTGCAGCCCTCTAGCCTCAGTAGTTTTTAAGATCTGAGGGCGGACAGAAAAAGTGCAGACGGACAGACGAATAGCCATCTCAATAATTTTCTTTTACAGAAGACTAAAAAGGACAACCCTTGCTTTTATTTCATTATGAATGAACTTTTTATCACGAACAGCACAGCGCTGCTCTGTAATACAACCAAAACCTGTACTCTGAATATAAAGTTAATTGTTACCGTCAGCAAAACAAATTAGCCCTCGCACACAGTTTCGGAGAATGTTTCATAAAATCATTTATCACAAAAAATGTGGGTTTCGTACAGTACATAGTGTGGTTTGAAATTACACCAAGGCTACGCAGTCAGATTGGCGCTAAATGTTTAAGCGCGCGCGCGCGCTAGAGAGAGAGAGAGAGAGAGAGAGAGAGAGAGAGAGAGAGAGAGAGAGAGAGAGAAAGAGAGAGAGATGGGTGGGGGGATGGGGGGATAAGGGATGAACTTATCATAGTTCACAAATGGTCTTCTTATGCTTGCATGGTTTATGAAACTAAATTCAAGTCTGATTTTGGTGAACCATTTCCACGAGTGCAAACTCTGTTGCTTTATTTGTTTCAAGCAATGTCGTCTTATGGTGAGATTTTAAAAGGCTGGCACCTTATCTCTCTCTCTCTCTCTCTCTCTCTCTCTCTCTCTCTCTCTCTCTCTCTCTCTCTCTCTCTCTCTCTCTCTCTCGCCAACATCGATGAAAAGCTTTTATTAGGTCATTTATAAAAAACGTTTCATAAATGAACTAATAATGGTAATATCAAAGAATTTTTAATCTTTTGTTATAAATCCTAGTTATTAGGAGCAAACCAAACTTAAAAAAATTGTCGAATAATCGCATGCTAGCTGACTTTCTACGAATTTATCACAAATACTGAAATAAATATTCTATGAAAATGTCACAGGTCAGAAAACATCTTGAGCTACTAAGTGTCATGAAATGAAGAAGACCTTTCAAGCTTGAAGAAACGTTTCTGTTATTTAATTCTGCATTTTTTCAATACTGATTCAGTGCTTTGGTCCTCACCAGACGGCTGTCATCTGAATTGACTGGAAATAGCTTTAATTCTATTGAATTTCTCCTTCCCGGTTAAGTATTAATCTCTGGCACTGTCGTTTCATGAATTCATTGAGCAAGCTTTCCGTTTTTCTAATAAACTTCTGACTATCGTTTTACATTCAGCACATAATCCTAATAAACAATTAAATCTAACAGTCTTCTCGGCTGTGATGTTAAATATCACATGAAAACGTAGAAATTTCATGTCTGAATGATTTCCCTTATCACTTCAAATTAGAAGCAAATGCTTTTTGTTTATGTATTTTTTCCGTGAGCTCATATGAATTTCGCTTCATTAATCATTTTTTTACGTTGGATTAAGCCACCTATTAGCTTGGTGTTTTTTTTTTTTTTTTGTATCTGAATAACATACAACATACAAGTCTTTTAGAGATAACGTGAGCGGTCAGAAAACATCACTGTTTGGAAACGTGTAATGAAAGGTACTATAGTAATGAAAAAAAGACGAAAGTGAAGTCCTAATACATCTTGAAGTAACACGCAGTGGCCATGTGAATGCAATAAAAGGACGAGCAACTGAGTAAAAAATAACAACGCCAAACACGTTGATGTCGAAGAAAGTGGTTCTGCAAGATACTGAAACTAGGACTCGCATCGGTAAAAATTTAGTCTATCCCGGGATGTCAACTGGGGAAATGGTCTGACATCGTGACCCCTTTAAAGCTCTATGTATCTTCAAAATTAGGGGTACATTCTAGAGTTCTGAGGATGAGAAACTCTTGTTGCGGGGGTACAAAAAATGCAAATGCAAAGTTTTAATGACAAGTTGTTAGTCGCCAACTGCTCTCGGTGAGTTATTTGCAACAAAAACGTCGAAATTTGCGGGAGCAAAAGTGTGAAATGTGCAGTGATGAAAAGGTGTACCTTAACACTGGCATGCATAACTATAGATAGGAATATAATTTTTTTAGTTCTTTTATACTTCCACAGAGTAGAAAATCCTTTAATCTTTTACGTATTTTCGAAGTAGAGTAATTATTGTACTTATTTAAAGTTTCTGTCATTCCATGACCGAAAATTTTTTGGGAAGCACTGGTTCCGATTATATCGTTCAGATAATTTTCAGCGGTCAACCCAAAACATCAGGTCATCTCCCTGCTCAGTGATAGGGTACAGTATTATGCTATTGGCAACTTTCTGAGTCGAAGACTTACGTAGTTGTAACGATGACGTTATGTATGAAATTTATCAGTCACACCCACACGTCTCTCTCTCTCTCTCTCTCTCTCTCTCTCTCTCTCTCTCTCTCTCTCTCTCTCTCTCTCTCTGCGACGACTTTTTGAAGCAAGTTCAGTCCCTGGACTAAACGAGATGATAATTATATAGGATTTTAGAAACAAGTTTTTCATCCTAATTTTTTTTTAAATAACGAAATCACAGAAATAAATAAAAATTTTCGTTGTATTTTGATTATGAAGGAATTAAATAGTCAGTGAAAAAAAATAAGTTTATTCATACAACAGAATTTTAATTTAGTTGTTATCTTTACATATTCATCAATCCATATATGTGCATATCTAAAATAAAACGGTATATGTTATGAAATTGTTAATGTTATGTCTGTTTAGAAATTCTGCCCACAGCAATCGAATAATTCCTGTTTGGTGCATTTCTGAACGTGAGATGGTTTACGGAAATGCGGGAATTAAGCTCTTTTTTGTGTGTGTGGACTGGGATTATTCCTAAAAATATCAACAAACTAATATTTCTGATAAAAGTAATGTTTTGTAGTTATTAACACCAAAAATTTTAAGTCAGTAAACGAGCTATTGCTTACTAAATGATGTAAAACTTAATATTTTCGTGTCCATAAATTCTAATCTCACTGCATTACTACTAGCACAACCAAACCTTTTTTATTGCATGATCTATCCATTATATGGGACCATATTCACCAAACACCAACACTAAATTTCCAGCTTAACAAAAACATTTTCGCGCAATGGGAAAACCGGGTCTAACAAACTGAAGGTATATTATTAGCTGTCGCTTTCACGGTTGTTATTATGGCACTGAAAGCCTAAAAGCTTTAACTAGTTATCATTTACCTCCAACTCTATGAGATACTGAATGGACTTGTGTTTCCCTAGAATGAGCAACTACGTATATATTAAGTACATAATTCGTATTCAGTGAACTTGCAGGTTGGGGTATGTGTTCTATATTCAGTGATCTCACAGGTGGCGTGACCATTACGTTGGCAAATACCTTTCAGCTTTCGTTCATTCGTATTTTGACGATCGTTGACCCATATGGCATTGTGAGTACCGATATGTCGTCATGATCTTTCCCGGACGAAGAGTAAACGTGCCCAGAATTAAGTGCATTCGTGAGTTGGTAATGATGAGTTTTGCTGGAGAGAAAATATGTAAAAACTAGATATTAGGGCTTGGGCTGTTGTAGCGCTTAATTTGAGCATTGCATCTAATTTTCTTTGGAGATTGGTCCTCCAGTTTGCTGAAGTGAGTAATGAGCTTTGGTAAGAGTATTCTTTTCATTTTACAGGCCTGAGTGAAATTATGTTTGCTTTTGCTACCTCATTTTACGTGTTTTTGTGCTCATTCATTTTTATATGATTCCTTTTATTATCTGTTTACTCATGTCATTTCAATTAACTTTTCTGGTTATTTATGGGATGATTCTTCCTTCGCAGTGACGAGTTTGTGTGAACTCATGTCAAGGGGCACAGCGCCCTGGGCTGAAGGGCATGAGAGAATGGAGTGGTGGTCATGTCGACTAAAGACTCAATTTAACTATGTTTTGGCTTGACTTGTTCAGTGGTGATAGGGTGTAGGAAGATTTGGACTTAACAATTTTAGTTTAGTCCCTGTTAGGTGTGTGAAGATCCCATTTTCTATGTTTTGGTTTGGACTTTGGACCCACCCCACTCGACCCCTCCTCACCCACAATCCTCTCGGGCTAACGAAACAACCAATCCATTTTAAAAAATCAGTGTGACTTAGTCATTTAACCAATTAGTGCTGTGTTAGAGTTTCAAAATAGAGTATGTTGTCGTAACTCGAGAGTTAATTCAGTGTCTTTAGTTGTTTATGAGAGAGAGAGAGAGAGAGAGAGAGAGAGAGAGAGAGAGAGAGAGAGAGAGAGAGAGAGAGAGTGAGAGAGAGGCGAAATGCTCCGCTCGGCTTAGAGAAGTGTTGATCAGTGCTACCAAGGTTTCCTTTCGCGTCCTCTTCGAGGTAAGCTGAAACATACCGCCCTCTCCTAGGGCTGTAACATATATATGTAACACTGAAATGTATGTGATAACCATTTCTAATGGATTAAAGAATTCTGACTTTGACTTCTAGGGTGTAATATAAGGAACTGGTAATATTTACTAAGAGGATGTAGAATTTACTTTGGTTCCCCAATTTATTTTTTATTATTCAGTTGGCTAACAAATCAAATCCCCCTCCTCCCAAAAAAACAACCATTCATTCTAAAATAGAAGTAATATCTGTGGTAATCAGTGCATGAGAGAGTTAAAATCGAACCAGAGTGTAACCTATTGATGTTACAGCGATAACTCACGATAGCAACATACAAAGGACGCGATAGACAAATAGGTGAAAGCCCCTTTCCTGATCGTTACGATAAGAACTGCCAGTATATCAACATTTCACTAACATTACTTTTGATACCCAAGAACATTCTGGAAAGATCGAATAGTAAACTTGGTTTTGGTAAAATAATTTGATTAGCTATATTAGAACTTTTTTCAGTATTTAAGGAAAAGTCATTACGGATCACTGCTCGTTAATTCTAAGGTGATTGGTGCTTACCACTGAAGAACAGTAATTAAGGGCATGAAAAAAGATGAGCTGCTTTTTCGAGAATGTACATTTTCTTCGATAAAATACGTAAGATCTCATTACCCTAGAATAAAATATATTTATAATTAAGAAAAATAGTGAGTCGCAGCGATTACGTTATCTTTCAATCTGCACAAAGCACACCAAGGATCTACTGACTCAGCACACGTTACTGCCATTTTTAACCCAGTAGCAATAGGAAGATGACAATATTAATACGAGGAAAAGCATACAAGCTAAATAAAATCATGGCGAGTATTTAAGTTGGATGCGTGACGGGTTGTTGTGAGATTTGGGTACCAAACCTTATTTCAAACAAAGTGGTTTATTACTTTGATAAAAATATTTTATTTGTCTCTATTTTTGTTTTGAATAAAAAAAAAAATACTATGACAGGAAGTTAATACTGTCAGTGTAAATGGTCAAAGCTGATATATATGACTTCGTGCAGCAATTTTGATTAACAAATAACTTATCAATCTACATATCTCGAAAACAAATCATTAAGTTCACTGACTGATGTAGATAGTGTACGCAAAGGTACTCGCCTGTATTTCCTAAATAAATGAATTAAATAACATAAAAATTATTTCATATCATCAATGAAAACTCTTCAAAAATATCTTTAATATTACTGAATTATACATCATTAAGTTTCGTTATTTTTACTTAAAAACAAAGGACAAATGAGGAACCTTCCTCATCTCCCTCCAAAAAGAAAGGTGAATCAGTGTCCTCTTTGCGAAGGATTTGCTCATTACGATCACCGATAGAAGGAATTTCGCTAAACGATCCATCCATCATCATTACCTCTTGCTTCCAGACCATCCACCAAGACTTCCTTATCACTAGAGATAACTCTTCCCAGAATGTTTCAGCTTCATTCTCTCTCTCTCTCTCTCTCTCTCTCTCTCTCTCTCTCTCTCTCTCTCTCTCTCTCTCTCTCTCTCTCTCTCTTTGCTCATTACTTCGCTAAGTGACATTTATTCCTTTCGTTCCGTTCCTCTAAACTTTCCTTATCCTCCTATTCACGCTTCATTGCCTGCTATGTAAGGAAGCTGATTTCATTTTATTTTACCCTTTTGCATATTTCGTTGGCTGTTTGTTAACGAAGCGTAGCTGTCCACTGGAGTAGAATCAGACATTATTTCTTTATTATACTTCTCTTTCGATTTGTCGTATGATCGTCTGCCTTGCTTCTTGAAACTAGCATTACTTTTCAAATCTCACCTTCTTACATTTTCGTCTTCCTCCTCCTCCGATAGTTTCCACTTCTACTTCTCTTCATTATCTTTCTCATGCTGCTTTCCTGCAGCCAAATACACATTGGATAAATCAAATAGCAGGGGCCAACAGAAAAGTAGCGGCACAATTTTGTTTCTTTGTTCTGGGAATCGCAACTCATTTGCAAGGTCGTTTCATCACAAAAAACTTCCTCTCGACTGATGTTTTATCCATAGCCTGAAAATGATTGCTCACGTTATACAGGCAGTCAGGTAAACAAACTTCGAACATATATCAACTACAAATTGTGTTGATGCATTTCGGCGAATTTTAAACTTTAGCACCATGAAAAAAGATTATTTCATCACCTTTTAGTAAGTACTGTTTATACGTTTTTTTTTCTTAAAAATATGAATACCGCTTCCTTTTAACCCAGATATTGAACCAGATTTTTACTGTAGTTTCAAGGATTTAAAAATTGCATTTACCAAGTTTACAAAAGCAGCTTCTAACATAAAAGCAAAAAATGTCTTGTTTTATGTACGAAGCTCACATACATAATAAAATCCATTAAAAGGGCGAATACCGAATTATTTAATGCTCTGCAAGAAAAATTGTGGTTACATAACTGCACTTGTATAGATAAAAATCAGTTTACATGCTTTGTTGCGCATGTCATTGTCCCGTCTTTTTAGGCTTCTAGTTTTTCTTATTTCTAAAACCCTGTAAATTTTAAGGTCACCGAGTTCAAATTTTTTGAAGCAGATTAAGTAAGAATTCAGAAACGTTACGTGTGAATAATAATAATAATAATAATAATAATAATAATAATAATAATAATAATAATAATAATAATAATAATAATAATGGAGAAACAAATCCACAGTTATGTATATGTACATATATTTAAAGATAAATCATATACATAACTGTGGATTTGCTTCTCCATTTTAAGACTCATGCTACTATGAGTCTTTTTTAATAATAATAATAATAATAATAATAATAATAATAATAATAATAATAATAATAATAATAATAATAATAATAATAATAATAATAATAAAAAGAGGACAAGCATATTAATCATTTTTACATCTTCTCTTTTCAGATAGGAAACTTTCTGGCCTGATTTGGGCTTTAAAGTTCTATCCTTCTCTCTTTAGTGGTTTCTTCTCTCTTTATGTTTGAAGATGGAGCAAGAAAAGTTGGCAGCGAAATTAATTTTTTCCATAACGGAAGGGGTTGATTTATGTAAAAAAAATTTTCAAGGTAAATTCCATTCGTAACTATACTTAAATATCGAAAAGATTATGTCTATTTTCTGTCTGCTTGTCTGTGTTACTTGATATGCGTATGAGACGTTACATAAATTTTGATGACACGTAGTTAATGCTTCTGTGTTTCGTGAAGTTACAGATTTAACAACTGAGTGTTGGTAATAATTCATTACCAACACTCAGTTGTTCATTACTAATGAACTTAAAAGATGGATCTTCACCATCTTAACTTTACCTTCAGTTCATGGAATTCTGGTTGCAATTTAATTCGGAATTCCCCTTCATTTTCCTGGTATTTTTTCTCTTAGAATCCTCGTTACTTATGAAGAAAAGTATCTAGTCTCATTACATGGCTTCCTCCTATCGGCTGGATGAATGATGTTAATCAGTGTTAATTAAGATAGTTATGAAGACTTCCAGTAGGAAGCCGGAATTTTCGCCTAATGAAGCAACCATTGGATTATTAACTGAAGCAAAAAGATGAAAAGCGGGTAATTTTTTTTTTTAGTTTCCCCTCAAATTATCTTTTTCGTGGGTCTTTATAATTGATAATAACTTCGCATTATCAGAGGTTTGAATGATTTCACGTGGATCCATCTGCAAGTAGAAAAGCAGTTATTGTTTGTCTGTGAAGGTCATCACTTGCAGATTTTTAATTAGCTAAGAAAGTTTACGAATTAAGGGAATAGGTAGCTGGGTGTCGACTTGTAATAATGAGAAAAACTATTATTTAGCATTTGCACCCGTGGTTTCTTCTAAGCAGGTAATAAGAACGAATCACTTAAAACCGTTATAATACTTAAGAGATCGTAACTGAGCAAGTGATTTTCATATAATTTTGAATAATTTTGGGGTAAGCGAAGTCTAACATCAGCTTTGTTTTGACATGTGCCCCATTGAAAAAGTTTTTATGTGAATAGATGCGGTACATTTTTCTTGTTTCGTCAATTGAGTAATTAAAGGATGAACTTCGATCTTGAAGTCAGGCAGCATTGTTTCCTTTCCTCTTAGAAAAAAAAAGACGGTCAATGTGAGACGAAAATCAATAGGAAAGTAAATTTCAGCCCTTCTTCCTGCCCACAGTACATATGATTTTAGGCTGAAGATCATAGCCAGATAAAAATGCATTTCATTTCCTACTTCATGAAAAAAAAAATGTTATGAAAGGAATGCACAATCTTTTGGCAAAGATGAAGAAAAATCTCTAACCTCTCTCTCTCTCTCTCTCTCTCTCTCTCTCTCTCTCTCTCTCTCTCTCTCTCTCTCTCTCTCTCTCTCTCTCTCTCTCGCCCATAATGGCATATAAAAGGAAAAAAAATGTCTGTCCGTGGTACAAGGCTCCATTCTTTTATTACTGAAAGAATGGAGCACAGAAAGAAACACACGAAAGTGTCAAGGGATAGGAGATATAATTAAAGTGAATGAATTACAATCACATTCTGATTGTATCGGCCTACTTAACTGATAAGTAGATTAATTCGATCTCAAAGATACTACTACTAAAATGTGCTACGTCTTTAATTAATACAACTGCTGCTAATAATAGCGATTATGGTTAAAATGTTGAAATATAGAATTAAAAAAATAAAAGGGCTCAAATTAACAGAAAAAAAGACATGGCACTCCATGTGTGTGTGGGTAAACAATTATTATCATATATTTTGTCAATTTAAAATTATTTATAAATTTACATATATGCGAACATGTATTTAATCATCCGCATTTACTAACATCTCCCACCGACTGTGGAATACCACTTATGGAATACCACTGACGGAAGGAAGAGAAGCCATCTCAATGAAACAAGGAAAATAAAAAAGCTCAGACTTTAAAATTAATAAATTAGCAGAACAGGAGCGAAAGGAGACCGAGACACCCGAGAATGAACCGGTATCCAATTAACGTTGGGTAATACCGTGTCATCGCCACCATAAAATAAATGTTCTTCAGATAATATTCAAGTCAAACATCTCTCGGGTGACACTCAATTCTCGGAGGTGCCTTTCCAGTGTCCTCCTCCGCCTACTGCTTGGCCTTCTTACAAGCAACTGTACCAATGAGATGCAAAGCCTTGGAGTGCCATGTGTGGCCTGTTTTTTTTCCTTAGACTTACATAAGAGATCTTCTGCCGTTTCCCCTTAACCGTGATGGCATAACAGAAAAAGAAAACGGCCAGTGAGATTAATACCTTAACTGCTGAATGGTGGACGAATCTACTAATACCTTCAACCCTTACACAGAGCACGGTTCACTGCTGTCTTGTTCACAAAGCTTTGCTCATTATGTGTAATTTCCATAAGCCATCAGGTGACTCTCTCTTGTATTCGGATACGAAAATGTTAAAAATTGCAATCCTCTTCTCCCAGGAATCTCATAAATCATGACAGTGATTCACTCCTTGTGTGAAAAGCTAAAATACTAGTATCATACTAACATTGTACAAGACGAATGTAACTAGAGAATCCTTTAAAAAATTTTCAGTTTCCATTTGGACGACTGAAGAACAAACTATACAGTTCCGCAGGCCCGTAGCGAGGGGGACGGGGTGCCGTTCAGAGGGCTCAGATGAACGCCCCCGCTCCCCGCCTCCCGAGTACTAAGAGTTCCACCTGGCCAGTGTTGCGAAAATGGATACGAAAGTATCATTTGGATACCTTTTGAAATCGAAAATAATACTGTTTTACCAATTTTTGAGAAATTGGATACGTTATATTTTTTTGTATTTGCCATATTTGATTAATTTTTCAAAACACTTATTGCCATTTTTTATGGTGAAATCCTTTTAAAAGGCAAGGTTTTTCTCAGTTCAGCAAAGAATAAACAACACGTACATTCAAACGTTCCTATCTCTGAGGACAGACTAAAATCCCTGGCTCTCTTGCTTATTCACTATGAAAAGGAGGTAAACCTTGAAAGTGTTGCAAAACTGTTTGCAAAAGACAAAGGCAAAATCAACTGGACTCGCTAATTACAAATAAAAACTAGGTACTTATTCTGTGCATGTTTATCTTCATTAAATTACTCAAATACATGCTTGTTTATCTTGCTTTGCTCTCTGGAAAGCACAGTTGTGTACAGTGCAAACAGTACTGTACTCCTAAAACCCTAGCGCTTCCCGGGTCTTCGGCCTCTGGACCCCGACCAGGGCTCCGCCCCTGGACCCTTCTGGGGGCCTAGGCGGCCCCCACGCCCCCGCCTTCAAAGTTCCACTTTATACTAAATGAACATCCCCAGTTGTCAACCTGGCTACGGGCCTTGTCACACTTCAAGCTTTTTCCAAGAATGACGCCCTTTATCTGTATAATTAGACACCTCCATACTTTCTCTTTGCGGGATTTCAGTATGAAAATCACGTTTTCTTCATTTATTGAAAATTTGTACTTTTCAACAGACGCCAAGCAGTGTCCAGACTGACCTTTTGTCCGATGAAGAAGTTGTAGGATATTACAAAACGTTTAGTATTTAAGAGGGCTCAGGAATTTACGAAACGACGACAAATGTCAGTGTTCGCTTTTGTCTCTCTCGTCGTTGGTAGCGAAACCGGAAAGTGATATCCAATACTACTTTATCCAGTTTCTGTGATAAACACCATACGTCGATATACGAGTATTTCAACTTTTACCATTTTTTAAACATTAGAAATAGTCCGATATACCACTGAAAATAAACAGGAATTTTCATAACATCGGATTTTTTTCCGATCCTCGTTCGTCAGTCTCTGGTTAAAAATACGCAGGCTTCCTTGTTCCATCTATTGGTTTTTGTCACGACAGCTCTTTCGCCAAACTGAGGCATTATCAAGCTACTACTGACTTACAATCTGGATTTACAACCTACTTATATCATCGTGTAGAGAGAAAGTTTCTAAATGACCTTGAGACCTGAGCACTCGTTGGTCAAGGGATTAAAAACTTAATCATTTAGGAACTGAGCTTTGGGTATAAAGAGCATGTATGACAAGAAAAGTAAAACTGTAAACATATTGTTAAATAAATATAAAAAAAAAAACACCATGTACATAGTGTTTCCGTAAATTTGTGTTTATAAATCAGCAAAATCTTACATGTCTGCTTGCGAATACAGAAAAAAATAAGGTACTATTGAATATAAATTTGATAGCGTATGTAAAGGGTACAAATGTACAAATGTCCCTCTATGACGTTCAGTGTGCACATCATGGAGGGACACATATATTATATCCATGAAAATTAAAAATCTCACAAATAAAAAGGTCTTTCCAGTATTTCTCTTAAAGCAAATCAGTCCATGTGAGAAAGCTATTTTGTGCAATAATCTTGGCTAAGTCCATCAGCCCTTTCCTTTCCAGCTACATCTCGCGCATGTGCACCCAAAAGGCTTAACATTAGACTTCGTACCCCTAAGAGAAACAAACTCTAAAATTCCTGTGATTAATGAGGGATTCTGAAGGAAATTCATTAAATTTTTGGAAACATTTAAATTTGCATAGTATTTTTTTGTGTTTCATACTAACTATAACTCACCCTTCATTAGATATATTATGAACCAGCTCTCCAAAATTCACAGAATAATTAAAAATGGCTTTCACTTGTCTTTAAATCTGACGCTTGCCTTCATGTGTGAAATAAGTAAAATACAATAGAAAAAGTTTTTTTTTATATACGTATACAGAATTGAGAGAATATGATAAGGCGTTTTTATTAGCTAAGCAGAGTTATGGCCGTAAAGGATTCTCAGGTCCCTTTACCTCGAGTATTTGGGTGGCTTCTGGAGGGTCCTGCAGCATGTCCTATTGGGTTTCGATTAGTAGGAAATGTTATGAATTCAGGATGGGAGCTTGAGAGAGCTTCTCGAGATGTGTGTGAAGGGCTTCAGGCAGGCGTTGTCCTCTTGGACTGACTATACATGATGCCTCACTGTAGAAGACTGGAGATATCCTTGTCACCGACTTGGGAATGAGGACATCCTTCTCAAAAGGATATCCTACTACGATCGTCAGGAATGAAAACCTATGTAGGGGTTGGCTTACTTTCATTAGCAGTTGAGACGTTGCTCTGTTTTTAAAATAGCTGAATAGGATAATTCTTACGTTAAACTGGTACGGGAGACGTTCTTTTAGAAGATAATAACCCAAAATTCCTTCTCCTTCAGACGAAGGTTATTCACGAACGTCCGGCCATGCTTCTTGACAGGTGGAGACGCGTCCCCGTCTTTCCTTTGATGATCCCGGCTGTTATTCCACTCCTCGGATCTTTCCTAGATAGTGACCCCCAAGGGTTTTCGGAGGTCGTTATCTACGACTAATATTTCTTGGGGGTCATTATCTTTATGATATTTACAATCTTTTGTTGATGTTTTTACTGTAATCCCCAACGGGGTTGCACTAAACACGCCGAAAAGGTGGATACATGCTGGGTTAAAATCCGTGGGGGTCACTATCTAGGACTTCTTTATAGTTCTTGAGATGACATATAGGTCTATACTAGATATTATTATTAGTTCATCCATTGCTAACAAGGACTACGTTTGCTTTCAGTGCTTATTTACTCAGGTCCCGTGAACCATTAACGACTTTTTCCAAAGGTACCAGAACCCGTCGATGTCCTCTAGAAATATATTTCTCTCATGATGAAATAGTGAAAACATGGCGAATCAAAATTCAGGCTCGGGAAACACCAAAATTTAAACGGTATTGCTCTTTGAATCTGGTTCACTAATTTTTTTTAGAAGGGTTCTTTAGGTTTAACATAATGCTGCCAACAATAACTTGTAAAACCAAAAACACAACCATCAAGGAGGAGCTAATTGTAAAAATAATTACACATATAATACTAACTACAACAATTCAGTGAAAAGTCTTTTGTTTACGTTTTTAGAGTAATACACAACGGGCCTGTACTAAATACGCCGCAAGGGTGGGTACATACTGGCTTAAAACCCGTGGGGGTCACTATCTAGGACTTCTTTATAGTTCTTGAGATGACATATATACCAGATATTATTATTAGTTCATTCATTGCTAACAAGGACTACCTTTGTGTTCAGTGCTTCAATGAAGTTAGCTTATTTATATACTCATGTCCTTTGAACCATTAACGACTTTTTCCAAAGTTACCAGAACGCGTCGATGTCCTCTAGAAATATATTTGTACGCATGGCGAAATAGTGAAAACATGGCGAATCAAAATTCAGGATCGGGAGAACACCAAAATTTAAACAGTATTGCTCTTTGAATCTGGTTCACTAATTTTTTTTTTTTAGGTGTTATTTAGGTTTCAAATAATGTTGCCAACAGAAACTTGTAAAACCAAAAACACAACCATCAGGGAGGAGCTAATTGTAAAAATAATTACACATGTAATACTAACTAGCAATTCAATGAAACGTCATTTGTTTATGTTTTTAGGGTAATACACAACGGGCCTGTACTAAACACACCGCAAGGGTGGATAAATACTGGCTTAAAACCCGTGGGGGTCATTATCTAGGGCTTCTTTATAGGTCTATACTTTATAGTTCTTGAGATGACATATATACCAGATATTATTATTAGTTCATTCATTGCTAACAAGGACTACGTTTCCTTTCAGTGCTTCAATGAAATTAGCTTATTTACATACTCATGTCGTTTGAACCATTAACGACTTTTTCCAAAGTTACCAGAACGCGTCGATGTCCTCTAGAAATATATTTGCACTCATGACGAAATATTGAAAACATGGCGAATCAAAATTCAGGCTCGAGAGATCACAAAAATGTAAACAGTATTGCTCCTTGAATCTGGTTCATTATTTTTTTTTAGAAGTATTCTTCAGGTTTCACATAATGCTTCCAACAGAAACTTGTAAAGCCAAAAACCCAACCATTAGTAAAAATAATTACACTTATAATACTAACTATAACAATTCAGCTAAACGTAAACAATAAAAAATAACGAAACGCAAAATAATTTCAGCTATAAGACTAGCAGCATGGACAATATTAATGAACCCACTGCCAAATTCGGATCTTTGAGACCGAGCGAGTAAACAAATCCGATTTGTAAACTTTTAAGTCGAAGGAGCAGCTGGAAAACCATTTATTCTGGAAGAGCGGAAAAGTTTCTAATTCTCTTTGCTGAATAACTATCACGGAGATTTTCCAACAAGTCACTGCAATGCTTTCCCTTTGCCAAAAGAGATCGCTTCACGGAAGTATCTATTGAAAAGCTGTGAAATATTATTGCGAGAGGTTGTGACAACCCTTCTCTGTAAGAATAAGTAATTGTAAAAATAGTAATGCTAATTATAATAATATTGATAGCAATCGTCAATATCATCACCATCATCCTCTTCATAACCATAAATACAATCTCATAAATAATGCTGTCATATATATATATATATATATATATATATATATATATATATATATATATATATATATATATATATATATATATATATATATATATATATATATATATAAAATCTGGGAATGTATGATAAAGTCAAACTTTGTTCATGATGCTAATACTACGTAAAGCGGGTAAAGTTTATTGCTTCTCTTCGTCACTGTCTGGAAATTACTTTAACCCGGGGAAGGTTCAACTTCATTTGGCTAAGAGCCGCATGAACCCAAGAAAGGTCAGATCATGAAAGTCGTCCTGCAAATATTCTGGAAACTCTGTGAGGATGTAATTCTTATTTATTTTAAACTTTCTCGTTAAGGATCTTTTTATAAAAGTCCTCTTAATGTGAATCCTAAAATATAATGTTGAAAATTGAATAAATAGTTATTTTATGAGATGTTTTGCTCCCGATGCTACTTCGTTGCTCTGCATCATATATATATATATATATATATATATATATATATATATATATATATATATATATATATATATATATATATATATATATATATATATATATATATATATATATATATATATATATATATATATATATATATATATATATATATATATATATATATATATATATATATATATATATATATATATATATATATATATATATATATATATATATATATATATATATATATATATATATATATATATATATATATATATATATATATATATATATATATATATATATATATATATATATATATATATATATATATATATACATATATATATATATATATATATATATATATATATATATATATATATATATATATATATATATATATATATATATATATATATATATATATATATATATGTATATATGTATATATGTACATATATGTATATATGCACACACACACACACACACACACACACACACATATATATATATATATATATATATATATATATATATATATATATATATATATATATATATATATATATATATACGAGTATGTATATATATATATATATATATATATATATATATATATATATATATATATATATATATATATATACACCAAGAGTCTGCCAGTCTTTAAATAGTGTCTGACGGAGTTACATCCAGATTTTCTGTCACTTTATAAACAATAGTTTGTATGAATATCTACATTAGTAATGTCAGTCACCTTTTGATAAGGTAATAAAGCAGGAGTAGGAACTATTTACAAAAAATACGTGTATATCCATAAAGGGTAATATAATTCATTTGGGCTGTGTACCACGAATACATAACTTCGTATCTTTTAGTGTGCTTTCACCAGGTGTTGTGCAAGTTTGCTTGTGTCGTTTTAAAAAACTGAGTGCCTCCTGTTTCTCATCGTTTTAAACCGTCTTAACGAACGTACAGTGGGTCCATTGCTTCATGGCAAAAGGCTAAAAGGCACCAGAAAATGTTTTAACATCATTGAATTTATTTTTTTTTTTTGTCTCGAAAGAGTAATAATAATAATAATAATAATAATAATAATAATAATAATAATAATAATAATAATAATAATAATAATAATAATTATTATTATTATTATTATTATTATTATTATTATTATTATTATTATTATTATTATTGAGCTGCTGTTACTACTGCTGATTATGATGATGAGCTGAAAACTGAGTTAAATGTTTTCTACGTTGGTCACTACATTCGTATCTAAATTGCCATTATGAAGCTCACTTATTTCACCATTGCCAAAAATGACTTTTCCGTGATGAATACAATTTTATTATCCTTAAGGATTCATGGAATTTCTCTTCTGAATGGTATTCGACAACTTTGCATTAGATTTGATTGTTCCTGTTTTTATTTTAGGCTTGTATTTATGTTTTTTCTGAATATTACACGATTTTTAGTTATCTGTAAAAGAAAACTATTGAGATGGCTTTATCTGTCCGTCCGCACTTTTACTGTCCGCCCTCGAGCCTTAAAAACTAGTGAGGCTAGAGGGCTGCAAATTGGAATGTTGATCATCCACCCTCCAGTCAGTAAACATACCAAATTGTAGCCATCTAGACTCAGTAGTTTATCTGTTATGTAAGGTTAACGTTAGCCATATTCGTGCGTCTGGCAATGCTATAGGACAGGCCACCACCGGGCCGTAGCTGAAAGCTTCACGGACCACGGCTCATACAGCATTATACACTGTACATAAAACATGATTTCGCCGCAGAAACTTCGACGCATTATTTACTTGTTTAATTTTATTTTGGTGTAAACGCTTCGAACCTGCGTAAATATGTAGCTTTGCTGAATTTAATGTGTGTGGTAAAATGGATATAAAGTCTAGTGTCATTGGGAGACTACGTCATTGCTCATAGGGTGTTTCCCCGACTGCTTACTATGCACGTTCTCGGAGGAGACTGAACGCCCATATAAAGTTTTCCGTGATTTATTTATTTGTTTTTCAATTCAGGTTCCATGAAAAGATGTAAAAGCAATTCCATTTTCTGAGCAGACCACACCAGCTTTTCCGGAAGTTATAAGTTTGCATGCATCAAAAGTTCTGGGAACAAACTACGAATCGGTTGTTTGTTCGCGAGCGCTGTTCTGGGAATTGGATACTTCTGAGAAACACTGAACCGAACTTGATTTCACTAATGTAGCGAAAATCGAAATCGGTACAAACACCGCCATCCATGTCTGTCGTTACCACGAAACCCGTTCCAAACGTCTTTGGAAAAATATTCAGACAATTCCAAGAACATCAGTGAGACGTTGGCTTGAAAATAGACATAAGAGCGTACACAGCCATTGAATATAAAATATGATTATATACATTGAAACGACGCATACATATGATTACGTATGTGTGATTATAACATGTAAATTTGTAAAAAGTGTCTGCTTGCTATTCTTACATAAAGGCCGCCACTACAGCTATAACTGCGCAGTTATACCTGCACAGTCGGCCTGTGCAGGCAAAACTGAACCCACTAATGTTCAGTTATACCTGCGCAGTTATGCCTGTGCAGGCAAAACTGAACGTTAGTGGGTTCAGTTTTGCCTGTACAGGCCGATTGTGCAGGTATAACTGCGCAGTTATAACTGAACGTTAGTGGCGGCCTTAAGTAACAGGCTTATTCATGAGTCATCCTTTTACTGACGTGTATACCTTAAATTCCATTCATACAACAATTCTCAGTGCACGACTCGTATCCTAACCCAATAATTGCATTATTATTCACATTTCTCATCTGAAAATGTTTAGTACAAGAGGGGTGCATGTGTTCCCACTTACAGCAAAGCGAAAACGGTTTTTATTCCCTGAGCAGTTGGCGTTCACAGATGAAAAAAAAAAGTTCAAACTTGTTGCAATATAAGGTGATTTATATACAAGAAAAAGCAGGCAACCCTGTAGTTTCAGCTGTCAACTGGACATTTCAAGTTTTCTATTTTTTGATGTTATGTATCAAATTTTATCTTTGAAAGAGGATGAATAGCCTTTTTTTATGTTTTAATCTATATTAAAGAGATATATGTTGTTTATAACTTCTGGTGAAAGCAGAAAGTATAACTAAGTAATTCCAAATCTTGAAAGAACTGCCCTCCGTTTTCTGAGCAGCGAAAGCATATTCACGATTTTAATAATTAAAATGCATTAAAGTGCAAAATAAGGAAAATTTCGATGAAAAAGCTGCAGTTAGAAAGCAGCATCGAAGTTATTGTAAATGGCTGTTATCTCTGATTCCACTGAGAGCTGCTGCAGAAAGTGTTTTTTAACAGTGATATGCTACGGTACTTGAGAACACCCGGAGATACAACAAGAAAGTTAATTTACGGTGGACAAAATCTTTTTCTAGCATATTAGTATTTTTCCGTAACAAATATTAAACAAACACACGTTCGTACATACATAAGTACATACATACTCGTACATACATATCCACCATGTATAAACTTGAGGTTGCACCCAATACAGTCGACCAACTACCAGGTAAATAACCCACCGCTTTGGTCAATGCCGAGGCTACAAGTGCGGAATGATGTTTTATGTCTCCTGTTCGTAACTTTCAAGATTATCGTACTATAACTTCGCACCGCACTATCGATTTTCTTGTCGTACCGTACAGTAAAGATAAATATCGTAATTCGATACTTTTCCGTACCTGTAAGGAAAAGATTTTCATACCTGTGCCTGTAAAATTGTTTTTAACAAATACGACAAAATACAATAATTTATTATGACTAATATTTGATACTGTTACTGTTACCATTTGCGGTGAACCGAACTTTTAGTCGAGAGAATCTGATGCATCACGTTTCAAGTTTACTTACATCATGTATATAATGCAGGGAAGAACTTGTGGGAAAGTTCTCTGTCGTGTTTATGCAAAACGATCTCTGAATTTCCTGCGGTTTTGCAATTAGCCTCTGCAAACTCCGAAGCAATTTGCGAGTGCCGTCCGTAATCCTCTTTTAATTGCTTCTCCTGCAGACTGGATTTTCTGCTTAAGGAAGTGCTGTGGTAATGAGTGACTATGATGCTGAAATTTAGAGAGAATGCAGTGTTTTGAAAAATGTAGGGTGATTTCAGGTGAATTAAGCAAATGCCAGGATATTAGGTTACCTGGGGAGACACTGATTCGAAAAGTCATGTTACTGAAGAAATCATTTCATTATCGTTACTTCACCCTTCACTTCTCTTATATTTTCATTCCGTGCCTGTCAGTAAGTTCCTTTCTGTGTTTCTTCCTTCTTACCTGCTTGAAACTATGGGTGTTGTGTTGCTATATATTTAAGAATTTGGAAACTACTTGTGTTGCTATGTATGTAAGACACGAAGGAATTCGAAACCTTTTGAATGAAATTCCTCGCAAGAAAACTGACGGCAGCGCAGAAAGGGGTCTCTCTTGGTGTGCCTTTGAATTCAACCGGCTAGCCACCAGTTACAAATCTGTGAAGGAGATTAGAAAATAATCATAATTCTAACACTTGATTACGATAATCGACTCTCACCTTTCGACATAGAAAGGAACTAACATGAAAGGCAAATAAGGTCGGTTTGTGAACCTGCTAGTCTTTGATTCTTTTCTCATTCATTTCTCCTATTTTTGGTTTCATTCACATTTAATTAATAATTTGACTTTTCTGCACATCGGTTAATGTCTCTCATATCACACCATCATCAGGTCGCTCACCCACTCTCCACCTCTCAGTCCCAGTCCTCTAGTCCACGGATAATAATGATAGCCATTCATCTGCTGGACCTCAGTTTAGCGTCTTTAAATATCCTTGACGAGCAAATAAATTTCTTGGGAAAATGTGAAAGCATGGTCGGTATACCATCATTTAACGAGGAATAACCAGTACTACATAAAAGAGAATGGTATAAATTATGGTGGATGAAGTTAAACCTTAGCGAAATTCAAAAGCATTAGGTCTTTTCATTGATAGTTTTCGAGTACGTGTGATACGTTACCTAATATTGTTTGTCATTCTTGATTGCAAATTTACTGCTGAAAAACATATCTTTCTCTTCATCACTTGCACAAAAAAATCAATATACTGAGGAACTATTTCAAGATCTATAGAGACCATGCATTGAACATTGTTCCCCTGTTGGTCTTAAGAAGCAGCTGATGAGCATATTGTTGGAAAAAGTTGAGTGCTAGCACATTTCTGGTCCCAAATCTTGATATTAATCTTTTGCGCCATCGATCAACTACCTCACTGTGTATGCTGTATAAAATATTGCATAATTCTAATCATCCTCGCCATTCAGATCATTCCAGGTTATATCGTCCACAACATACTACTAGAAATGAAGCTCTTTCCAACAGCCTCTCATTTTCTTCTCCGAGATTCAGTGCAACATAATTTTGGGAAGTTTTATCTTTGTTGCAAACAATTTATGGAATAACCTATTTTATTCTGTAGTTAAATTCATTAGAACTTAGGTAGATCAAATATGGTGCGAGTGCATTTTTGGTTGAGGAGGCTGACTCGAGTCGCACTTCATAATTTATTTGTTATTTACCTTATTTGTTTTAATTTGTTATTCGTATTTTTTAATCATAATTTGATAGTTATCATATTTTTCTTTGTCATCTCTTCCTGATAGTTCTATTTTCTACTTTTCTGTAATGGACTGCTTTCCTTATTGGGCCCCATGCTGGTAGCATTGTAGTTTTCCCACTATGGTTGCACCTTGTCATGTAATAGTGGATTTCATTTCCAGTGTTTGTTTGCAAGACTGTTGGGATTATACTTTAAGTATGTGGCAAATGATATTCTTTATTAATAGAATATGTATGTTTAAATATAATTCAGTTATAAAGTTGCGCCATTATTCACGTATAAATGATTTCGTTAATCCAACCTCATTATGGTGTTACAATTTTATGATTTATGACTTTTTAGCGTTTTATCAATTCCATTAGAAGAATAGTATTTACAAAATGAAATAATTTTAACCTTGAAAAATATTTTTTCTCATCTGCATTTACTTGATTTTTAAGAATCTTTATTAGAACACCTTGACATATTAAAATTACTTATAATCATTATTGAGTTCTTAAGAAAATCTGTTACGTCAGCTCATCTTCAGTCTTTATCAATGTATTGTTCTTTAAAGTTAGTTACCTCTCTCTCTCTCTCTCTCTCTCTCTCTCTCTCTCTCTCTCTCTCTCTCTCTCTCTCTCTCTCTCTCTCTCTCTCTCTCTCTCTTATTACTTAAAAGAAAAAGGGGAAACCCCAATAAGTCGAAAACTTCGAAGGGATTTCTAGTTCCACCAGTCTCACAAAGAAAATATTTATCTGTTAAGTTCCAGTGGATGGTCTCGTGGGAGGAGAAGTTTGACAGGAAAGCCAAAAAGTACACCAAGTTACACCCTGGTATACTTTTCCCCCACGTTTCATCGTTTACCCCTTAATAATGAGTGAGATATTTTATGAAAATTTTACACACGTGTGTGTTTGTATGTATGTTGTTTGTATGTTTCTCAAATGTGCTACCCCTCGGTTTTCATCAAATGTTGAAGAGTGAGGTTGCTAGGCAGAACCTTTCTCCCTTCACGATCCTATGTAGGATCCACCAGACGAGACTAGCTACCCAACAACTTTGACGGCTTTACTTAGGAGTACAACCATCCAAAGTTTTTTTTCCTTATTTTTCTCAAATGATTATATGAATCATTTTGCTCTACTCGCATTTATTTAGCTGCTGATACATCCTGGAAGTTGCAGTGATTTAGTTTCTATTACCAAGAACTCATACATTCAATTGTAAGTATTTCTTAATATATGCTAAATGTTGCTTTACTAATGATGAGATAAACACGATTTGTAGTTGGCATTTTACATTATTACACGCGCACAACAAAACTTTATATATATATATATATATATATATATATATATATATATATATATATATATATATATATATATATATATATATATATATATATATATATATATAGAAATCATCAACACACAATCACGTGTGGAACAGAAATAAATTTCTGACTCACGTCGGGATCGAACCCAGGTCTCTCAGGTGGAATGCAAGGGGGTAACGCCCTTGCTTTCCACCTGAGAGACCTGGGTTCGATCCCGACGTGAGTCAGAAATTTATATATATATATATATATATATATATATATATATATATATATATATATATATATATATATATATATATATATATATATATATATATATATATATATATATATGATATTAGGAGGGAAGGAGGTGTGGGAGGCAACCATGTCGTATTGCTGTACTGTGTCATGGGAAAAGGTCACAAACAGACGATGGAAAATTTTGTTGTAACACTATCATCCATCCGTCATGAAGTTCTTCATGTTGTTCGTAACACAATATTATGGTTCGCTTGCATACTCGAGGTTATGGTTACACTTTGAAGAGTACCAGCAAGGGCCTATCATGTCTTCGTCGAATTTACTCACCGAGGAACATTTATTTGCAGAGCTCCTTATTACATGTAAGGGCAAATGCAACTGTATTTATCCACCGATCTCCAGTGTTGTAGTCTCCTAATATGCCCTTTTGTTATGCGGGTTCGCTGACGTTTTATGGCCGAGAGTATTACGTCACATAAAATATGGAGACCAAGCTTTATGACCTGCTATTCAGTGCTTCACTCTCTCTCTCTCTCTCTCTCTCTCTCTCTCTCTCTCTCTCTCTCTCTCTCTCTCAGACACTGTTAATGCACATTGGCAATGATACTATCATCACTACTACTACTACTGATATTCCAGTGTCGATAATAATGATACAAAACTGTTAGAGAATACGTTAGAATTATTGAAGCAATTCTGATTATTCCACAGCCTTTGCTGACAGATAGTTAGTACTAGAAAAAGGCCCACCCGGGGTTATTTATTTTACCGCGCATTTTTGTTCATCATTACAGTATGCACAATAATTAAACTAACAGACAGATGTAAAATCTCCTGACAGATTCACACAAGTATATATATATATATATATATATATATATATATATATATATATATATATATATATATATATATATATATATATATATATATATATATGTGTGTGTGTGTGTGTGTGTGTGTGTGTGTGTGTGTGTGTGTTGCTAATTGATTTAGTAAGAATTAGTGAATGATGTGGTGTCAAAAGTCTGAGTTACCAGTATATGTTGAACAAAGCCGGTGAGTTGGCCTCCCTTAATGGTTTATATTATCGAGATTGATAGAGCATAATATTTCACAAAATGGATGTATTGGGTCAGTTGATCTTCGTTTATATTTTGATTTTTTGCCTTTAGGACTGAGTGCGCCATTTTTCACGATGAGTGAAGAAAGTTTGTCTACTTTTTGTTCTTTAAAGCTAACCCAATGAAGTCCAGTGTCATCTTGTAGAAAACGGAGTGGCGGTGAATTATGAAGCGATGCTTAAATTCCAAACCCTTTTTCACTCACACACGCATACACAAAACAGATAGCACTGGTTAAAAAAGGACGAATCCAAAGGGAAGTTCAGTGACATCTTGTTCTGGTAGTGTTCCTGGGTTCCATGTGCAAGGTCAGAGAGAGAGAGAGAGAGAGAGAGAGAGAGAGAGAGAGAGGGGCGAACGAAAATGCATTCACAGTTGAGAAGAGAAATTAGTCTCTGGCACACTACAACATCGATGCATGCCTCCTTCAGAAACGGTCATACCAAACGGCTTCAATAGAAATTAGTGTTTGTGGTTTTTCTCAAAGTGCTTGTGAAAGGCTGTTGCCCTTCTGATATTACTTCAACTGAAGTGATCACCCACCAAGATCATCAGTGTTATATATAGGCAATTTCAGCTAAAGTGCAGCCTTAGAAGGACCAGTGACTTAATAATAAGGTTTAGGAGTAAGATATTCCAAAGATCTTGACGATATTCATAGAAGGACCAAACTACGGGTATAAGGAGCGATAAGGTTAGCATTGTAGTGTTTGCTATGAAACTGATGAATTGGGAATGTCTACAAGAAGAAATACGATGCCAAATCCCTATACGTAGCTGTAAAATTACATTTAAAAAAATAAAGTAATTTGTGGAACATAACTGTATTTCCATCGGGAACTTACAATGTAATGCTTGCTGTCGAACAGTGCGGTTGTTCGTACGATGAGGCTGTCATAGCCAAGATCTTCCTGCATGCAGCCACGTCATTCGGGCTAGCTAAATTGACCTCCTGTGGCTAAACCTGCTGGTTATATGTGGAAGTGAGCTGAATGCTTTTCATCTACACATAGTAGCTGTAGTTGGCGACAATGAAAGACGCCTCAAGCAAAATATCCTACTCAGTCTAAATAATGTCAGTATGCAAACTGAGCTGGAATTCATACAAGTTCGGCTGTATGCGGCAAATGAGTTTAAATACTTTATCAGAGTGCATTCCCCATGATGAATCATATTGATGAGCAAGTAAATAAATGGCTCCTTTATTGGCAGAGTGACTGTGATCCTTTCATGATACTGTAAGTGTAGATGCCACGTTCACGCTAGAAAGACTTTCTAATTAAGAATGATAATGAAGGTTAAACTGAATTACCTGTGTCCAAGGATGCGCCATTCATCACCTATAGGCCGCATTAATTTGAACAATCCGACCACATACAGAGATCAGCGGGCTAAATATCATGAACGTTTAGAATTTATTCAGGAAAATATGTCAGTATTAGTATTGAATTTTACTTTGGCTTGTTGTATTTTGACAGGAAAGTGAAATAAAAAAAAAATATTTCAAATGGCATTTGAAAATTAAAAGATTAGACATCGTCAGGTTTGATATACGATAGTTGTCACTTATTTCGTTTTGTATTTATCTAAGTAGATTCCGCACCAACAATGATAAGCCATTTATTGCCAATGAGATCAAATTGATAAGACTTAGTACAGATTCTTTTTTAGTTATCCTAACTGTCCCTAGATTTCGACAGCGGTGTATTATGTAGCGCCTTCATTAAACATGGCGATATGTATTACGAGGACTTTTAATTCAAGAATTGTTCTGCTCGATATTATTTTGAAGTTGCAAACCTGCTTTTGTCCAGCGTCCATTTCCTTCATAAAATTCGAGTCCTATTTGTTGGCGTGAAAGCATTTTATTATCATCATTATCATTTGGTATGTTGAATGCCCACACTGGGGGTATAAAATAAGTTATGAATTATTATTTTTAGATTCAGCAACAAAAAACTTTGTGAAACAGATCCCCAGTAGTCTCGTTGGCCCCTAATATACGGAGGCTGCCTTTCAGATCGTAAAGGTTTCCCTATAATTATTGCAAGTAGGCTTTCCAGTCTTGATCTTAGCTCTACCACCTGTTCTGCTCGTTTGGGATGACTTTTTCAGAATTTGACTTCTCAGTTTTCCCATTTTATCATTTCCTCTTGCTGTGTAGATATATTCATTAATTTATTTGTTTATGTATTTGTAGACTAACTTTTTAAAGACATTGTACTTGCATTTGATATTGAAGGTGGCAATGAAGTCTTATAAACAAATTTGAAAATTGCTCTAGTTCAATCAGCCAATGGTAGAGTTGCTCTCAAAAACTTCCTTCCACCAGATAAAGCACAAAAGCCTCAGCCAATGAGAGGAGGGAATAGAAAAGGATTCTAAGTTGGGCGTGGTAGAGGTCTCCGATTGGCAGAGCCAAACCTTTGCTGAATTCTCGAGCAGTTCCTCGACAGCCATATTGGTGTGCAAACGGTTTTTTGAAGCTGGCCGTTTTTAGGATTTGTTTCCATGGACACAGTGGCAATATTTTGTAAGTAACTGTAATTTTAGTTTTCAATGCGAAGTTTATTTGATTAACACTCGGTGAATTTTTCTGGCTAAAGGTTAATTATTACAGGCGATTTATAGTTTGGGCAAGGCTCCCAATGCTCCTTAGGGACCAGTGATCCTCTCGTGAATATACTCTGAGGGCTCCATATGGTTTTAGCTGGAAAAGTGTCAGCATTTCAAGGTGCACATTTTGTTTTGAGACGTTCTGTCTGTGCTGGTTAGAAACTGGTAGGGATATAGGCTTTGAAAATTCATGCGCATTACTGTGAACATGCGGTCACTGAAGACTTCCATCTTTGAGCGTACACACTGGGTAAGGTGTCAAAGAAAAGCAGGTCGATTTACGGCCCAACAGGTACAAGCTTTCTAAGTTCCTCATACTAAATGCACGTGTTTCATGCTTTTACATTCATATGGTCCATTTTATTTTCATCCGAATACATTAGGTGAAATTTTATCTTACATTTACAACTTCGTTTGACAGTTCGAATGTGCTCCAACTTGGCTTCAATCACGCTCATCAGTTAGTTCGTACACAAGGAAAATGAATCGTAAATTTCTCGTGAAGGATTCTGTACTTACAGGAAGATAATCTCTCTCTCTCTCTCTCTCTCTCTCTCTCTCTCTCTCTCTCTCTCTCTCTCTCTCTCTCTCTCTCTCTGAGTAGTTTTAATATCAGATTTACAGTTTTTTTCTGTTGGAAAATAGTTTCCATTCGTAGACACCTGATCGCTGATCGATACTACAAGTGTCGGAGTAACTTTGCAGCTAAAATCGAAGCTGTATTCTGTGAAATTACATAAGATTAAAAAAAAAATTAAATCCAGGGCCTATCTCATATAGTGTTCCAGTGTTAAGTTGGGGGTTTCATTCCGTGTGCTACGTGACATATTTTCTGTATTAGGTAATGATAAAAAGGGTTATTTAAGAAACCAAGTTAGTGTAGTTTACATAAACATTTATCCCATTGTAATCGCAGCGCCTTTTCCATTCACTGTGTCAAAACAGAATCGAATGAGGAGAGGTAATATTAGCACTGCACCTACACAGCGCCTTCGCCGAATCGCCGGTATGTTTTTAAATGCGTTAACTTGGAATGTTGGATAATTTCGGTGCCTTTCATAGGTTTTCTAGATTTTCTCAGTGAGTTGTTGCATATGGAGTTCTGTTAGGGGGTTGGTGAGAGTTTCTCCTTTTAAAGAAAAGTGTTGCCTCATCTCTGAACGAGCTCTAAGGTGTTTCAGCCAGATTTTAGTGTAACATCGGCCGCAGTGTTTGGTTATTTCGTCTATTTCTCTTCCTTTACTAGGGCTATTGGAGGGTCATCCTAATTATAGAGTTTGTGCCCAATATTTACGAGTTATGCTCAGTAAATGCAAGGTCTTAGTTGGCCAAATAATTCCAAAAGGCGTTTTTCATTAAACTCAGTTGATCGACCTATCAGATTGGGAGAATTTATTCAGGTTGTATAACAAATAATCCGCCTGAATCCTCAAGTGTTCATCGATTGTTAATTAGCCGGGTGTTTAAGTTAAAAGGACCTCGTTTCTCTCTCTCTCTCTCTCTCTCTCTCTCTCTCTCTCTCTCTCTCTCTCTCTCTCTCTCTCTCTCTCTCGTGTGTGTGGGGGGAGGGGGCGGGGGAGGAAGGGTTTAACTCATTAAGTTGGCTACTTGTGACCCAGCAAGTTTTTCATGAATGTTTCCATTGTAAACTAAAGTTGATGTAAAGGTATGGTAGGATGATGTAATTATCATCCGCAATATATGAAGTGCCATTTTTATTAAAGTTATTTACTGAGGCTAGAGTCGATATAGTGTTTCTGGAACTGTTTGTGGGTCAGTATAGGGCTTCGGCCTTTACTTTACCGATTCTTAGAGAAGCTGTAAATGAGTAGAATATAGTGTGCATAGACAGTATTTTCATGTTTTGTTTACTGAAATAGCTTCTGGAAAATGACTTGTTTAGCGATTTCCAGTTATTTTATATAACAATGATCATATTTCTTGATTACAGTTATCAGAATCTGAGAATGAAAACACAGATTCCGCAGTGTTTTCTTGATGATATCTCGTCATGCAAGCCATCGTCTCCGTTAATGGTTTTGGGTGAGTCTTCTGCTTCTGTCACTGGTATAAATGTTCCTATGTATATATATTCAAAACTTTAATATAGTCTATTATGAAGATTGCTATAATTTGATCGTACAGAAAACTAGTATAATCTAAGTGCGTTGTGTGTTGTCTTCAGCTTATTTTTTGTTGTCTGGGTTTGTGTGTTGAGAGTTGTTGTTCATTTGAATTTTTAATTAGAATTTTATTATTAGGGTGATACTGCCCTTGATGGAAGACACATCATACCCTTGGATCAAGTGTTGAAAGCCACGGAAAGGACTCGGAAATTGTACATGGATTCAAGTAGCTTGCCACAGCAATGTAAGTTCCTGGTTGTAATTTCTATTCCTTTTTCCATTTTTTCCAGTATGATGTGTGATTTTCTTTTCATTTCCCGTAATCAAAGCTCATATATATTAATTTTGCTTTTATTCTGGTTGTGTAATTTGTGTGGTGGGGATGGGGTGACATTAAAGTTGTAGTTCTATATTTTTTGTTTTACTAATTTTTAATTCTAATTTCCTTTTCAGGTTACAAAAGCCAGTAGTGAAGTCGCCTCACTCGCGCTGCCATATCGTCAGGCGACTGAATCACTCAGTCAATTAAGAGGCTTGCATAAAAACAATGTAAGTGTTCCTATGGTTATTTATTTATTTATTTTTTTTTTGCAAAGGAGTCTGCTGTAATTTAAAAGGATCATTTATTTTTGGGTAAAAAGTTATGAATTTAAGGTCTCTACTACGATAAGGAACAGACTTTTTGTTCCTTAGGGTCAAGTTTTTGTCTTTCAGCACAGAACTGCTTCCAGACTCCAAGAACCTTGGTGTTGTGGGTGGTGGGTTTTGGAGGGTGCGGTTCTCAGAGAGCAGTGACCAAGAACGAATTCATAATTTGCGCTGAGTAGTATCTCTAAACTAAACTAGCTAGGCTTACTTACTTTAAACGCTACTTTTTTACCCCCTTTGACCTGACACTATCGATCTTTGAAGTACGTCACGTACGTGACTTTACTGTTACAGGGAAAGTGTGTTTACTTTGGTTTGTATTATTAGGCTATATGCAGGACTGTTAAAAATCCAGTACAGGAGGATGTTGTTCAAAATTCAGTGCTGTTTTCTGGAAACGCTGATTAGAATTATTTTAGTTTGAAAGTTTTTAGTGCAATCTTTGATATCTGTTTTAGCGATTAAAAGCTGCTGCCAACAGCATGAATATCCAGACAGGGAATTTTTTATAGATAAATTTCATGAAATTAGGGTAGATCGTTTACTTCGATCCATGGGAACCAATGAATTCTTATCTTTTGTAATAGTTGATTATTACTTTAATTCACTGAAAAAAAAGCTTGAGGGTATTTAAAAGTTAACACTAAAATAATTTATTGGCTCGGGAAATGAAAAGGTAATAATAATAATAATAATAATAATAATAATAATAATAATAATAATAATAATAATAATAATAATAATAATAATAATAAATTGGAATCGTGAAAACGCCTGCAATGAAAGCAGCTTAACTGCAATTGCTATCTTTAAATCGTAATCAGATTCACTACTTAACGGGAGATACATTAATTCCTACGAGTTTGGTATATGTTTGGAACATTTATTTACGGTAGACATATATTTATTGTGCTCAGTTTTGAAATAAACTTAAGCGGTTTTTAAATGCTTTTCGGATAGGTACATCGATCGTTTACCTTCCATAATTTTATTTATTTTTGCCAGAGATAATCTTATGGGGAATTTTGGTATTTATTTTCTCGTAAAAAAAAACTCGTTATAATGGAAATTTAAAATCATGCCTGTAGGTGACAGATTCTGATGACAACGTGGTGTGGAAGGGTTCAGCGCTCTTGGTTCCTTAAACTTCAAAGTTGAGTTGGAATTGCATCTTAAAACATTTTTACTCTCTCTCTCTCTCTCTCTCTCTCTCTCTCTCTCTCTCTCTCTCTCTCTCTCTCTCTCTCTCTCTCTCTCTCTCTCTCTCTCTATGTGGGTTTGTGAGAAAACTAAAATCTCATAAGGGCTGACGTATTCAAGCACTTTTTGGTGTCCAGTATTGCTGGTTGAAGTCTTTTTAGATCGTGAAGTTGACAAGTTCTGAAATTAGGATTTTTGGACGTTGTAAAGATCCGCAATCCCAGAGTACCCATGTAAAGATTGGCTATCCTCAGAATGAACTTGTTAACATCAGCCACCCCCCAGTACTGAACACGGCGAAGGGACATTCCATTTGGCCGACAACAAACAGATGCACCGCCAGTATCAGAATGAGCTTGTTAACATCAGCCACCCCAAATATTAGCTTGTTAAGATAAACAACCCTCAGGTACTCTGGGGTTGCTGTTCTTTACAACGTCCGGATTTTCTCATCTACAATAACTCCTTGATATAGAATGTTCATTAAAACGCAGCATCATGTAGTTCTGTATTTCAGTTATTTACTGGTTAAAACTTTAGTTAAAAAAAAATGACCTTTGCTGACATATCGGTGATTTTTTCTGACTTTTCATATTTAAGGACTTCTGACTTTTCAGTAATTTTGTTGCTTTTGTCTACCAAGTTTCAGCCACGCCACTTTCAGTTCCTTCTGTACTCATCCGTCTTTCCAATCATGATTTTGACAGGCTGGTCCAGCCGCCAATAGTCCTTATATTAATCCTGTTTTGATGCCTGTCTGTTAAGGCCGTTATCAGGACATTTGATAAAAAGCTCTCTCTCTCTCTCTCTCTCTCTCTCTCTCTCTCTCTCTCATATATGTATATTTTCGGGTATGAAGGAGCAATGGTCATTGTTATTTTTTCACGATCAGATATTGGACATATGTTGATCGATAACAACATCTAGTAACGAATAATTTGAGTTCTTAAAAACTATTCAGTTGCTTCCAGTCAGGAAACTTGACGTTTTTCTAACCGCCTGGGTTGTGTTCGGTAGTGTAGATTGTTTGTATTAGTGGCGTTTAAACTGGCTGATCTATTCCACTTGCACAAGACCGCCGAGGTGGTCTTAAGTTTTTGTAACCTTGCGTTTAACCACTTATTTAACAACCTTGGCACAGATTAAGTGTGCAAACTCAGTCAGCCTGTCAGTTAAGTGAAGATGTTTATGGCTTTGGTGAATTCTCGCCCCAAGGGATTTGCGAGACCTAGGTCCAAAGAAAAGGATCGCTCCTACTGTCGTATGGGGAGACACTGAGATTTCTGGACATACGAGACACGAGACCAAGAAGCGCCTCTCTTGTTTTGTCATGGAACTCCTTTCTGATGCTGAGTGATTTTAATGTGCATAAATGTGTACAAGCATGCTAGAGCACGTATGTGCAAGCTGCATGTATGCTTGCATATGGACACGCACATACACTACAAAAATACGCATAGTTAATGGGGGCCCTTTGGGTCAAACCGTTAAATGATACAGATCTTTAGCGCTTTTAGCATTCATTTACCCTTGATTTTATCGATGGCTGAGACCGACTTTTTTATTTTTACATTTTTAATGATCAAAATCCAGTAGCTTTTGACGGGGATAATACAGAATACTTTTAAGGCTTAAGGAAAGATTTTATTTTGAATTTTGTTTACGTATTAAAAAGAGCCAGCCAACAATGTAAAAGTTCAAATATGATGAATTCTCGGAAGCATCGTTTTTCTGTTTTTTCACATTCTTTCATTGTTCTTACCTCCTACCATATCTAGGTTTTAAGAACCCTTTGCTAGACAGAAAATGTCTCAATATTCAGGGAATTTGCAAATAGTGGCTGGTTATTTAGGCCTTTATTCGTGCTCTTGCCTCCGTACAGCCACATGGCCTCGCCAATATATGGAGCGATCTTTCGGGTAAAGTTAACTTCATTTCTAAGTTTTGGCGTAGTTTTATATTCGCAGGTTAGTTAAAAGTTTATTTGGTTGTTTATTTGGTCCTTTTCTGTCCTTTGTCTTGTTCACTTATTGCCTGAATCCCTGTCTGGCGTTGATCTTCATGTTTGCCTTTACATGATTTTCTGGGCCCTGAATGTGTTGGACAGCGTTCATTTGGTCCATGAAACTGATTTCCTCTGGTGTAAATTTTTTTTAAAATGTTTTCCAGTATTTATCTTAGATGACTGTTTAAATGATGTTTTTAAATTATAGCGTTTACAAAAAGCAATGATTGTTGCTGTTAAAATTTTAGTCCTGAATTTTTTTGAGAGGCATTTTTTTGCACTCCCTAGTGGGTATAATTACCGACATCTAGGTCCCATGTTCAGTGTCGGAACATGTTTAATTCGGCTTGCATCATTCTTCCTGTGCTTCCTTTTAGTTTTTTGTTGTCCATATTTTGCCCACAAATTTTTATGTCTTAATGTTTTAGAAAATTTCAATTCAAACCTTTTTAAAAGTGGGTAAGGACTCGAGTTATCAGTCGTTCACCAATTGTGTACTATAATACATATCTCTCTCTCTCTCTCTCTCTCTCTCTCTCTCTCTCTCTCTCTCTCTCTCTCTCTCTCTCTCTCTCTCGTGCATAATTAATACTAATGGTGAACTTGATTCAATGAGTTATTTCCCAATTATCGCTTATAATATAATAGTTTAAAAGTTTTTTTTTTTTTTTTTTTTTTTAGAAATCGGATAAATTTTGGTTATAAGTATTTCTTGAATGGGTCCTGACTTTCACGTAAAGATCCTCCATTATGTGAGTACTGGTAACGACAGTAAATACCGTTGAAAGTACCTTACAAGTACTGCGAGGTACTAAGTGATTGCCATTTTCTCTATTACTTTTTTTTTCCCGCACGTTTTAAAGTGCGTTTTCACGAAGTTTCATACTTTGTTCCTGACGAATTTTATTACATAATCGGTCTTCTCGATGACATTGTGATATCGCCAAAGGGTAGGTCTTGTCTCATAATTTGACGCAGAGTTAATAAGAATTTGCATCGGAAATAGTATCTGTGAGAAGTCAGTCATAAAATTACTTGATACCAATAATAATTTGGCACAGAATGTGGGTGACCCTGCCAGGCACAGAAATGCAAGGCACTTAATGGGTTCTTAGCCTCGACACTACTGTAGTACCTGAACAGATATAACAGAAAATGTTCATGTTTTTCAGACAGGCAGCTCAAGTATTTTGAATGTATCTTAATAGAGTCCTTTCAGTTCCTTACCATTCCTCAACAGCATATTAGGTACGGCTTATGTAGCTTCCCTAATTTTTCTGTCTATTGGGCAGACATGTCACGAAATCGAAATTGATGTGATCAAGCAGATGTTATGATTTGAGATTATGATGTTCCCGTCTAGTTTACAGGCATATCTAAGTACAATGCAGTAGTCAAAGTTACACCGTTTTAACTTGTTTTATACCTTCGTCAGCCAGTCTATTTTCTGGCTAATTTAGCAATTGCCATTCAACACCAGACTGTTGCAAATTTCATAACGCCTGATATCTACAAGTCGGGGACTTAGCAATTCTGCGTCCAAATATTAAGATAAAATGGTATTAGCAAATTCTGAATTTTCAGATGCTGTTCACCGGTATTTGTAAAAGCAACTATATAAATTCAACGGTGTTTTTGACAGGTTGCCACTGTCAGTTTCAATAGAACGTCTGCTTGAATTTTTCAGGACAATTTTCATAAACTCAGTTTAGTTTCGAGTCATCAAAGTTCACTCCGTTGGCTCATCGTTGATCCATTACCTCTCTTACCCGAGTCTGTCTGTAGCAAATTTCTGGTCTGATTCTGGTTGGTGGTCGCAATCAAAGTTCAGTACTGATCAAATCGATTTGATGGTTATGGATTATAGCTGTGCTCAAGTTTCTAACATTTGACCTAAAAAAAAATGAATGAATGCTAACTTTACCCTACTTGGGTAATTCAGCTGTTGGAAGTTATTTAAAATCTCGAAAAGGAATCCATTATCATGGGTTAATGCAGTTGCCTTGTAAGACCTCAAGAGTTCTCAACAATGGGAGTCAGAGAGAGAAAGCGATGCCACCCTTTAATTAAATAATGTATAATAATTCCACGCAAGATTACGTTTTTCCACACCTTCCAGTTTGGCATCTGTGAGCTTTGTTTTGAACTAATATAAGAACTGAAAGCAAACGCGTTTTTTGTATGCTATCACAATAATTTAGTAACATTTTATCAGTGTTTAAAAGCTGTTGCAATCTCTTGTAAAGTAAACTAGTTTTAGGCTCTTTTTTTTATTTTTTTTTTCTGAATTGTATGAAATCGACTGACTGACTCGCGTATGACTGTTTGTGTACCGTGTTCTGTTGCTCCATGTATTATACTGTAATTTAACGTTGGTAATTAGAGAGACCTCGGGGGTCTTACAAGGCAGGGGACATTAACCCTATCCTGCATCCCTTAGAGATTTTCATTAACCTCCTTCACCATTTGCAGACTTCCGTACTATTTTAGGTATATTTAATCTAGTCCCTGTGTCTTAGATGATCTTTGGTGATTGTGTTTGGCTATTTTTGAGTCTGTCTCGTGGTTAAATGCAAGGTGAAACTATTCATAAGAAGAATACAGATCAAAGTGTAGTTACAAAAAGATTTACTGCATTCGTCACTCAAGCTACAATTGGGAGCTGGCAACCTCTTTCCCCACAGTTCGTTTATGTGCTACTGTCGGACAGTATTCTCTCCACCTACACTCTGACAAAACTTGTTTGGTGTCTTGGTTATAAAACTATGCAAGAGGCATTCTAGGTTTTTTAGTAATGCTTTGAATGCATTGAAGAGACATTCTGGGTTTTTCAGTAATGCGTTGAAGACGCATTTTAGGTTTTTCAGTAATGCGTTGACGAGCATTCTAGGTTTTTTTTTCAGTAATTCGCAGAAAAGCATTCTAGGTTTTTCAGTAATGCGTTGGAGAGCATTCTAAGTTTTTTCAGTAATGGGTTGAAGAGCATTCTAGGTTTTTCAGTAATGCGTTGAAGAGGTATTCCAGGTTTTTCAGTAATGCTTTGAAGAGGTATTTCTAGGTTTTTCGGTAATGCGTTGAAGAGGTATTCTAGGTTTTTCATAATTCGTTGAAGAGGCATTTCTATCTAATGTTACTGGGGTTTAGAAAGCAGAGAAGTAGACAAGAAATGGCAACAGTCACTCTGTCAGAGTTTTTTTTTTTTTTATGTGACTTTTTGTATGGTACATTGTGTATAGTCTCAACTCTGCCTTTTTTCAGAAGTTATTTTTTTCGGAAGTGATTTTGCCTTTTTTCAGAAGTTATTTTTTTTTCAGAAGTTATTTTTTTTCAGAAGTAATTTTTTTTTCAGAAAATTTTTTTTCAGAAAATTTTTTTTCAGAAAATTTTTTTTCAGAAAATTTTTTTTCAGAAAATTTTTTTTCAGAAAATTTTTTTTCAGAAAATTTTTTTTCAGAAAATTTTTTTTCAGAAAATTTTTTTTCAGAAAATTTTTTTTCAGAAAATTTTTTTTCAGAAAATTTTTTTTCAGAAAATTTTTTTTCAGAAAATTTTTTTTCAGAAAATTTTTTTTCAGAAAATTTTTTTTCAGAAAATTTTTTTTCAGAAAATTTTTTTTCAGAAGTGAGTTTTGGCAGCATTGTCATCTTGCTATTATTTTTTTCAGAAAATTTTTTTTCAGAAGTGAGTTTTGGCAGCATTGTCATCTTGCTATTATAAAATGTATTTATTTAAAGGATAAATAAGGTCGTCTTTGTATTAATTCTTGATCTATTGTTAGAAATGTACTTTTCAAGGTTTGACGAGGCCATATTTGTCATTCCTTCCCTCTGCCAGTGATGTCTTCGTCAACTGGAGTACATTTCTAACAATTGACTAAGGCTGATTACGCAAGAAGTTGGTCTTGTCTGAATTTTTCAGTGTTAATAATTCATTGTTTTAATGAGATACTCTCATTTTTACAGAGAACCCATAGGGATTCGATGAACGCTCTCATTCTACAGAGAACCCATAGGGATTCGATGAACGCTCTCATTCTACAGAGAACCCCATAGGGATTCGATGAACGCTCTCATTCTACAGAGAACCCATAGGGATTCGATGAACGCTCTTATTCTACAGAGAAACCATACGGATTCGATGAACGTGAGAGAAACTGAGGAAATGCAGAGAGGAAGAGGATCGCCAGAAGAGCAGAGCATCTGTAATCGTTATTAATCGGCCGGTAATGCAGGGCAATTTTTAAGAACCTTTCTGGACGCCTCACTTTGTTTGGAATTTTTGTAATTTTTTTTTTTTTTTTTTGCTGCGTCTTTGGCCGTCAGTTTAGTAGTTATGTTTTTTTTTTTTGCTGCGTCTTTGGCCGTCAGTTTAGTAGTTATGTTTGTAATTTTTGTAATTTTTTTTTTTTTTTTGCTGCGTCTTTGGCCGTCAGTTTAGTAGTTATAGCCAAACTGCCGAAAAATTTATGAATTACCTGTAATTGTAAATTTTTTTATTGGCTAATTTATTCAGTTTTAATTTTTTGTTTATAGTTTAAATTTTAAAAACATTAGTAAAGTAAAATGTAAGTTTGTTTTTGCCTTTAAATTATCTGGTATTTTTTTAACTAATATTTTGTCGTGTTTGTTAACTTTCCTAATAAATATCTGAAACATCATCCTTCGATATTTAAATTGCCTGTAAGGAAAAGTCATCAAATATCATGGCTAATGTAAAATCAGAAGCATTTTATTGACAATGAAACTGCAGAACAGAGTGCCGGGCACATTAGTGGAGTAGGATTGTCTACTCTGCCGCCTAACTAGAACCTCCAATATTTTGGTTCCCAATTCTGATGTTTCCTGGTATTTTTTGGACATAGTGAGAAAAACGCCCCGACGACTAAGCAGGGCCTGCTGCTTACGAGGTCCTTGGATAAAACTTCCTCTACTGTCCGCATAAAGGTCGAGGGCCTGCTTCTTACGGGGTCCTTTGAAAATCACCTCTACTGTCCCCGACAACAAAGCAGGGGCTGCTTCTCACGGGATCCTAGGATAAAAAAACCACATCTACTGTGCCGAGAAAGGTAACACTCTCCGTCATCCCTCATGTCCGTCCACTCGACACCGACTCTCACTCCTGAAATTTAGGGACTCGTTTCATTACCTACGAAGCAGCTATTTCAAATTCTGTAGAGAATATATTTGGCTGCTTAACATGATCAAATCATACCATGGCAACAATCACGCTGCACAAATAATGATGACCTAGCATCTATCTAACTAACGGGAATTATGGCAATATGACAAGCAAACGCTGATGTGAACGAAAACTTATACCTCCTGTGAAGTAGATTATTTATAACACTAAACGTATAATTACACATTCCCTGAGAAAATAAAATGAGAAATGAGATTTACCACCTCCTGGTAGCTTAGAAGCTTATTATGATGTATTATCAGTTTTTGCCTTGGTGCACTACTGCGATTTGTCTATATCTGTATATGCACGTCCTTCATTTCAAACAAAAGTTTTTAAGAGATTTTGAAGTATATGGCAAAAGAAACGAGATTCCAAAATATTCTAGATACCCTACATCATTATACCACCTGAAGCATAACTACACATATTGCCACGTCGCAATAAAAACTGATTCAAGGCCACACTTTTCAAATGTTTCCCTAGGAACTAACATTCTTGCATAATTCAACATTTTTTTTTTTTGTGGTGGACAGAGATGAAAAAATAATACTCGAACAGGCCCGAAAGCCCTTTTTACTTTTTCGGAGCATTCAGACAAACTATTTCCATCTCTTCATTCCTGTAATTAATTGAGAATCCCGTTATTCTTTATTCAAAAAATATTTCAGCTAGGTACAAGACCTTAACGCACCATAATGACTGCTGTATACTTCAAGACAATTTAAACTTGACCTGATTTCATTTGCCTTTGACGGTTTTGTTACTTACACAAGGTCGAAAGGCACTAAAATAATCTATAACTTGAAGCCCTAACGGTAATGATCATGTTTTGTAAGGGAGAGGCCTTGTATTGTTTTATCCTAGAAAAAGGTCCCAGTCTTATGTTAATGATTTTCGGAATATTCTGCAAGTGACAAGCTATTTCCATTTCATAATTCCATTACCTCATTAACACTAGCTGAAATTAAATATTTTAAAATCAATAGGCATTAAAGTTATATATGTGGCCAAACACCATTCACCTGTGACAGTCATATTATCTATATGATTACTAAGAGTAAAGCGATGGAAACAAGCGCTAACCGATCTGCTTTCGTTAGATAATTACTTCGAAATAATAAATGACAACTTTTTATTATCTTTACCTAACACCTTTCGCCTATAACCTTTCAAAATAGGTGGTAAATGTAGCACGTTAATTAGCAGGAAAAAAAGACAACTTTTAATTGTCTTTACCTAACACCTTCGCCTACAACTTTCGAAATAGGTGCTAAATGTAGCCCGTTAATTAGCAGAAAAAAATCAAGCCCGTTAATTAGCAGAAAAAAATCAAGCCCGTTAATTAGCAGAAAAAAAATCAATCTTAAGGAGAAAAAACTAACTAGTTCGTAGCCCGTTAATTAGCACAAAAAATCAGTCTTAAGGAGAAAAAAACTAACTAGATCCTAGCCTGTCTGTCAAAAACTAAACGGACCCTCAAAAGTAGTGCGTCAGACCAAAGCACTAACATAAAACGGAAAACGCCTAATTCGAAATCAAGAAATTCACAAAAACTTGGAAAACGGAGTCTTCTTGTAATTTACCTAATTCAACCAAAGCCGGTGCTTTACCTCAAATACCAGTTAACATTTCCTAGGTTTACTCAAGTAGGTGGTCTAGGTATTTTGGCGTTTTATTCCTTATCATCAAATACGTCAAAACACATTCAAGGCAATTAATAGGTTTCATTTATGTATATTTCTACGAAAAGTTCACCTATTTTGACATTATAGTCTTAATACAAACACTACAATAGGGCACCAGATAACTATTACTAAAGGGCTACTATATCGTTGTATATTATAACAAGCTTTCAGAACTTTCAGAAACTACGTTTGGACAATGCTTCTGTGTGTGCTATACCCACATCAAACCTACGCACATCCAAAAGAGAAAATTATAGAAATTAGCGTCTATAACATGAACAAGTAGGTAAAGAGAGAATGGCAATACTATTCTTTAATACAGTACATGCCAGTGCAGAGAGAGAGAGAGAGAGAGAGAGAGAGAGAGAGAGAGAGAGAGAGAGAGAGAGAGAGAGAGAGAGAGAGAGAGAGAGAGAGAGAGAGAGAAACTCAAATTATCGTCTTTTAGCCTTAATGCTACTACCCCATTCACCCACACAGAAATAATCATTCGTATAAATATTTAAGGAGGAATTTCCTTTTAACAGAAAAAAAACTTTAAATTGCCTTTACCAACTTATGTTCCGACTTTACCAACTTCAGTTCCGCATCTTTTAAATCTGACCACTAAAGCTCACCCATATACGTGTGTCGCTGATCGCACAAGCAAACAACTTTTCAAGATTAATTGACCTAAGTTACACCTTCCATTCAGTAATGCTTGGCAGCTATCTCTGCACAATGTCTACATTATCTTCCTTCACTTCAACTTCTGAATAACTGCTCTTTCTTAACAGTTCCTAATTATTATTTTACTTTACCAACACCCGTTAGCACTTTAATTAAATTCCACCTCCCTTCTCCCACTCAAGATACCAAAGCATTTATACATCCACAACATTTATACCAAACGCTAGAGAAGTTTCAATGATTCTTAGCAGTTTTGTGGAATAGGTCACAATGAAGCCCAAAAGCCTGCTCAAAGTTAGTCACGTGCTATATAATTCTGATGCATCTTTGGTAAACCTTCCATGTTTATTAATATATTCTTATTTACCATTCCTTGGTAATCTCAGCGTTAAACGGTGCTACAAAAATTGGTGAATGATTCAGTCATGGACGAATTACTGAATTGTTATTTGGACGAATGGGACGAAATGGGCGAAAGCTAAGTAAATGACATACGAAGAATGAAAGACTTGATTTACTCAAATTATATTTTTTCCTACGCAGCTGGGCAGGAAATTGGTCAGCCTCAAGATCTCTGCTATCTTATTAATAAAGGAAGATATGCAGATAACTACTACTACAGTAATTATGTTTACTGGCAAGCTGCATCTCAACTCGGAAAATCAGAATACTACAAGCCTAAAGGTCCCAGTAGGAAAAGCAGCTCCGTACAGAAAAGAAAACTGGGAAGTAAAGAACTTTAGGGCTTTCTAGGATTGGAAGGTGAGACGTTCAAGGTGTCGAGGAACGATACAGAAAAGTGGAAAAAGAAACTGAATAGCATATTGGGCATTTCTATGGGAAAAGCCACAGAGGAGTTGAGTAGAATGTCAGATACAACAGAAGGAGAAGAGAATATTTATAGAATATCAAGCTCAAGGAAAAAGCAAAGACAAAGATCTGGGACAGTCAGGCGTCATCGAAGATAGAGGGGGCAGAAATATCTTGCATAAAGATGATGACATAACACGAAGACATGATCTTTTCAAAGAAAATGAGAGGGGGGATTTTCGGGAGAGGACAGAGGAGCCGGAGATGGAGATACAACCTATAAAGGCCAAGAAGGGTATAAGTAAAATGAACAATGGACAAGCACCGGGTCCACCAGGTGCAGAGTGAAATGCTGAAGGTACTTGTTATAACGAGGGAAGATCGGATACTGGAACAGTTGAGAACAATTTAAGAGGGAGAAATGGTGCCAAATGACTGGGAAACAAACGGATATTAAATGTGTTTAAACAAATGGGATATATTACAGAGTATGGTAATTATAAAGGAATGACACAAATAATTGTAAAAAATACTTCATAACAGATACCAGCAATTGTGAACGTGGGACGGTTTTATTAGCAAGAGATATACAGCTGATACTGTCTTGATAAAGATACAGTAAAATAGGCTGGAAGGCAATCAGAAACTCTACTGCATTTATAGACATAGAAAAGGCATTTAATATAATGCTAAGAGAAAAGGTGTTTTGGCGCTTAAGACAGAGAACAGTCCCAGAGCAAGTTGGTTAAGTTAGCTGAAATATATAAAAGATCAAGGATAGCAATCATAACCACCTATGGCAAAACAGAAATGTGTGAAGCTAGAGCTGGGTTACATCATATATCGGCATTTGCCCCAATTTTGTTTTAATCGATTTACGATGTTTTTGCAGAGAGATTGAGAATGAAAACTATGGAATTGTTAATTGTGGATAATCTGGTGATTAAGGCACAAATATAAGAATTGCAAAACAGGGTGGTATGGAAGTAAATTTGGGTAAAAACGAGGTTATGGTGTCCAGGAAACAGGAAGGGGTTAGGTTATTCATAAAAACTAGAATAGAATTTCAAGTTTTGGGACCCATTATAAGCCAGAAAGTAGGGTGTAGAACTGAGGTTGAATACTGGATAAAAGCAGCTCGGGGGAAATGGAAGTAGGTGGGAGGGGGAGTGTGAAAAAAAGAATGCTATATAGACTAAAGATCTGTTAGTTATGATGAATGATTCAGAAACATGGGCATTCAGAAGAAAGGAGAAACAGAAACATGGGTATCGAAGTTATATGAAAGGCTAGAGAATCAGTACAATAAATTAGAAGCGCTGGAGTGACAGAGATTACTGAAAACAAGGTCGAGATAGAGATGGTTGGGACATGAGGTAAGGATGAAGGAAGAGGATGAAGGAAGAGGATGGAGTGAAGAGGACTTGTATGGAATCTGTTAGAGGTAGAAGTTCGCGAGGGAGGCAAAGTATTTGACGGCATGATAGTGAGGGAAGATTTGGAGAATTAAGGGTTTAACAGAGGAAATGCTTCTGCCAGACATAGTTGGAGAAGACGTATTAAGGCAAGCTTAAAGATAATGATAGTAGTAGTAGTAGTAGTAGTAGTAGTAGTAGTAGTAGTAGTAGTAGTAGTAGTAGTAGTAGTAGTAGTAGTTGTTGTTGTTGTTGTTTTGTAAAAATTAGTAGAATGATATACTGAACTTATAGAAATATTTAAAGGGGGAGGATCAAACTGGATAGAAGAGTAATGAAAATCTGCATCAGCAAAGCAGTTTGTGCTTCCTGGAAAGAAAATAAGGAAAAGTGCACACAGGAAAGTGGTAATATGAATGCTGCTGAAAAGGTAAACTTTGTATTATAAATCGAATTCAGCAAAACAACGCTCCAGTCCGTTCCTTTCTACTTTTGAAAATCAGCCAGTCACACACCAGTGGATTATCCAGTCACTTCTCGGAACTTCTCTCCCTTAAAGCAATAACAGTATAGTTTTTACTTTCTAGATTTGTGTCCACATGAAAGGGTATAATTTTCAGTTTTTTTTCTTTAAAGTTATGGCTATGAGAGGTCACTAGCAACAAATATTCAGCATCTAAGCAACATGCCTTCTATCTTTGCAAACTATTTTTTAGTCAAATCATGTTGAGGTTAAGCAAACGGGTTTTTATTCAACTGAGTCAGTACTTAATGGGCCGTTTTAATCTTTTGTGCTTTTATGCAGGTACCACCATCCACTGCAGTTCAAGAGGAATTCAAACCCATGAAATATTAAAAACCAAAAGCCACAAATCTACTATATCATGCGAGGATGTTAAGAGGATGCAAGGCTAAAGGGAAAGCTAAAAAAATAACTATTAAATATAAATTCAACAATGTCACCGATAGGAATCATAGCATGCATGAGGATCTTACCTTGGTATAATGATCTACTTAGGCACCAATAACAGTTGTTCAGCGACGTGAACTTCTTACTGTATATTCTTATGAGGAGAATCTGACTCTCGGTCGATGGTCACAAACTGAAAATGTGTAAGTAAATTAACGTTCTTAAACTTGTGATTACACCTAAATTAAGTCAATTAACAAATGCTGTAGTCATAACAATTATATTATTTGTAGTAAAAGTTCTGTACAGAGAGGGGGGAGAGAGATTTATATTATCTGTAGAAAAAGATATGTACTGAGAGAGAGAGAGAGAGAGAGAGAGAGAGAGAGAGAGAGAGAGAGAGAGAGAGAGAGAGAGAGAGAGAGAGAGAGAGAATTTATACTTCTGTAGAAAAGGATATGTACAGAGAAAGAAGGGAGACGAATCTTTCAAGTTCAGCATCTACTTTCTCGAGTAATTACCTAAAGAACATTTAAGGTAAAACTGATAATATTAAGTGTAGGTTCCCAAGTATGCTGGCCGATAAATTCTACACCCTCTATCCACACACCTCAGTTCTCTCATTGGTAATCATTCTCACTTTTGATTTCATTCCTAGCATTCCCTTTTAAACATATGCGAACGAAAACAAATTTGAATCACAAGGTGTCCTGATTATTATCAATATGTTTCAGTATGAAAAACTTGATCCCCTTGTTGACCTGAGCAATGAATAATTTATCTAGTTTTGTTTTCTCATATGTTCAACAGCCCTCTCATTCAGCTTACCTTCTCGATGGGAAATAATTCATTTGCTTACCTTCTTGAGGGAAATATTGGCTAGGTAGTTGTTCTGAATAAAATCCTTTCAAAGCATTTAGACCCAAGACACATATTTTTATGACGAATACCTCAGTCAAATACACTCAAATTCCGTGCTTCATACTCATTACCGTACCAGAACATTTAGCATGTCTTGATTTAGGATATGGTCCAGCTTTCACTTCCTAGAGAAATGAATCGTTTCTTCCTCTAACTATTCTAAATTATCTGAGCTAATTACCAAAATGTCTTTTACTTACCTCAGCCAAGTAGTGGAACGCAAAGGTAGACTACTCCAAACATGTCTGTATATTACAGCCTCAGATCCTGTACAGGGTAACATGTCTGTCTCTTGTTTAGTCCGAAAGGAAAAAGTTAACTGACATGCCAATAATGCTTTATTTTTGACAACGATAATCATGTTAACATATCCTCTCAAGTTGCTTGCCATACCAATACTGCTTTACAGCTATTAAGGATAATTATGTAAACATACCACGACTGCTTAATTGCACCCCCTTCAGTAAAAATCAAAGTGCAAAACTACCATGAACTGGAAAAATTGGTTACCAAATTTAATGTTCATTTCTAAAATTCAGACCCACTAGGATGTTAAGCGCCTATGTAAATAAAAACGAAAAATTTATTCAAATTTCTGTCTATTCACAGCTCCAAAACTGACACGACTATCCCGCCATCACTATCCCCACAGGAACCTAAGGCACTCACAACCGGGAAATCAAGCCGATTCACAATTCAGCTATACACTGTTTCTTAATTTCTTGTGGCAAAGTTCAGGGCGCTAAGCCAGGAATCATAAATGGTCCTCAGTGCCTGTTTTGCCTGAATTTAGAACCTGAATGATCAAGGCTCAGCTCATTTACTGAACACTTCACATTCACGTGTTCACGTAGAGTGTTATGCGCATTTCGCAGTATGAAGTCCACAGTAAAGATGAAACTGAAGATATGATCCAAAAACAGTTGTAGACGATTAAGCTATTAAAAACAATAACCAGCAACTTTCAATTAAATGACTCTTTAAAAGGGCCTAAAGATATAAACCTCTGATGACTGATGAAGAACGGAAAACTATTAACGGGTCTGAAACTGTGACATGAGTGGGTAACGACACTGGCAAAGAAAGTAATGCAAAGAACGATGTATGGGGTGACCTGATGAGTGTTAGAAGCTCACTTTAGAGAGAGAGAGAGAGAGAGAGAGAGAGAGAGAGAGAGAGAGAGAGAGAGAGAGAGAGACTGCATATACCATCAACGCAGTAGTTCTGCTTTTCCTCCCAAAGGAGTGAAAAAAGCTAAATTATGTTGAATGTTGCATGCAAGAACAAGAGACTAGCAAGGGTACATGAATATGCATTGGGTTTGCTCATGAATTTTCTGCTAATCAGTGGTAAAACTAATTTTCAAATCAATAGTAAAACCAAACTGCTTTAGGCCTGCTGGACTTTGTCTTATGAACTGAGAAATGAGGTGGTTAAAGGCTGACAATCGAAAATGGAAAGCAACCGAGCTACGCTTATGTAAGTTAGTACTATTTAAATTATTATAAAAATACATGCTGAAATCCATTAAGAACCCCGCAATTAGGTAGTCATGGGAAAAATAGTCTGAACTGAATAGCACATTACCACAGGTAACCAAATACTCCACCTACCTCATTCTTATGATCACATTAAACTGAAGATATGCCATAGCCACGATACTGACATACATGTTGAGATAACATGACGTAAATGTTGAGATAACATGACGTAAATGTTGAGATAACATGATGGGACTGGTACTGGGCATAAGCTTTTTTTTTTTTTTTTATTTTGGGTCGAGAATTCTCCGAGGCATCCCTTGGATCCCCTGAAGCGCAGCAGAAATGACTATCTGTAAAGGAGAGAGAAAGGGTGGGTTAAAAACCCAAGCTAAGTATACCTCTAGTCGTGTTCACTCCTTAAAAGGTTTCAACAGCTTTTGCTGCAATCGCCTAAACTATCAACGACCATTCGGAGTGACTTTTCATCAGTTCTACCCAGAATCCTAGCGCAATATATAAAAATAAACCCCTCACCTGGAGGAACAATGAGAGTTTTCAGTTTCTTGGCGGAGGCAGAATAACCACTCAGTACATGGTCCCCTCAGTTCATGAAATGGTAAGCACAGCAGACACGAGTTCTTGGAGCTTGTTCCTGCAAAAGGGCAAGAATATTGCGGCACTTATAATGGAGTTCTTTGGGAGAAAACATCAGTGCAGAATGTTTTTTAATAGTTAACTGAAAGGAAAAATAAGAGCACAATGCTAAATATCCAGGATATATGGAAACAGGTGACATTTACTTCATTTCAAATCGATGTCCTGCCGATTCCCCTGAATAACATTTAAAATTTCAAATAAAGGAAATATTTCCGAAGACTCTATACCAATTGATCATGAAATCACACCAACAGTATAGTGAAAAGTATAAATATCTGCTATAACTAAGCGCTTTAAAGGTATTTGCATGGAATATTTGTATGAAACTGCTGGCAAAAAAAATTAAAATACCTATCACTGCATTTCCACTTTTTATGCGCGCATAACTCGCTTCATCTTTCCCAGTTTCTTTCCAAGGGATATAAAGAGCTTAAGACAATTTACCCACAAGTAAATTTGTGTGTGTGTGTGTCAGCGAATGTAAAACCAGCATAATTTCTACCATTTGATTACATCACTTAATATTAAATAATATGCACAGTCAGTCCTCGAGCAAGAGTGTCAAGAAAAAACAAAGTTACTTCTATAAGTCAGGGAAAACACGTGAAGCTGTTATTCGTATTTTAAAAATAGAAACAAAAAAGGCTTGACCATTAGTTAACTCCTGCACCGATATGAAGCAGCTTTGATGCGTTAAAAATATGACAGCTCATGAGACATTTCATTCTATAGTATTACTTAATAATGGAATTATTGTTCACCCGACCGTCGTTTGTACGGTGAAGTTTTATTCATCCTGGTGGAAGAATCAGAAAAACACGATAACAAAATGGGCTCCACTGGATCGACTAAATGAAGGCCAACTCGGGGACCACCGAAAATATGGAAACTTGGACCTTCACCCTTCTACCTAAAGCATTCAGCTTGCCCTCCAAGGAATATTATCACCCCTCAAATCTTCCTCTGCCAAGAAATATTACTTCCTAAATCACTCAGATTTTCCTCTTTCCGGAAATACTGCTCCCTAAATCATTATTGATCTTCAAAAAAATATTACTTCCAAATCACTGCGACCTTCCACTTCCAAGATAAATTACTAAATTTCCCGATAGCTGTAAATCTAGTTTCTTTGCTTGAAACCTCTGGCCATCAAACCATTTATTTGCGTGGGCATCAACGTTCAGACTCAACACCTTCGTTAACAAATTATACAAAAACCAATTACAGATCAGCAGACATAGCTAAATAGCAAACAAAACTAACCTTTAGCCAACACCTTCAAAATATTTTTAAAATTTACCGCGAACCTTCTGTCAAACAAACGTCACGTCGTCGTCACTTCCCACCGTTCTTTCCCCAGCCGTTTTGTCTCAAATTGTCACTGTCTCAAATTGTCACTGAATCAAACTTCCCACTGTTCTTTCCCCAGCCGTTTTCTCTCAAATTGTCACTGAACCAAATATAAACGTCCACTCGTCTCTTTAAGCAGAGGACGAGCAGCCGACGAATTTGCTAGGAAGTACAACTGGCCCCACAAACGCTTCAGTACCCAACTATTTCCACATTGCTGATTATATCTACCAGTAACATACTGGACATATTGAACATTTCAACTACTCACTGTGAGGCGCATGGAAATATTCAAGGTCAAATTATGACAACTTTCCTTCTAACAATTTGACAAGTAGTTGGATTTCGTTACAAATATTTGAAAGAAAAATATAAACATTCAAATAAGTTAACTTGAAAGGACTATTATTTATAAATGTTGGAGGCTGCAGATTGTGGAGTAGGGTGGTCGGCTCTTTTCCTTCCTAAAACTATCTAGATCCTCCCAGATCCTCTAGTATAATGTATGAAATGGAGTATAGAGTTCAGCGTTGGAAACGAAATTAAGAGTAGGTAGGTTTCAAAGGTGTAACAGGAGGAGAGTCTCGCAGTTGCACGATGATATAATTGTTAGGAGAGGATGGTTAGCAAGACGTTAGAAAGAGAATATGAATGGCGGTAGAGTAAAAGGAATGAAAGGGGTTGCAGCTAGGGGCCGAAGGGACACTGCAAAGAACCTCTAGTAATGCAGAAGTGTACTAACGACACTAACCCCCTACGGGGTCCAGTATAATTTATGTAGAATGATTCTTCAAAACAAATGTTAAATATCCGGACCATCAGATGCACGAAATGTCAAACTTTACAATGCAAAACTAACCAAAATGAGGTATTAACAGGGTTAACCAGCAGCTGTAAACTGTACCAGGGGCGGTACGTCTCACCAAGTCCATGCAGCCTACCCAGCTGTAAATGGGTACCAGCGGTTAGCTGGGGTCAAAGGCAGGGTCTTTGGCCTTGTCTGCTAGTCTCACAAGAAAGGCCATACCCTTAAAGTCATTCCATGGTATAGGTGTAGGAGACAGACTTTGATTTGACGTTCCAATTAGTTACCCACTAATACTTTATCGCAGTGTTATAAGTTTAACAGGACATCTCACCTCAAAAGTCAAGTCGTTAAATCTTAGTATACTTAATATCTTACTCCATTCCTCCAAAATCATTTTACTTTGTCGTTTTGTTGTAAATAGTGCAATGCTTGGTCACCTTTTTGATAATAAACCACTTCTAATCATCTAATTATTTGATCCTCGTCAACGTCAAGTCCACAATTTAAATTTAAAGTGTGGAGAGAGAGAGAGAGAGAGAGAGAGAGAGAGAGAGAGAGAGAGAGAGAGAGAGAGAGAGAGAGAGAGAGAGAGAGAGAGAGAGACTTATTTGACGTCTAACCGCCTTACAGGAAAAAAAAAAAAAACTTTATGCTAATAATGACTGTCATTCAGTCATTCCTCCCTCTCCCCCCCCACCCCTCCAAAAAAAAGTTCTGAGGACGAACGACCATCCAGTCACAAAACCAAGTAAACTACTATGACAAGTATGCTTCTATCAAAAATTATTTAAAAACTTTCACTCGAAGTGCAGCCTGTAGTTACTTAAAGCAATGATTGGCATACAATTCATACTGAAAAAGTCGACTAAAATCGGCAGTTTCCATTCATACAATGTTTTCGGCGATAGAGACGATGCCTTCCTTGTCCTATATTCTTTGTTTTTATAGTTTCAGTCTGTGTGCTAACTGATATGTTTATTACTGGGTATCCTATTTCAGGTTTGTCAATTTAAATTTTTTATGATTAAACATTATTTTACAATGAAAACTACGTAGGTCAAATTATGATATTCAGTTGGAGTTGTTACTAAGCGGGTAGGAACCTAAGCGGATGATTAATCTCAGGGAAAATGACCTTTAGTCAGGAACTGCGATTATGTTTAGTTGGTGCATGTTATACAATACGCATGAGTGGGTGGGCGGTTCGGTCGGTTTCGTATATTTCACCTTCCTGAACCATATCTTCCGTCATAATTATCGGAAGTTCAAGAAAATTATATTACATTTTGTCTCATTCAAAATTTTAATTAATTTTGAAACTAATGAATATTTTTGTAAAGTATTTTTATATTTCCTCCATTGAACAAAATAATGTCCATAATTTCAATTTGTCATGTCAAGTGCATATTACACAGTTCGAGAAATTATTCAGGGTAAATTTACAGTTTCGGTCAAATTCACATTTCCGATATAAAATTACATTTTCCCTGGCTTAAATAGTGTACTTTAAACGAATCTGACCTTTATTTCTTCCGCAAATGATTAGATTTTGAGATACATGGCGGCCATGGGTACCGCTCTCAGTTTCGGGTGGTGCAACGCCGCTACGCGGCTTATGCACATTTTAAATGATTGTTGCAAGCTCGTATGTTCTGGCAAGCGGTAATATTGCGCTGCGCGCGCTTGCCACAGGGGTTACAGGGAACGAAATTTTACCCCTAACGTCTAGTTACAGTTTCGGTGAAATTCACGGCCGATACTGCAATGTTACCCTTTTCGTTAACCACTTCACTTACCTTAAATAGATGGTAGTACTAAATGTTCACGAAGAAAGGTATTCAAACCTGTGGAGTTCCATTGTAATGTCCATGGAAACGACCAATAGCCTCAAAGTAAGACAGAGAACACCCACTGCAGACGTGCACGACGGAATCCATGGCAGTCAACTGAAGCGCACTTTTGTAGAAAGCCGGCTTATTCCAAAATCGCAGTTAATTGGATATTCTTGAAACAAAGCAACCAATCAGGTTTCAGCATTTGTACCGTACTTATAATTCATAACGAAAAACAAAAGACGATTAGGCATTTTTACCCACAATACATTGACAAAAAACAAAAACGCCTCAGCAGAAAAACTGACATGGCAGCATAAACGCATCCTTGCGATAACAACAAGGCACAATATTCATCGGCAAATATCTCCGTAACTCTTAATTTGCGGAAGATGCGAGTAAGTATTTCGTATGAATCATGACAAAAATATATGATAGCAAGTAAAAAAATATTAGATATCCGAATTTGACCGAAACTGTAATAATACCTTATTCAGAATGGTAACTGAAGTTATCCTTTTAATATTCTAAACAGAATTCAGATTTGTACTGATTTACGGAATTTTTACTCCTTGAAACCATGAAAAGTAAATGGTAACTGAACTTATCATTTAACATTCTAAACAAAATCCTAATTTGCTGAACGGGTTCACTCCGCTCCTTCTTGATGGAGCCTTTGGGATCCCAGTGCAAAAATCCCGGTTGCAGTCTTAGTGAATACCAGTTCCAGTGCACAAATCCCGGATGCAGTCATAGTGAATATCAGTTCCAGTGCAAAAATCCCGGATGCAGTCTTGGTGAATACCAGTTCCAGTGCAAAAATCCCGGATGCAGTCTTAGTGAATACCAGTTCCAGTGCAAAAAATCCTGGATGCAGTCTTAGTGAATATCAGTTCCAGCGCAAAAATGCCGGATTCAGTCTTAGTGCATACCAGTTCCAGTGCAAAAATCCCTGATGCAGTTTTAGTGAATACCAGTTCCAGTGTAAATATCCCTGATGCAGTCTTGGTGAATACCAGTTCCAGTGCAAAAATCCTGGATTCAGTCTTAGTGAATACCAGTTCCAGTGCAAAAATCCCTGATGCAGTCTTAGTGAATACCAGTTCGTGCAAATATCCTTGATGCAGTCATAGTGAATACCAATTCCAGTGCAAAAATCCCTGATGCAGTCATAGTGAATACCATTTCCAGTGCAAAAATCCTGGATGCAGTCTTAGTGAATACCAGTTCCAGTGTAAAAATCCCGGATTCAGTCTTAGTGAATACCAGTTCCAGTGCAAAAATCCCTGATGCAGTCATTGTGAATACCAGTTCCAGTGCAAAAATCCCTGATGTAGTCTTAGTGAATACCAGTTCCAGTACAAAAATCCCGGATTCAGTCTTAGTGCATACCAGTTCCAGTGCAAAAATCCCTGATGCAGTTTTAGTGAATACCAGTTCGTGTAAATATCCCTGATGCAGTCTTAGTGAATACCAGTTCCAGTGCAAAATTACCGGATGCAGTCTTAGTGAATACCAGTTCCAGTGCAAAAATCCCTGATGCAGTCTTAGTGAATTCCAGTTCGTGTAAAAATCCCGGATGCAGTCTTAGTGAATACCAGTTCCAGTGCAAAAATCGTAGATGCAGTCTTTGCGAATACCAGTTCCAGTGCAAAAAATCCTGGATGCAGTCTTAGTGAATACCAGTTCCAGTGCAAAAATCCTAGATGCAATCTTAGTGAAACCAGTTCCAGTGCAAAAATCCTGGATTCAGTCTTAGTAAATACCAGTTCTCAAACAATTACATCACCGATTTCAGCTAACCTGAGAGCTGCAAAAAAACTGAATCCCGATAAAGCGTTAACATCTAAACTCTTTACGATTTTGGCAAATGAAATATACAAGCCTCGTGTTCATAGTTGCTTTTGGCTAAGTATCCTTATTCATTCTGGACTACCACCCAGAGCATGGTTAAATGCGATCAACACCTCTTACCAGATAGAAACAATCGTTATTCTTCCTGACATATCTGCAACCACACTATGACTCGCTGTTTTCACACCGACACTTAACAGGCACCAAGAAACAAGTATAAAAGGACATCTAAAAGCATTCCAACAAACAAGATAAGGGTTTTTTGCAAAATGGTCGATGCTTTACGCCCTTCCTCTGATTCAGAGGCACCAGAGCATAGTTATTGAATGCCTTCTACTCTATGGGACCTATCTGGGATCACCCCTTACCTTATGGGATCTTGGTAGCTGATTCTCCTATTCCGGTTTCCTCATGCATGAACCAGGCCGTAGAGTGAGACGTCCTTAAATTATTTGTTTCACGGCACTGTATTAACACACCTCAGCGACGGAAAAATTTCCTTAGCACAGTCCTCAGAAAAGCAATAACAATGAATCATCGAAGTTTCTCGTAAAAAACTTATTGATGACCACAAAAGTTTACTCCATAAGACCAAATATCTCAAATACTTGCAGTCACAACATTTTGAGGACAAGTATACTAACACTCGTGGCCGACTTCAGTCCATTCGACCGTCAGACTGAAAAGTGAAAACCTGAAGAGCTTCCAGCCAATCACTAGAGTCCAGACAACTTCCTTCAAAATGAGGTGAAAACGACTCGTGATTGGCTGAGAGAGCTAACAAAAAAACAGAGAAACGCAACATTTCCAAAGGGTGTTACGTTATTTTAATGGCTGTATTAAACATTATACAATGTAAATCAAATATGTACAAATATTTAATAAATTATTTAAATTTTTCATGGATATACACTTGTATTTTCTTATATTTACATTTCATGAGAATTCATGTTCCACATTACGTAAGTCTAAAAATGCATGCTCGCTCTCTCTCTCTCTCTCTCTCTCTCTCTCTCTCTCTCTCTCTCTCTCTCTCTCTCTCTCTCTCTCTCTCTCTCTATCGTGAACTGTTGATATGAACTAATACCTTACAAAATTATGCTTTTCATCATAATGAGCTTTTACACAGAAGAGATAGAGAGAAAGAATGAGAGAGACTCAGTTTTTTCAATGGGCACACAAGCAATCCTTCACACTTAGCAAAACCCGAAACAGCAATGAATCAGACAAGTAGTTTTATGGCATCTCTTTGACAAATATCTCAACAGCGGTTGAAATATTCCTACTATGAGATTCAGAGGCGTCGTGCACGGTTTTTTTTATTTTACTCCTTATCAAAGAATCGGATGAAGGTGAAAGTTGGCATATGAATATTTCACAACCATACATTTTATTTTCTAACATCATCTTGTACCTATGACTTATAGTTTTAGCTGATCATAGAAGAACACACCACTTTCTGTAGTCAGAGACATTAAAAAGTCATTCATGGCTTAGAAGACAGTAATGACGTTTACCTGTGACGTTACAAATGGCTCCACCCTCTAAGCTACGTCATAATTCAGGATAATACTGAATTATCTCATGAAGTTTAAGAATTGAATTACTGACGATGAAAATACATTTCTCAAGTAGTTGCAAAAGATGCTAAATGATCACCAATGATCAAATAAATAAACCTGAAGGCCAAAATTATACATTCTGCTACTATTACTACCACTATTGCTGTATTTCCACGGCAGCATAGATGCCCCGCCCACATCAGAATCTTTCAGCTATTCATAAAGACTTTGCAAATGTTTCTTTATTGTGTAATGGGTCCTGGCCTCCCCAGAATTCCGGGTTTTCATTTGAGAAATGTATAAAGTAATTTTCCAAGTTAAATATGCAGTATTGCAAATGAGGGAACAAACTCATGCATTCAGGGGAAGGAGTCCTGTCAAAGAAGCAGTGACTGAAATGTCGTAAGTTTTGGTAAGTTTTCAGCAGTTCTCATCCAGGCAAATAAATGAAAGTTCATACCGTTATAGCCTTGGACATCACATATTCGATTTATTATCTATATGTAACTATGTTTTACTTTATTGTAATAAAAATCATTTCTATTGGCGATGGAGCTGAGCATTATTACCCTTATGAAACAGTACTATATGGCACAAACCTGAGAAAGAACGTGCGAGCGAATGTTTTGTTTTATTTTTTGGTATTTAGAGTTTCGTTATTCATTTCGTTTTTCATTTTAAATTTTTCTTTTAGCCTTTTATCTTATTTCATTTTACTTATCCTTAATTCATGGGTGACAGGGCATGACAATGGGTAGACATGCCAGTTCCAGTCACCCTCAAGCATATATAATTACCGATTATCGTAGGAAACGTAGCTGACCTGAGGAAATCAGCGATGACTCTGAGGGGGAACAAGGGTTGCCATCGTTCCCTTTTTCCTCTATCATTGTTACTATTGGTGTGGGTATATCTTAAAAATATTTCAAATGAAATGTATTTTACTTTTACTCTGTGTATTTGTAATTCCCCTTTAAATGTACAAATGAAACACCAAAAACTATTCATAATCTATTTACAAATCACAATCATCATCACTATCAAGGAAAAGATCATCATCATCCTCATCATCACTGACTAAATTAATGATGACTGGATCCACGTAAGTCTCCCGGATGTTGTCCAATTCCCAGTACTCCTCCTCAAAATGACGTGATTGTCTAACTGCTCCTGCCCACACTTCCGGGGTAGCAGAAAGCCTTGCCTCCTCCAACCTGGCCTGCAAGTCAGACCGCGTAAATCGACGGAGCGATGAACGCACTCGCCTCTTCATATGACCCCACACCTGTTCAGTGGCGTTGAGCTCTGGGTGAGCGGGTGCCAAGCGCACAACTTCGTGGCCCCACTCCCGGATGATGTTATCCACCACATATCTCCTTTCCGGACGATTCTTTTGGCAAACGAGC
>JANJGK010000005.1:19312518-19345106 GCA_039081455.1 Macrobrachium rosenbergii | reverse complement strand
GGTTCGACACGATTTTGTTGATTGATGTACTGGGTTCGACATGATTTCGTTAATTGATGTACAGGGTTCGACTTGATTTCGTTACTGATGTTCTGGGTTCGACACGATTTCGTTAACTAATGTACTGGGCTCGACATGATTTCGTTAATTGATGTACTGGGTTCGACACGATTTCGTAAATTGATATAGTTGGTTCGACACGATTTCGTTAATTAATGTGCTGGGTTCGACACGATTTCGTTAATTGATGTACCGGATTCGACACGATTACGTTAATTGATGTAGTGGGTTCGACACGATTTCGTTAATTGATGTACCGGGTTCGACACGATTTCGTTAATTGATGTAGTGGGTTCGACACAATTTCGTTAATTGATGAATGGGTTCGAATGATTTCGTAAATTGATGTAGTGGGATCGACACGATTTCGTTATTGATGTAATTAGCTCGACACGATTTCGTTAATTGATGTACCGGGTTCGATATGATTTCGTTAGTTGATGTAATTGGTTCGACACGATTTCGTTAATTGATGTACTGGGTTCGACACGATTTCGTTAGTTGATGTACTGGGTTCGACACGATTTCGTTAATTGATGTACCGGGTTCGACACGATTTCGTTAATTGATGTACCGGGTTCGACACGATTTCGTCAATTGATGTACCGGGTTCTACATGATTTCGTTAATTGATATACTGGGTTCGACACGAATTCGTTAATTGATGTACCGGGTTCGACATGATTTTGTTAATTGATGTAATGGGTTCGACACGATTTCGTTAATTGATGTACCGGATTCGACACGATTTCGTTAATTGATGTACCGGGTTCGACATGATTTCGTTAACTGACGTACAGGGTTCGACACGATTTCGTTAATTGATGTGATGGGTTCGAAATGATTTCGTAAATTGATGTTGATGTAGTGGGTTCGACACGATTTCGTTAATTGATGTAATGGGTTCGAAATGTTTTCATAAATTGATGTAGTGGGTTGAACATGATTTCGTTATTTGATGTGATGGGTTCGACATGATTTTGTAAATTGATGTATTGGGTTCGACATGATTTCGTAAATTGTTGTACTGTGTTCGACGTGATTTTGTTAAATGATGTACCGGATTTGACACGATTTCATTAATTGCTGTACCGGCTTTGACACGATTTCATTAATTTATTTACCAATTTCGACACAATCCCCTTTGTTTGCGTGGTTTGGTTCGACGCGTTTCGTTTGTTCATCACCACAGAAATTGTTGAACCTGCTAATACTATGGATTGGTTCCATTCAATTAACTGCCTGTGAAAGCTGTATATACCCAGAATGAATTTGACAAATGATGATAATGGCGAGTTTTTATTTATCCATTTTTAAGATCACAGTTTGGCGCGAGTGTCAACCGGGTTCCTTCGGACTCCATAAGTGTTGCAAGACTAAGAATCAAAATAGGAATATTTTTTTTTTATACAGACGCCCCTTTGTATTTCAGGTATGAAGATATTCGTGTTATAACATTTATTCTCAAGTTTTCCGATTGTCGCGGCTCGTTAGGACCTGATAGGGGGTCCTTCGTCAGGGTGCGATATCTTAACGCTGATTCATCAATTTAGTTATGAGATGTGGGCTCTCCACAATCATTACATTACAGCATAGACGATTTGGGTAAGCTGTCAAGATTATTTTGTGGGACAAATTATTTAGACTGAATTCTTTGGTGAGAGAGAGAGAGAGAGAGAGAGAGAGAGAGAGAGAGAGAGAGAGAGAGAGAGAGAGAGTAGCCATAAAAAGAACAATAAACAATTTGTAATTGGATGAAAAGGTGTGTGAGAGAGAGAGAGAGAGAGAGAGAGAGAGAGAGAGAGAGAGAGAGAGAGAGAGAGAGAGAGAGAGAGGAGAAGAAATTAGACAGCCTTTCATTAAGACCAATAAAAGCTCCATCAAACAACGATGCCATTTACCTCCGTTTCCCCAATATCTTCTGTTTCATTGGCGCCTCAAATAGGTTTTCTTCGATTCTGTTAACTCACCGACCATTACTCGAGCGTGCAAGGTTGCACGCAGTCCACTGAAACTTGAAATGTTGGCGTCAGTGAGAACACCAAATGGGAAATGAAGGTTTTGTGATGATGTGAAGAATCGACGGTAGTAGATTAGAACTCCAGATAACCTGTGATGAAATGAATAGATTGAGAAGATGGGCTTTGTAGCAAGCATGATAATATATTAGGTTGGTGAAGTTATGAAGATAGAGGAGAGGAAGGCCTAGAAAGGTTGGATAGATGGAGTGAGAGAGGTGGGGAAAGGAAGAGGAATTGGTTTCTAGTAAGTTCAGATGTGCCTTCAGATTACAGCTGAATGCTCACTACATTCGAAGCTGGAGATAGGATAAGAATGAAATACATCAGCTGATTGGCCTGTTTGTATTCCATTAATTTTTGAAAAAAAAAAAAAAACATTTGTTTCTTCCTTTGTTGATAATGAGTTTAAATTAGAAACTCCCATAAATTTGGACTAGTTAATTCCAGTATTATACGTGAGCATTTAAGAAGTGAACAATGAATGAGAGTCGATTAGCCAGTGAGAGAGAGAAAGATTAAATGGAAAGGACATTGAAACAATTAAAAGACCCCCTTTCTACATATTTACTATTTTGTAAGTTTAGGCATTTACGCCTTATCAAAAAATAGACGTGATGAAATTATAATGCAATATAACAGTAAAACAGAGAGGAAAAATATTCTTGCAGTTTTACCCCTTACCCTCTCGGCCTAATTAGCAACACTCCACTCACTTCATTTTTGTAGGAATTTCAGTGCTTCTTAAATGCCATCAAACTGACACTTAGGCCAATGAAAGTTCCACTTGCTTTGAACGCTTTCTTCTTTACTCCGTGGATGAGAAACACACAAGAGTAGTTGGCACTCACTTCGGAGAGGAGCAAATATATTTGTGAAATGGCCAATTCGCTTAGGAACATTTGATCCCCGAGGGCTAGTACTAAACACGGCGAAACAGTGGTTCATCTACACTGTTTCGCCGTGTTTAGTACTAGCCCCTGGGAGATCAAGGGGACATTTTATCCTAAGCAAGTTGCTCATTTCACAAAGTCCCTATAGGGATTTCGTGAAAACCCTTATTTCACGAATTTACTGTAACATATAAAAGGACCAGGAGACACACTCTCGTTACATCTGAAAATGGATAACATGGATAGTGGATGATGTTTGTTGTTCACTGTTATAAAGTACAAATGCAATAGATAAATCCTTTGTTCTATGCTTGCAGGAAATTACATGCCACGTAGGCATAATTGCATAATGGTCATATCACGTCTGGATATTCCACTTGCATACACGCACACACACACAAAGAGACAGAGATACACGCATACACACATTACACACACACAGTACATATCAAGATAAGCAAAATGTCCTTCTACTGCTATATATATATATATATATATATATATATATATATATATATATATAGAGAGAGAGAGAGAGAGAGAGAGAGAGAGAGAGAGAGAGAGAGAGAGAGAGGAGAGAGAGAGAGAGGGGAGAGAGATGCACATACATACACATAAAAAGATGAGAAAACTGTCCTTTTCCTGCTATCTTCCTTGTATTCTGAGGAATCGCTGTCAGCTCCCTTTGTTACATAATCAAGATCAATATCAGCTATCTCTGGTACCACTAATATCATTCCTGTTAGCAACACTAGAGCGTCTCCCACCTTGCCAGGCCCGCGAGAAGGCTTACCACATTGAAGTTTTTTTTTTTTTTATTTCATCAGATTGTAGAAGGAAGATCACCACCCACTTGCTCACTAACACAGCTGCATACAGTGGTAATAAAAGTCATACCAGATTACCAGCACATTCTACGTCCACCGTTGGCCTTGAAGTAAATAAAAGATAATGAAAGTTCTGCAGAGAGCAACTTTGATTAGGAAACCTAACCTTGGTCGTTGTGTAATCCTGATGGTAATTATACCTTGACTTTGCTCACATGGCAACTCGGTAATGATCAGGGGACTCGTCGTATTGTTTCTTTGCACAAAGTTAAGAAGTATTAATGATACGCGGGATTAGCAAATTACTATAATATTAGCATATCAACTGAGGCTACTGATCCATGAGATGTTGTATTGAAGAAATTTTTTCACTTCGTAATAAGCCGAAGAGTCTCTACTGGAAATCAAAATATAGCTGGTCGCATACAGGTATGAATGTTGTGAAATAGGAAACTGGTGCAAATGTCAGTGGAGAATAGGCTTTTGATCTATTAGCACTCCACTCAAGATGCCCTCTTCTCCCTAGAGTCGGAGATCTTTGAGAATACCGACCACTCGTGCGCAAGGAATGATAAAGTCAAGGAGGAAGAGGAGAAGTAAAGGAAGGATACCTCGACAAGACGAACGACAACAGCGTCTTTTGCGAAGGCTTGCTATTTACTAGATAGGCCCTACGAGACACGTGATCTCACCAAGTTCTCTGTTCTTCTTTGGCTGAAAACAGCAATAGTTCCTATTCTGTAAAAGAGAGATATCTCTCTCTCTCTCTCTCTCTCTCTCTCTCTCTCTCTCTCTCTCTCTCGCTCTCTCTCTCTCTCTCTCTCTCCCCTGCGTTGTGCAACATCTAGTATCCTACAACCAAGAAAGTCAATGATCTCTGACTCTGCTTCTTTTGTTACCTTAATGAGTCAAAACAGCCCTTATCTTCTTATATTTGATTTTTGTTTCGAGACTTAAATTCCCCACTTGGTAAATCTAAAAGAGAGAGAGAGAAAAAAAAAAGATGGAGTTGAATGAGGAGGATTAGGACTGTTATAAAGAGAGAGAGAGAGAGAGAGAGAGAGAGAGAGAGAGAGAGAGAGAGAGAGAGAGAGAGAGAGAGAGAGAGTTTTACAATGATTTTTATCATCTCGATTTTCTTCCGTTCTTTATTATTTATTTATGATTAATTTTCTTCACTGAAGTACAAGATTTTCGAATTGAATTTCTTTTTATATCCAGAGTGGGTAAATTTACAAATCTCTTGAGAGGTTTAGCCCCTTCAATCTTTACCTTTCACTGGTATAGAACTCGGCTTCAGAGGACCTAAATATATTTAAAAGCACAATATATCCTGCCGTATATCCTCTATTTTTTAAGTTACTGATATGAAACGCTAAAAGAAAAATAATATACTAAAGCAAAAATAGTATTAAAGAATAATAAAAAAAAGCATATGGAACAAAATTCTTTTCCCAGTTCTGCGGCGACATCCGAGAGTTTTTGCATTCAGTACCAATACCACTCATGGACCTGGTTCCTGTGCTATTCGGTGGGCTAGTTTAACGATACTGACAGTGGTCAGACAACTGTTACGTCGGATTGCTCTTGCTGTAAGCTACATCGAAGCCGTCGCTCCATTAAGATAACGGTATGAACAAAAGGTTTTTATTGCCTTCACTATTGAGTTAAGAAACGTTCACTTGTTCAAAAATGTTCATACGTCGGTGAACGTACAAGCGTCGGGAAATAAAACCTTGTTGTTGGGACTCACTATTGAAACTAATACTGTGACTTCAACAATAATCCAGCCCATACATCAAATGCCCTATTGTGGCTGGCTGCCGCTCTTGCCAGACTTGCCGGTGCTCCTGGATTTTTTATTGTTTTCTTTTTTTCTTTTTTTTCTTAAGACGGAAGGTCATTAATAAGGTAAACTCAATAAAATCAAGATATATCCACTGTATTCCAACCCAAACCCCTAGCCCCAAACAAGAAAAAGAGAACCCATTAAGTGAGCAGACTCCAAACACAAAACTAGCCAAAAACAAAGACACCTGCACAGCCAGTCATCTATCAGCCACCAAAGTTATCAACAAAACTATTAAAATAAACTTTAACATCTCAAAATATTAAGGCTCCTAAAATTATCTTTCTCATGACTACGAACGATAGAAACAGGTAAAGCTAAAGCCAAGGCCCCCTCACCCGCAGCAAGAGTAAGAAAAAAAACAGAAAATACAAATCCCCTCCTACATGTCCGAAAGCCTGGGCTATAAATAAAAAATGTTCACTATAATAAACTCCAAGCTCAACAAAACATTCAATAGCTAACAAACCGCAACACAAACAAAGCAGTGGGACATAAAGTAAAAAATTTAAAATTGCCATTAGTTTTAATAATAAATAAAATAATGGTCTTGTAAACCGTAAATGAATTTATTGTTCTTGAAGCTCAGCAAGAAGAAAACATTCCCATCCTTGGTTCCCAAAACTAATATTTTTGTTTAAACTACTTTCTGTATCAACACACTGCTTCTATCTTCTCTTATACTCGTATCAACTTCAGTTTGCTTCACGCGCATGACACAACCCCTGGCCATAAGACTCACAATAATCCTACAAACCGTTATAATTTGTGTATCTGCTGGCCTCTTATCAAAATTTATATGATTCTCCTATATCTTATTCTTAATTTTTCTAGGAGCAACATCAGTCCTATTTATCTACGTAGCCTCACTTGCTTCAAATGAAAAATTCAAACTTTCAATTAAAATAATCTCAGCCTTTACCCTACTCATATCTGTAACATTCATCCTACCATTTACCGACCAGATAATAACACCACATAAAGATACCACAGAACTCTCATTCCTAAGAAGGCTCCAAGACATTCGATCCACCCAAATATCGCTTAGCCATATGTATAATCCCACTACAGCCACCCTAACAAGAGTAATTATCTTATACCTGCTACTAACTCTCATTGCAGCAGTCAAACTAAGATCAACCTTCTCTGGACTCCTACCCACATCCTAATGACAGCACCTATACGAAAATCACACCCCCTTCTTAAAACAGCTAACGGGGCCTTAGTAGACCTACCCACTCCAGCTAACATTTCCATTCCATGAAATTTTGGATCTCTACTGGGCATATGCTTAATTGTTCAAATCGCGACAGGATTACTTCTGGCAATACAGTACACAGCAAACGTAGACCTAGCCTTTTCAAGAGTAGCTCACATCTGTCGAGACGTAAACTACGGATGACTCCTCCGAACAGTTCACGCTAACGGTGCCTCATTCTTTTTCATTTGCCTTTACAGACACATTGGACGGAGAATTTACTACGAATCATTCTTATACATACGCACCTGATGAGTAGGAGTAATTATTTTGTGCTTAACTATAGCAACAGTCTTCCTAGGATACGTGTTACCTTGGGGACAGATATCATTCTGAGGGGCCACCGTAATTACTAATTTGACATCAGCAATCCCGTTCGTAGGAACAGACTTAGTGCAATGAATCTGAGGTGGATTCGCAGTAAGTAATACAACTCTAACACGATTCTTCACCTTTTATTTCTTATTTTCATTTATTATTGCAGCTGCCTCTATGGTACACATTTTATTTTTGCATCAGACAGGGTCCAATAACCCCCTAGGAATATCCAGGCAACCGGAAGAAGTATCGTTCCACCCGCGTTTTTCATTTAAAGACATCGTAGGATTTGTAGTCACGCTAGCCGCCCTGATCATCCTGACACTTCTAGATCCTTATCTATTTGGAGATCCAGACAACTTCATCCCAGCCAACCCCCTAGTCACACCAGTACATATCCAGCCAGAATGATACTTCTTATTTGCCTAAGCAACTCTACGATCAATCCCAAATAAACTGGGAGGAGTCATCGCCCTAGTAATATCAGTAGCCATCCTCTTTATTCTACCGTTTGTACACAAAAACAAATTCCGAGGACTAGCCTTCTATCCAGTCAGACAAATTCTATTTTGATCTGTAATTAGAATTATAATCTTACTCACATGAATTGGAGCTCGACCAGTAGAAGACCCATACATCCTTACAAGACAAATTCTGGCAGTTCTGTACTTCTCCTTCTTTATCATCAATCCATTAGCAATAATCACATGAGATAAACTTGTGGACTGACTATTCCTCTTTAGGAAGACAAGTGTTTTGAAAGCACCCAAAAAGAATTCGAATCTCTTAATAGTCTATCCTAATTTTTTTTTACAAAACTATACTAGGGCGACCTCTTAAAAAATCTTCAACCCCATGAAAAAAAATACAATAATTTAAAGCCACGGGAAGGAAACTCTTTCAAGCAAGATATGTCAGTTTATTGTAAAGGAATTGTGGCAAGGTGCCGCGTACTCAAGCAAAGCAGAAACCAATAAATATGACTTTCATATAAAACAAAAGAGAAACAAGGCCACTCCCTAAAAAAAATAATAGAAAAAAGAGCCCTCAAAAAAGAATCATCTCATACTCAGCTATAAAAGTTAAAGCAAAACCACCACCCTTGTATTCAGTATTAAAACCAGACATTAATTCAGATTCACCCTCTGCAAAATCAAAAGGAGTTCGATTACTTTCAGCTGAACAAGAAGCAAATCACAATAAAGCCAAGGGAAACCCTAAAAGAAAGAAATCAGCAATAACGCTGACAACTTTCAAATAACCCCAGGTCAGACACCGCCAACCCCCCCCCCCCCCCCGCTAAAAACAACATACTAAGCAAAATTAAAACAAGACTTACTTCATAAGCAATAGTCTGAGCAACAGCTCGAAGACAGCCCAAAAGAGAGTACATAGAGTTAGAAGCCCATCCCGCCGTTATAGTAGAATGCACCCTTGCCCTGGTACAACAAAGAAAAAATAAAACCCCAAATTCAAAAGAAAACAAACCAAGCTCATGCGGCATCAAACACCAACAAACCAAAGCAATGAGTACCCTAAACACAGGAGATAGATAGTAAGGAATAAAGTTACTTATAGTAGGGAAAGTTTGCTCCTTAGTAAATAATTTAACAGCATCAGCAAAAGGCTGCAATAAACCAGCGTAACCCACTTTGTTAGGACGCTTACGAATCTGAATATAACCCAAAGTCTTACGCTAAAGCAGAGTAAAACAAGCAACAGAAATCAAAGCCAAAATCACTAAAATTAGATAGTTGACTAACTTAATCAAAACCATCATAGAAAGAATTCATAACGAACTGCTCCCTATTGCCTATAGTAATCACTATATTAACGGGTCCTAAATCCGACGCACTAATCTGCCAAGGCAATCCATTAATATAATCTTGTGGAAAAGGAAAGATTCGTAAGTTTATGAAATTGATAGAGAATTAAACTAGTTTTCTCTAAAAGAAAATTTTTGTGCCGGCTTTGTCTGTCCGTCCTCACTTTATTCTGTCCGCACTTTTTTCTGTCCGCCCTCAGATCTTAAAAACTACTGAGGCTAGAGGACTGCAAATTGTATGTTGATCATCCACCCTCCAATCATCCAACATACAAAATTGCATCCCTCTAGCCTCAGTAGTTTTTATCTTATTCGAGGTTAAAGTTATCCATAATCGTGCTTCCGTCAACGATATAAGATAGGACACCACCGGGCCTTGGTTAAAGTTTCATGGGCCGCGGCTCATACAGCATTATACCGTGATCACCGAAAGATAGATAGATAGATCTATTTTCGGTGGCCCTGATTATACGCTGTAGCGGCAGTACAGAAAACTCGGTTGCGCCGAAGAAACTTCGGTGCATTCTTTACTTGTTTCTTTCCGTAAACTGTCAGTGAGGTCGAAACCTGGCATTCGACCTCGAACAAAGATATTATTCCAAAATAGAAACAACATGGTACTTATCGTGATGAAATAATTACATTGAAATCATGAAAGTCACTCATTTGCCGTGTTGATAAACTAGGTCGATGATAATAACAGCAATTATCTGACGCTGTGACCTGGAATTGCATGTATATTATTATTATTATTATTATTATTATTATTATTATTATTATTATTATTATTATTATTATTATTATTATTATTATTTCAAGGGTAGTCCTGGAAATAAACAAGGAAAAATAATTGGGCGGCAAATATGGACTCTGAACAGAAGAGAAAATAGAGAGAGAGAGAGAGAGAGAGAGAGAGAGAGATCGGGGGGTTAGGCAACAGCAGAGTAATTAGAAATATTGGATGTACCGTATTTCTACTCCAGGTAATGTACTGTTGTCCTTAGAAGAGGAAATCTGCACTGAAGTTTCCTAGGACTGATATATTGAAATTAATTTCATTTGCATGATAGAAAACTACATGTAGTACTGGAAGCGCCATAAAAGCAATTTAAACAGATGCGTGAAGTTTTAGGAAAGACGCTCGGAATCAAAAAGGTTTCGGTGTTATAAATAGAATTAAACTTCTAATACAAAATACGCTGATCATCGCAGTCGTACGTATTCGGCTGGATATAAAAAATAATAGTCTTCCCTACACTGAGCAAAGCATTTTTAATCAGCATTGGTTAAAGATAAAAGAGTATCTTTCCTAAGACTCAGTGTTGAAATCATTAGCATTCAAATGAATGATATGTTGGCACCTGCTTAGTATATAACCCTTCATTTTTATTCAAATAGTCTCTCACAGTAGACAAATTTAGGTTGATTTTATAGGTAGAAGCTTAATCTCGTCAAACAAATATAATCACTAGAAATAAAGATATTTAGACATGTTCAAAATTAACTAGAATAAAATATTCAAAAATCATATTAGTGCGGAGAATAACTCTCACTAAATGAAAATCTACGAAGAGAAATCGTCCGGTTACTGGAAAAGTGCCGGAGGTTTTGTGCCTTTGTCATGTAAACTATATTTATATTTACAATATACTGAAACTGAAATGGCAAATTTTTGTTATTAAACACAAGAGATAAATAGAACTGAATAAAAAATAACATAATTGAAAACGTCAATAAAAAAAACCGGCGAGTGGTTAATAAATAAACTGTACTGCGTATCATTGAATCCTTATCTCAAACACAGCCACACTCTCACAGAGAAGGACATGTCCAAGCCATCTTCATCTCACTTTTATTATTATTTCATTTACTTACGGAACTTCTGCAAGGTCCCTTGCGATATAAATTCTCTATCATTCCTGGCATCTGACTAAATATTCTTATTAAAGCTTTATTTTCAAATCGAACAAGTCTGTTGGTTATTGTTTCATTTTCATATCATGATTCAAGTACGTGCCAGGCTTGTGTATAATCTTACTTCTACAACATACAAGGATTAATTAATTTCTCTCTCTCTCTCTCCCTCTCTCTCTCTCTCTCTCTCTGGAATTTTGGAAAACGCATAATTACCGGGGAAATTATTTCAGCGTCCAAATTTTAATCACATCATGAATGGCTTCCAAACATAATTGGATACTAAATGTGTTCATTCTACTATTATGTCGAAAATGCTAACAGTATATGAGCGCGTTTTAAGCACTGTCACTGCAACAATTAACTGCTTATATTTTGCACTCATTAACTGCAGAGATGTCACCCACCGCCGCGATGTCATAAAACGGTAAAGTTACTATAATTATTTGTTATAACTGGTATCTGACTGTACAGTATGGATCTGGTATAATTTGTGCATCTCTTTATTTCATTTTTTTTTTTTTTTTTTTTTTACGAAACTCCGTTGATAGGTGCCTTGGAAATCGGTGTTTAATTTCCTGAAAAAAATCCTTGATATACGTTCATTTTTCAAGTCACAGGTCAACTATGAAATATTTCAGCTGTGATAGTTTTAGGTCTGCGGCCTTGGGATTTCAGCAGACTGTGTCAAAGAAGCTCAGTCAGCAATTCTTTTATTTCACATATCTTAATTAAAACTTTGCAAATACTTAGCTAACTTAGTTACCTATTCAGCAACCATGCTCAACCTCCATGGAAAACTAAACCTCAAAGTCTTCTTTGTACAGTTGGTGTTCAGTCTCAAGAAATCCACCAGATCTCGGTTCCTCGTCTATGCAACCTTGCCTTGTAAAGAGAGGAAAAAAGAACAGGGACAGGGACGGCTGACCCACATACTATTTCATAATTGAAGATATTTCCAAAGTGTATGACCTATCATTTTTTTTATTTGTTCCATACTCTTTCCTTAAACCCTTTTCAGATCAAAAAGTGCATACCTTATTGGGATACCTGCATTTTAATATCCGGTGAAAAATTACTTGTGTTTATTCTGTTTTTAATTTCAGAAAAAAACTTGTAAGTTATCGTAATTAATCCGAAAATATAATTTACTTCAATTTAGGAACGGGAATATAATGTTTTTTATGTTGAGCTCACACCGTGGAAAGTTTCTTTTGAAATTAATCAAACGAATTACTTCTTAAATATAAACTAAGATAATTTTCCGCCTGTAATTCATTATGTTAACGTAGTTCTTTTTAGCGAATTTGTTTTGTGTTTTGCTTCCAGGTTTAGAGTTTTTTCTAATATATCTATTAGTCATATACACATACACACACACGCACACACAAATATATATACATATATATATATATACTGTATATATATATATATATATATATATATATATATATATATATATATATATATATATATATATATATATAATATATATATATATATATATATATATATATATATATATATATATATATATATATATATATATATATATATATATATATATATATATATATATATACTCGTATATATCGAATGGACTAATTCCAAAAACAAATTGGGAGTGAAATATAATTCTTGATCTTGATTTTTATCATAAATCATATCTTACAGTAGATGAGAGAGAGAGAGAGAGAGAGAGAGAGAGAGAGAGAGAGAGAGAGAGAGAGGCACGGAAACAGAAACATCAAAATATTATTTCCTCGAGCACTAAACCTTATCAAGCAGCAACACATTGTATGAAGTGCCTGTGAATCCTTTCCACTTTTTCCATTCATCTCAGATAACTACAGTAAGCTGAATATCTTTTCAATATGTTTGTTAGTTTTGCTTTGTAAGTTTCATAAAGAAGCAAATCCTAAATATTTACTATAAATGACGACTTGCGTTATTACCGTTAAGGGATAATTATGTTTTACGGCCATTAGATTTACTCGTAGTTTCGCACTGGGTTTTAATTAAATAAATTTGAAGACCTTATACAATGCCACATTGTATAAGTTGCATTCCAGGTCCTTGTGCCAGTCTCATTTCTGTTTCCACTTTATCATTTGACTTTTATTTTTCCGCAAAACTTGAGGCTATCTAATGTATTCTCGCTAATTAGTGATGAGGGGGAGAATACCAAACTTAATGGCAAGGCCCATTTACGAAATGAATGTAGCGCCGCTTCCTATTAATTACAAAATCTCCTTAAGTTTTCTTTCCCCCATAGATATAAAAAAACATTACCCACAAGTGCATATGAGTGTAGAAGACAAATAAATATAAATGGCTCATGAATGGAAGTCCGAACGTAAATCCAAAACCGGGCATATTAAAATTTAATAAAAACCAGTTGTCACCGAAATCCCTGGATTTTCCGTGAAACTGAAAGTAATATCGGTTTAGAAACAAAGCAACTGTAGTGAAACACCAAACATAAAGCGATAAAATTACTTTGATAAGTCACGGATATGGTTTCATAGCAACCAACGGTCATAGTAACAACAGTATGTGACTTCTACAGTATGATGAAAAATAATATTCATAATATATATTTGACATTTTCGTTTGAGCTAAGGACCTTTCCCCTTGAATTTTCTGTCCGCGTAAAAGTTATTCAGGAAGTCATATTGATAAGACTGCGTGGGTTTCTGTGTCTTTATTTGTGCAGCAGGCATAATGAAATAAACCCTTTATTACAGGAATGGCTTTGGTAAACACTGAAAGGTTTTTACTTCTGGAAATGCTAAGTTTTATCATCTGATATATGCAGCCAACTTGTTCTTGACAAGAAAAGTTCTAAGTAATGACAGGAACGATTTACGGAAGAAATTAAAACATGATCTTTGACTTGCATGTGAAGGAAATACAAGAAGATAAACATTGAAGAAAAAGGAATGAAAAGAGAAACATACAAATTCTAAAAGTTTCGTCTTACGAATGATATGAGACCCTCGCAAATGAAAACAAATCTATTTCTTGGAAAAGTATGTCAGATTCACAGAAAAAGATGGGATATTCTAAGCCTTATGTAATGAAAGCTCTTGCCCACAGACAGTACTTTGAGAGACAAATGGAAGCTTTTATTTTATGAATATGCCTTCCATTCACTGAACAACATCCTTAATGGGTGCTTCTTCCATTCAGGGAGCAATTTTGATGAGCCTCTCTTCCATTCACATAACTCGTATGGTGAATGTATGTTCCAGTCAGTGTGTCTACAGTTAACATGCCTGTTTTAGTGAATGGTTCGTTCATTTGGAGAATTTGCCAAGATATTTTGACCAGGCCAGATAGATATAATATAGTTAGACAGACAGACATATTAAATATGAATTCACTAAAAACTTCATCTTATCATCATAAAACTTATATCATGCTTGACAGACAGACTAGTTTATTTATCTAAATATTTTCAATTTCAATTGAAGTTCAGCATCAGGGACGAGTCTCATTACTTTGGTCGCCTCCCTTTATGCATTCCCAAATTGGGTATAAATGGTTGAAAAGACTATATTTTAGACGTTTGTGCAATGTAAATTAGTCATTTTGTCGAAAACCTGAACAGCTTCATGAATACTTTGAATTTGGTTATTATCCTACCACCCTTAATTAGTGTTACTTCTGTAATATGAAATTTACTGTCTTGATTTTCAAATATATATTATATAAAAGACATCTGAGTTCCAAAACCATTAGCTCAGAAATTTGCAAGTTCCCAGTAATCGAGTGGTGAATTGTAAGTGTTCACAATACTTGAGGGGTTAACAACCATCCGTATTATTTGTGTGTATAAAAACTCGAGCACCATCATTTATTTTTCGTGCCAAATTTCTTCTTCTAACTTTCCGGTTGTGTAAATTATGCTCATGGTCAAGTACCTTAGAATCACCATCCAGTTTACAGTCAAGACCAAGAATGAAATTATTTGAAAAATTTAACATGTACAAAAATAAAAATGTTATCTCGTACAGCATGCAGCAAAGTTCGTGAGACCCGACTTCAGTGATTTTCGTTCGCAAGTCACTAACTGGCAACTCTTACCTTCTTCACATTTCTAATGACGCTAAGTTGCAACGACGAAACATTTTGCAACTTCACTCAAAAAATGATATAGTTCACTAAGCATGGTTTTAAAGTATCAGTGCTATATTTTTTAAATAAAAATATCAGCTATATCATTATAAAAACATTACCACATTAATTTTTAATTATGGTGCATATGAAAAGACGTAAATACTTAATGAATTCACCTTTTAGCCATCATAGTAATGTATTTAACGTAATGAATGCATGTCGGAGATGTAGTTGTGGGCCTGGTCTAACCAGACGTCAACTGTTTAAATGGCTCAGTTTGCCTCCCCTCGCTCTTCTCGATTATATCATTCTTATTAAGCCTATAGGCCTATGAAGAATATAATGACGGAAGTATACCACACCAAGATGTGGAGGAATTTCACAAATCCTGTTTTATGGTCTTATAGACACCCTTTATAAGTTACAAAGACTTGACGCAACTATGTATCGTTGCTATCTGAAATATAGCCTAGTATGTTATAAAAGCCAATGGTATAGGCCATATTATTATTATTATTATTATTATTATTATTATTATTATTATTATTATTATTATTATTATTATTATTATTATTATTATTATTTATGATATGTTGTCATTCTCCAGAGTCTGCACACAATAGGTGTGGCTGATAATGTCCGGCTTTATCATAGTCTCCCATTCCTAAAGTAAAAGTAAAATAATAAAAAGGTAGCATTGATTATATTTCTAATAGCGAAGATTACTCTCCACCTCGCTTATTTATTTATTTATTTATTTATTTATTTATTTATTTATTTATTTATTTATCTTTTTTTTTTCTTCAAACTGAAGGAACCCTTCGGGAGACTAGACCTATGTAGCCTTGGCTATAGCCTAATAATTATGATTTGTAATAATTTATAGCAAGTATCGAAATCATGATCCTGAATAACATTTGCTCTATATACAAAACTGCAAATGCGAAAAGAAGTAATAACTTTGAATTCATATCCCGAATGCATCAATTTTTATCATTAGAACATGCTCTGCTTAACTTTTCTTTTTCACCCCATCGCGACGTCCTCTTTCAGTTTCACTGTATCCAGACTGACGGTTCCACGACTCTCGGGAGTCAAGGCGAGCAGAGGGATTCATGTTGCAGTAACGTATTTAATTCTCTTTCTGAAATGTTTTTGTAGCATGAAATATTTTTGTTTTTCACGATCCTATATATTTCAATGATAAGATTCTACATAACAAGTGACCAATTTTTCCTCACACATACACATGTTTACCAAGTAAAATATAAGATTTAATACTAAGTGGCAACTTGAGAATAATGCTTGTCCAGTACAAAAATAAAAATGAGTCGCACTATACTCGATTTTTTTTACCGAGGCACATTTGCACCGAATCGCAGGGGTGCCCTTTTAGCTCGGAAAAGTTTCCTGCTAGCTGATTGGTTGCAAATATTTTGTCCGAATAGCAACATTTAGGTTAGTAAATAAGTTTCGATTCACATTACTTGGTAATTATTTGAAAGCAATGATGCTATTCGGACAAAATATTTGCAACCAATCAGCTAGCAGGAAACTTTTCCGAGCTAAAAGGACACCCCTGCGATTCGGTGCAAATGTGCCTCGGTAAAAAAAACCGAGTTTAGTTTTGTTGCATATTGTACATAGAGTTTATGTTTACTTTTTTTTAAAGCTGCACAACAATCGATAATTTCTTCGTGTGCGGAGAAAAAAATATTTTTGCAAACTAAAAATTCCTTATTTTCAACCTTTTATCTCTTGCAGCCAGCACAGTGAAAACGGAATTTTTAATGTAATTTCTTTGTTGGCTTCATCTGAATATAAAATAGTTCTGAATGGACAGTGGAGTATAATAAAAAAGAAAAGAAAACAATTATCATAACCGTTAAAATATCTGCTGAACTCCATATTTGTTTATATGCTTTTTGATATTAGCATCAGTTGCATATTATTACTAATAGCCATCGCAGATCTAAATAAAATTTCATAGAAAATATGTCGCTATGAGTGGAGTATTCATTACAAAGGATCCAATTACACTGCAAAATTGCGTTCTCCGATTCCCCCTTCCTTAACAATATCGCAATGGTGAAATTAAAGCTATGAAATATTAGAAGCAATTGTCCTGGTATAAAACGCCCATATATACTTCAAAGAAATATATCGAAGATCTAATAACGAGAGACATCGATGAAGCTGCAAATGAATATGAGAGTAAACCAGAAAATATGTGCTTCCATAACACGCGCCTCAGCCTCAGAGGTCCTTAATAAAACTTTTGTTTGTTGGAAGACGTTGCCATGGTGCGGATCTTTACATTCAAACGCAATATTGACTCGGCAGGTTTAATCACACAAGCACCTCAGCAGCTGGGTATGTTGCCGCCACCCCCCCCCCCCACCACCCCTCCTCTCTCTCTCTCTCTCTCTCTCTCTCTCTCTCTCTCTCTCTCTTTGTCGTTGTTGCCCTCGGTCTTACGGCTGCTCATGAGATTAAGAATCTTTGCTTGCATAAGACCAACTTAATCTAATAATAGTAATTGGTCTTCGGCACTAGTGTTCTATGTATTATAGATAAAAAAACGGCCTTTGTAAAAGGTTAATCTAGGTAAACATCATCCATACCATACCATAATTCATTGGCTCGATCTCATGGCTTTCATTATAAAATTCTGCTCTTCATTTGGATGGATTACGATTCGAAATTCTAAAGATACTGAGCAGAATTATAATTAAAATTTGTCGTTTTACTTCAGATGACAACGAAAAACGAAATAGTTTTTATCACGAATACGGTTTGCTGGCAAATTGATCTTACGGAAAAATCGTTACTCATAAAAGTTTTATGACCATGTACTTGCATTATATTTATGTATAAATGGAGCATATTTAAGGCCACAACTTGCATAAGACAGACTTCAGGAAACGCATGCCGAGCTTTGCTTCTTGCTGGATAATTTCACTCTAAACTTTCTTGAAGAGGTTATTTCAGCCTTTCACTGTAGTTTCGAAGCATAACAGAGTTTTTGACATTTAATCTACCCGGCCCACGCGTCTTCCAGCTTTGAGGTTATATGTCAGCTTTTTCCGCATCCTAGGGACTTTTTTCCCATTCTCTCGCCGTGAGGGATACATGGGCTAGAGACCGAGGTCTTACAGACCCACAGAGAGCATAAATCAGGATAAATGTGCTAACTTTGCGGCAGAATGTTACAGATTAATGACAGCAGTGTGTCCGATTGTAAGCACCCTAACATTCATTACGTGATAGGTATCGAAGTTAAAGCATAAATCTAAAGGTCCATCCCCCTCCATCTGTATAAGAATATGACCATTGATCATTTTTTTTCCAGCAAAAGGAAAGGAATCAAAGAATTCGTTTTGGGAAGGCTTTGAGATGCGATTCTATGGAACCTCATTCATCCCCTGCTTTCTCTTATCGGAAGTTTTTCTCTGATCACTGACCAGTTTCCTAAAATACTGCGTGGTTGCATCTCTGACCTCCTTTGTGTGTGATTTTGCTATGAAGTTATTATTCTTCTTAGTTTCCTTTTAACTTTGAAACCTTCTCTCCCATGTTTGACATTAAAATTTTGGACTTTTGAATCACTAGGTTTTTCTATAAAATGCTATTGCTTTTAATAGTCGATTTATTAATGGTTGTTTGATAGTTGTTTTTGGTAGTGGAATTACCTATTACCGTGCTTTTTCGTTTAAATTCATTTAATTAGTTTGCTTAGTTCTATGTAGCATAACCCAGTTATCAGAGAAAATGAGTGTACATTATTCTCTTTTCCATTCGCTCTTGATCGTATTAATTTTGAACCCTGTTCATCACTGAACATTATTGACATCAGTCTTTGACAAAATAAATCGTAATTATTTGCCCTTTCACAAGTTCATACGGTTGCCTATTAAAAACAATTCGCAGAGACTTTTGGACGAGTTCTGATGATGTTTCTTTGAAAGTTGCCCTTGGATTTCGCCGTTAGCCCGTGCCATAAGGATTGCGAACAATTGCAAACTACTGAGCCAGCTCGTTGCATATTTGTTGGCCATACATCCGCAGTACAACTTCCTTTCATTTCGGACTTAAACTAAGCCTCGTTTTTATAGAATGAAAACCAATAGATTAAAAACTACCAATGGTATGCTGTCAGTTCAGATAAAGAAAAACTAATCTGAGGAAATAATTTTATTGGCAGTCAAGCTCGTGAACTATTTAAAAATTCTGAAGCGAAAAAAAAAATGGAAAAAACTATGAGAATGTAACAATCTAAAATCAAAGTAAAAACAGACAGATTTATTGAAAAACCAGGAACAAAGAAAGTCGAATTCAAGACAGAAGTGAAAAGCTAAAGGCAATGGCAGAAGTTCCTCACAGAGGGTTTCACTTGGTCATTACTAATAGCCAAAGCGGACCTAAATCAGATTGCATAGAAAATATGTGCATTTGGGTGTTGACTGACCTTCCCAGGCTACATGCAATTAATCCTGCCAACAACAATGAAAGGTGAAACTAGATTACCTATTAAAAGTATATTTCCAAGCTATATTCTGACTTCAACCTTCCTTTTCTTCTTCTTCCTCTTTACACTCTTGCTCCCATTTTCCTGTCCTCAACCCTCTTGTCTCACCGTCTGCCATAAGAACTTGTAGGTTCATGGATATGACAGAGTATTTTAAAAACAATACTTAATTTCATGGGGGAGGCGGGGGGGGGGGGGCATAACAGAGAACTGAAGAAGAGGCACAAAATCAGAAGGGACACTAGAATAATATCCACGATTAACGAAATGGAGATAGAAAATAGAGTGCATTAGCATGGAGCGCATTACAGAAAAATTTAAATGGATAGTAACATCAAATACAAAACTACGGAGTCTTTCACGAAAAGAAAATATGAAAAAATAGTTATGAAAGATAAAGTAAACAGAACACGACTGAAGGAAAGAGAAGAATAATACTAGTGATATGTGGATAAGAATACGAAGAAAAAACTCGTCAAAGAAAGTAAACGAATCATTCTTTTGCACGCCCAAAACAGGAAAGCAGCAAAAGACTAAGTAGGATAAGCGAAGACGCACCAGCAAAAAACATGGTCGCTCTCCCTCCCGAATTTTCCCTGAATCCTCCTGATCTGTTATATATTGAGGCACAAGTATGATCTAAGGTGGAAAATAAGAAAAAGCGCCCCGTAATAAACCTGCCGTCTATATTTTCCCCACAAGGAATTAGCTTTCCATTAGGATTAGCATTCGTGCGTGGCGTTAAAAATAAACTCACCATTTATTTGACGTAGGCTTGAACAGTATTACCGCATATCTGAAAAACTTTCTTAATTGCCAGCTTATCTCGTCAGTCTTACCATTTCCAGAACCAAGATAAGAGATTACTGCACTACGAACTGCTGAGGGATTGCCGGTATATATTTCCTTAGGGTAAAGATAATGCCAAGCGCGGAACATTTTTATGTGCTCGTGGCGCAGCAGTAAATATTGCTTTCGATTCGCCATAACAAAGAGAATGTGGTATTTACTGCGGGGACTTTGAATGCAAAAACGATTTATATTTTCGTGCTGAATCAGCTAAGACACAAAAGTCGGGAAAGAAAAATATTATTCTGCAACATAGTACTTAAGAAATCACGTCACCAGGCAGACAGACATACAGATAAACAAGTGTGAATACAAACAGTTGTGAAAAATGAATATTATCCATCTTAAAGATAACGATATAAACAGCGAAACCGCATATATATATATATATATATATATATATATATATATATATATATATATATATATATATATATATATATATATATATATATATATATATATATATATATATTTCAGAGAGAATGGGGAATCTTGTAATGAAATGACTCTTCTGAGGAACATTTCAAAAGGTGTATAAGGGAAGCGTACTTTACAAAATTTCTATCTAAACGTCTCTTGTCAACTGTAAAGCCTTCAGTCAAATTATAACATCCATTCTGAATTTCCTCGACAAATCATAAATTATCAGCAGTCTTCCTCACACTCTTCCGATCAATTTTGTTTTCTTCCGGAAGAGTGTAAAGAACATAAAGATGTTATGAAGAAGAGAATTGATTGGACTGCTGAAAAGAAGTTTCGAGAACCTTAACTGAGATAAATTTTCATGCACATAAATTTCGGGAGAGACTAGAAATTACGAGAGTATAAAGAGGAAAAGACAGAAAAAAAAGAAATGAGGGGATAGGAGAAAATTATTTAATTAATTTCCCAGGGGAAAGCAAACTTGAGGTAACATGCGTTTCCGGAAAAAGTACGTGATCGTCAAGAACTTAAGACGGCATTGTGGCTATTTGACATTACACCGAACAAAATTGAACCAATTACTTTTTCCTCTCTCTATCTCTTTTTATTTTTTTAGCCTTTATCTGTTTATACTTTTGTGATTTCTAGTCTTTCCAGAAATTTGTTTGTATAAACACTTCCCTCGACTGAGGCAAGATGCAGAGAGAGAGAGAGAGAGAGAGAGAGAGAGAGAGAGAGAGAGAGAGAGAGAGAGAGAGAGAGAGAGAGAGAGTACACAAACAAAAAGTGAATTTCGTCCAACTGCGAGAATTAAATTTGAGAATTGGTTCTGAAGCTGAAAATCTGACTATTCATCACCGCCCTTAAATGGAAAAACATCGACATCTACTTCGATTCTTTCTTCGTCTGACAAGGGAGTCATGTTGAATATAGGCAAAAAGAAGGAGACTGATATCCAAGAAAAGGTATCTAAAAATACGTTTTTCTCCTTTAGTGGTGTAACAGCAAAATTGCCCCATTATTTTCCAATTATTTTGATCTGTACGGAACAAGTAAGTATTTTAGCTTTACATATCATCAAAAGAATATTTCGTTATTATTCTGTTAGAAAATGGTAAAGACAAGAACAAATTTGTGTGGTAATTTATTCACTAAACGTTTAGACGATAATTTTTTTTTTATGAACGTGTTCATAGCAATTTTAATAACAATAGCTTGAGGGGAATTCATTGAATGTTCTTTATCATCATAACCTTATTTTTTAATTTGGTTAATGAATAAACGGTACTGGATATGTCGGTAACGCATAGCCTCATACTCGTTACGGCAATAAGTAATGAAGTGCGAATAATTATTTGTACATCGCTGCTGGTAATTGTGATCTCCAACCCTATACTTAACTGCTCAACACCATACCATTCCCAGCCGGAAATAGTTGCCACTATCTAGTTTGTAAGTGCTCGTTAATTGCTCAACTTATGCCTGATTCTACAAAATGTTTGTATAAGTAAGTTTAACCTTGCTTTTCGTAAGCAGTCACTATGTCCAAAGGCGTCTAGATCAATAAAGTACCGTAAAAGCTTCAAAGATTCTTGGAACTTGACTGTCACAAGTACAAACCATAGATTTGTTTTTATAATATTGCCGCAGTAAATGTATTAATATTTGCAAAATTTACAGGCTAGCAAACGCGCCCACGCGCACTTGCATTTTTGGAAGCGAACAAAGAAAACAAATTATTCATGAAATATTCAGATAAAATCGCAATATCCAATCATACTTGATATCCCATGAGCCTCCAGCGAGAGGTCAAAATGCCGAACTTTTCCCATAAAACTTAACTGTCCCGAACACTTCGCCAATTACGCTCAGTAGAGGCGATTCCCGAGCAAAACGCAGCGAGTCTGCGTCCATTCAAGTTTATATGCCAGGGATATTTTTCTTTGAAATGATGCAAGCCTTTCCATACAGAGTGAGGTGGGTACCTCTTGGAATCGACGATTTCTTGCACCCTTGCCACTGAAAGAGTGGGACATAAGGACTTGTTACTTTCGTGTTTATCGATGTTTCTTAATAACCTAAAATAATTTATTTTGCAATTATTCTTATATATAGATATATATTATATATAAATATATATATATATATATATATATATATATATATATATATATATATATATATATATATATATATATATATATACATATATATATATATATATATATATATATATATATATATATATATATATATATATATATATATATATATATATATATATATATATATATATATATGTGTGTGTGTGTGTGTGTGTGTGTGTGTGTGTGTGTGTGTATGTGTGTGTATACGTATATATATACATATACAGTGTATATATTCGCTAAAATCGGAATTCAGATTTAATTCTGTTTCCGATCTTCAATATAACTATAAAAATTGAAATTTATAATCACATTTCCATAACGATTTATGATAAAAAAGTCCTTAAGCATGCATGCGCAGGATCTGTGACAAGGAAAACCATAGTAAGGAACAGAATTCTTACACAGCTATTTGGAAGCAGCAACAATGATTCGTTGTGTAATGATAAAGAGAAGTAAAAGAAAAATTGCTAAACATGAGTACGAAATTGTTCCTTTCTAACTTATATACATGATGATTATTAGCACGATATCTTGCTTTCCCAGGAAGTTTCCTATGCCAGAAAAACTTTACCTTTTGTTGTAAAAAACTGCACATTTTATAGTGCTTCTTTTTGCCTTCTGCTCGGCCGAAATAAAGGAATCGTTTAATGTCCTAATTCATCCAAGAAACTCATTTCGTCCAAAATGTTGACTATAGTGTCATATTTACTGCAGCTGTAGGATACATATTTTTGGCATTTTTTATTACCTTTATTATTTTTCATTGGTTTTCTTGGCTAAACGTTGTTTCTGTGTCTAAATACGTGTAGTATGCTTTCACTGAAGTCTGAGGTTATTTACTAGCATAGTCATTCAGTAGTTTATAATAGGGGCTGGATGCGTCAAATTTGATTCTCATTTATTGATAATTGACAGACTGTTGTTCCCAACACAGTTTATGTATAATTCAAAACTACACTATTAAGCAAACAAATTTTAATCTGGTGTACTTTTAAAGAAAGAGATATCCAAAATATAAATTACAGCACGTTCTCATTAACAAAGAAATGAAGCGGTTAGATACATATAGAAAGCACAGTTAACTGAAAATTCATTGTTTACCTAAGCAAAATAGAACAGCAAGTAAAGTCAAATGCTTTCTATTCTATGAAAAGAGAAAGAGAGAGAGAGAGAGAGAGAGAGAGAGAGAGAGAGAGAGAGAGAGAGAGAGAGAGAGAGAGATCATGTCCAGCAAATCTCTGGGAATTCTTGCTGCCTTTGCTGGTAAGTGGAGGCCCAGGGCCAAACTGAGGGCAAAGTGGGGGAATTTAGGAAGGTTGTTTGCGGATGAAAGCAGGAGGAATGGGAGACAAAGATGGCACGTGCTGGAGGTCATTCCGCGCTTCTCCTTGCCTCTCTTGAGGGAGTTCCTGGAAACGGGGACTTTTGTGGTAGCATTGTAAATGTCGGTTTCGTTGTTTTGAAACTTTTTTATTTTGCTCGTGCGTTTTATGTCTAATTATGATACATATTTAAGAAACTCTTCAGTCGTTAACCTAACTAAGTTTTGGTTAATAAGTGAATACTGTTGTATAATATGGATAATCTATGTATCCATATTATACATATATCACGAAACATGGCCATTTTATTTTCATTTCGTTTCTGTATGGGTATGTCCCACCACAGTTGATCATGTCGTAAGCACACATCAGAGATTCATCGAAGAAACATCATAAACAGGTTAAATACTAGTCGGCGAGTTATTAGTAGTCTTATTGGTATGATTATCCAGCATTTGCCAAAATTCGTTCTCCACCTTCGGTCTTTGACTTGTTTTCAGCCTGTTGTGATTTTGCAGTTGATTAGTTTCCTACGTGTGTTCATGACATATTTTACTGCAGTGTGAATGCACTCTAAAAGGAAACCAAAATATATACCTATTATTTTTGAGGTTCAGATTAGAAGAGCGAATACTCCCATTTAGATTATCATACATGAAGTTGCTAGAGAATAAGATCTCAGCTATTATTTCAGCCTTTCATACTAAATGATTTCATACATTAATGAAGTCTGATGGAGCGGTCTTCTCTGTAATCAAGGCCAAAGGACTGACGAAACTGGATAGTAACTTAAGTGAGGATGCAAGTATTGTATTATCTTTTAAAACTAATATTATCTCTGAAAAACAATAACCTTTCTTTGGGCTTAGGCAATGTTACTTATTAAATAATCAAAACGTAACTGAAGAATTTCAATCAATTACAACAACGAGATGATCGTAACGGGACAAAATTATTGGTACCTACTAAAATTTCGATTTAAAAATTTATATGTTGAAGTAACAAAATTATACTAAACTTCTAAAAATCTAAGATCGTGTGGACCATGTTTCACTTCAGGTTAAAATTACCGGTATCGTATTCGTAATGGCATTTTCCAGTGAAAGCTGCGGTGGGAGAGACAGTATTACTTTTACTCATACTATGAAAAGAAGCCTAAAAAAGGGGGCAGGAAAGCAGGTGTTTCATCAGTCATAAAAAACGGGGGTCAAAGGTTTCCTTTAAGATCATTTGGTGTTAATAAATTAAAAGCGAAAGGAACGAAATTACCCCAACCTACTTGCATCGACAGTCCAAACTGGTATATACATGAATTAACAGATATCAAGAATGGAATTTAACCATTGATTTTCTTTGCAATGAAGTTAATTTTCCGTCTTAAAATTACCAACTCCCTTACTTTTGTCTAAAATTCTATCAATAGGTTGTATTCGACTCATCAGCTTTTCACTTTAGTCCTTGTATATATAAAATAACATATAATCACTCAAGCAGAATGCTCAGTTTTACCGAGTTCTTTACTTTAAACAGTCTCTTGCACATACAAAATAAAAGAAAAACCAAGCGTTTAAACGATGAAATAATTCATGTGTCTAGTATTTTTCTGAAATTGGAGATTCCGATACATCAAAGAATTTTGCAATCCAGTGATCGAAAAAGATTTATTTTTTTAGCTTTTTTAATATGACATTTTGAAAGTTTCTCAGTCTTTCTATACCCTTGATTCGAATTCTAGCTTCAAGACGTAAAAATATTTTATTTTGATTCGGATGGAATATTTTTCAGAATTTTTTATGAATATTTTTCCAACGAGTAATGTGTAACACTAAGGCAGAGTATACATAAGATCGCATTACTCAAAACAAATATTTTTTTCCTTCGTTTAATGCTGTGAACTTAGCAGTTCTAAAGTTCTTTTTTGTACTTATGCGCTTTCGTATGAATGCCTTTTCCAGTTAGGGTTAAAGAGGATCGAAAGTCACAGATAAGGTTGACTCTGTGTAAAATTCTTTTTTCACCTTCATTAATATGATATTTCGGTATTTCCTTATGACAGAGAAACTTGGTCACTGATACAGACAGTCACGAGCTCCAACCTTTGACATAATTTCTATAAAAAGAAAAATTTCACAACTGCATTCAGGGTAATATTCCTAATACTCATTACGTTCATGGGTTTATTAAGTTTTCAGGGTGACTAAGTTTGGTAATCGTTTGAATTTTGTTCCGCATATTAAGTTTTTTTCTAGTTTCGCTTGGCAAATATAAAGTGACGACTAGTAATTTCGGAAATAATTAGCAGCTCAGAAAAATCGTAAACATTTTTGACGGTTATTCCGAGCATAAAAGACTTTAACCGGGATATCTGGATATTCTAGTCGTGTTTTAATTAGGAAGAGCTTTTCATTGAATTTTAAAGCACGAAATTACGTGTCACATGTTATGGCGATTTTCTGTATTTCCTACGAAGGGCGAAATAGTATGTATGGGTCAGACATGCGACTTTTTAATGATAATTGCCATACAACAGGTGCATAATAGTGGGGTTTAAATGTAGCTTTAAATATGAACAGCGTATTTGATATTAATTTTCGTGGGGTTTCTTGGTATTCACAGTACTGCCAATAACTAAACATTATTTATAGTGGTAGAAGATTAACCTATATCTATTAAAGACTTTGTTGTACTTCCTCCAAGGGGAGTGAGAAAAAGACAGACCGAGAGAGCATATAGCTTACACGAGAATGTTATGAATGGATTCACTGTGACAGTAAGGATTACCATGTCGAAACCTTCCTGCTTTTGAGGTGCACATTTCATTGGAGCAATGGGCTCTGATGTCTGATGTTTTCCTCTCTTACTTTCCTCAGAGAAAGAGAGAGAGAGAGAGAGAGAGAGAGAGAGAGAGAGACGCCAAAAGGTGATTAAAGGATTAATTAATGTTCATTCTTTATAAAGAATTTGGCGTTCTCTAATGCATATAATTCAGAAAATTGACCCAAGGAAAACTTAAGTAATTAATTTAATAATGGATTAGCGATGTGTTCCCGCAGGCCTGAGGGCTGTTATGTCATCTAACGCATGATACTTTTCTTTAAACATAATACTTTGAAATATTTTATTTATATATCTTTAAACACAGATTGAAGACTGCAACAATTATTTCAAATACAATTTGTCAATAAGGCAATGCAAAATTAATATCAGATAATAAAAGAAAAATGTCCAACAGTTAGGTAGGTTTTTGGCAAAATTACTGCTTCGTTGGCGATGCAATATTTTCATCCAAGAATATGAACTATCTCTTTTTTTATTTACTTCCAAGGGGAGTCAGTTCTCATGAACACTGATATCTGTAAATTCATTATAAAGAAATAAACAAATCTTATTGGGTGCGCTCCTGCCAAATAGAATATATATATATATATATATATATATATATATATATATATATATATATATATATATATATATATATATATATATATATATATATATATATATATATATATATATATATATATATATATATATATATATATATATATATATATTATTTTTGAAAACGCATAGATAGCAAGGTAAGCAGTACCTTTCTTTTCTGAACAAAGCGACATCTGCGATATCATTGGAGTTGACAGAAAAAAGAAATAAAAAGTTACTGGGGAAGTTGTGAAAAAACATTTTTTATAAGAAAGTGTTGCTTCTCAGTCTGTTGTCACTGCAGTGAGTTCATCCACAGAAATGGAAAAGCCTTAAGCTTTTCCAATATTTCATCTCGGGTGACAGGCAGAGAATGTTTATTTTTGGCAATATCCTAAGTGTGTGAGCGTTAGGGCACAAACATGGCCTTTTACACCGTCTAAAACCAGGGTGTTGTTATTAAAGCAACACCATCATTAAGTATATTGTTACACCCCCCTAAAATGAAAATTGAACATAACTTTTCTTGCAAATGGAACTACACGTGATGAAAGTAACGGGGAAAAAATAACATAAAACCAAGTGGTCGTAGTGCAGCTTTCTCTCTCTCTCTCTCTCTCTCTCTCTCTCTCTCTCTCTCTCTCTCCATCAGAAATGCATGACTGGTCGGTAACACTAGGGGCAGCCTCTGTTCATTATTTTAGTGCCCAATATCTCACAATGTCATTAGAATAAAAAAAAAATACTGTATTTTGCGTAAGGAATCCAGATTATGTAAAAAATATTGGGAACAATAAGGACATACGAACAAATATGTCTGAATATTAAACAGATGAGATTAAAAATTATGAGAAACAGACAACAGAAAAAATTAGACGTTTTAAGCAAACAAGTAGAGTAATTAGTAACATCTAAAAAAATAGGTTTTGTTCAAGTTATGAGATCTGTAATAGTTTCGAGAAATAAGAAATGCTCATGGTCAAAAAAGTAACATTAACATCCGCGGATCTTTTGAAAACAATCGTGAGATTCATTGCGGTTGCAAACCCATGAAACATCTTAATTGCCTTTGTAACCTTATACGCCTTTTGCTCCTGATTATCCAGGAAAATTTGATCCCCTACTCTGGTTCCAGGTATGGCCCCTCCCTATTTTTTTTTAAATTGGCTTACAACTTGCATCATTATGGGTGTCATAGACCCTAATTACATTAATCTCCCCCTCCGCCCCCCTGACTTCCATTACGTTACCCAAAAATACCATATACTTTTGCTAATCTTAAGTTCTCTGCTATATTGCTATGGATGTATGTATATACGTATGTAAGTAGAAGGCAATGTTAGGTTTATAATAAAAATATGCATATTTATTCATCAAAAAAAAAAATTTCTACTTCATCATCATCTTATCTGCATAGCCTACGGAACTTCCACAATATCCCTTTTGACAGTAAAACAAACGTCAGCCTCTTGGATCAGTCACCTCAGAAATGAAGTATTAACTGCTTTATCCACTTTCCTGAATCCTTTCACTTGATTAGTTTTCGAGAAGTTGGTGGTCTTCCAAAAAAATTCAGCTTAACTTGAGCTTGATAATCATATCCTTCTGGGTCTCTTTTCAGGAGGAAATTACATGCACATGTACCTGTGTTTATATGTACACACAAACATCTGCACAAGCACATATAGTACATACACATACAATATATATATATATATATATATATATATATATATATATATATATATATATATATATATATATATATATATATATATATATATATATATATGTGTGTGTGTGTGTGTGTGTGTGTGTGTGTGTGTGTGTGTGTGTGTGTGTGTGTGTATTTCAGACTTTGTCATGCTTACCGTAATTATCAAGGTTTTTTTATCATCTTCTTCTTATGAATTCTTCAGTTTCCAAAATTTTCAAATCCTAACCCAGTTAGGTGGTACCGTTCACTAATTCCTTAGTATAATCTTTAATAGTCTGCCTTTCATATAAACCGCCGCACAGTCAAGAGCATCGTAAGTGAAAAAATACAATTAGGTTACTGTATCTCTGGAGTCAGCAACTAATAGACAAAGTTTCCAAATGAGTCCAGAGGGTCTGGGAATCCTACTTGATCTTCCAGTCACATCCGCTGAACCTGGTTCCCTGTAAAATGACTTTCCTTCGTTTTTTTTTTTTTTTTTGTATTTTTTATATAAATTTTTCCAAGAGTTGCTCTAGTGTTTGTAAGTTAGTTAGTATCTTTTCAGCTACAATTTTAGTTCAGACACCGTCACGGTATAAGGGGTAGCCAAGGCAAATGACATCAATATTCTACTATTTAAATAATGATTTGTCAAAACGTTTTAAAACTCTTCTGACACAGAGATAGTTCCAACATTTATAGATATGAATTAATTAAGTATTCATTCTTCAGCCCCAATACTTTACGTTTACCCCTATTAAGATATCGTGTTATTTGATTGTCCTTGTCATTATAGCTAAACGCTTATTCGTCTCCGAAAAGATGATCCATCTCCGCGCTTTAGGTTATTCGTCAGTTAGCTGTTTTATTCCAACTTCAAGAGAAGATAAAAGTTCACTTAAATCGTCATACAAGCAAGGTAATATTTCGATTTAACTGGTTTTCGAATTCGTGTTTTTTGGATATGTTGCCTATTTTCTATGTATTCTACTTTAACTTCGAGGGTCAAAGTCTTTTATTTTAGCTTGCCATTTTTTAAGTTATTCAGTCAATCGACAGATTTTAATTCTTTACAGCAAAAGAGTTATCACAGAAACCAGTTTCCTCAACTCTGAAATCCGCTCTCACCCACACCTTTTGAAAATCATCAGGAGAAGATGAAGTTGTTTCATTGAGAGAATTTGTTTCGTCCGAGGCATTTTCTACTGCCACCCAATCTCACGACTGTCAGCACACAAATTGCATCTAAACTTTTCAGCCTCGATATTTCCTTCCAATGTAGCTTTTAGTTTTCATTTGTTCGGCATTTCTGTCTACCTGACTCTCCTACATGTAAGTGTATTCTGTTTTAATTATATCTTACTTTCTTCATGAACTTGTCTCTCGCGTTGTTGTGATAATCAAGATAAAGTCTTCTTAACCTTTTATAATATCGAATAGATTTTATCTTACTATTTTAGTCATCATCATCATTTTTACCATTCTACGTTTATTTTATGAAGTTCCAGGACTAGATGTAACAAAGCGTTACTTTACCTTAAAGAATAAGTTTAGTTCATACATGAAAAGTACATTAAGAAATAAGATGAAACGTAGCCCGCTTCACGGACGAAATGAAAGTTTATGGAAAGTTTTCAAACCAAGGAAATGTGTGGGGGGACTACGATGCTCGGTTTCATTTTCGTGCAGAGCGACTTTAAAAAAACAGAGCCTAAAATACACATGGACAAGCATTTATATAAAACGGAAGTCAACTCAGCGGAAGTAATTGCCTCGAGATTTATTAATTAATCAATCGCCATGTATTTTTGAATGGTTTGTTACAGCAGACAGACTGGAGAGCAAGCCATTTCCAGAAGAAGAGTAATGAAAATGTATTTCAGAAAACGAATGATGTCCGTAGTCGTTACAAGGATTTCTTTAAAAAGTCAGCCACTTGGTACTTTAAATTACAGTATCCTGTTGCTTAGGTGTAATGTTCGTTAAGCAATTCTAGTGGGGGACACTACCCACATCCATGCAAGAATGCAAAGTTCCTGTGAAGCTTTACCAACAGCTGCATGCCATCATCAAGATCATCGCACTATCCAACGAATCAATGCTCCTTTCGATAGTTACGTGGAGACTCTAGTTTAGGTTGGTAAATAAATTATGCAGCCACTAGGCAAGATTTTTTATTTATTCTTGGTCAATCAGTCAAAAAGCTAAAGTATGCCAGATCATTCCAGTAAGGTTTAGCTAGTGTTCAGTACATAGTGTTGATAGCATCAAAAGGGTTATCGAATATCTGTAATCCGACGAACAATTCGTTTTCGTTATCCAAACACTTCCTGAAATTTATTCATTAATGTCTGTTTAAGTCAGGCTATACCCACTGTTTACATAAGCCCAAGCAACAATTTCGCCGTAATTTTCGTACACATGAGAAATGCTCGCTGCATAATAAATTGGAGGTTTATTTGATGATTTTAAAAGCACTTAGTAGGATCAAAGGGAGAGTATTCTGGAAAACTTCGAATAAGTAAATGAAAAATAATTGGAATATAAAGGACATTTCCAGGAAAAATATGTAAAAAAAAGAAGTGAGAAGGAGAGAGAGAGAGAGAGAGAGAGAGAGAGAGAGAGAGAGAGAGAGAGAGAGAGAGAGAGAGAGAGAAAGAAGTAGTTCTTCCAAGACTTGAATGGAGATAGGAAGACGATGAACAAATAAGTCTTGAAATAAAAAGGAAATATAAATGAATAAATACAAAAAGAATAAAATGTACTTCTGTATGAAGCACGGGCGTTTTGAACAATTACTGAATGAAGAAGGTAGAAGGAACGCAATCTTTAATGACACAGGAGTGAACTTGATTAATACAACTTTGAGAATGCTAAGGGAGATGACTGTTGAGATGGTAAGCTGTTGAAGAATAAAATCCTCCGGTTCAGCTCTGAAAGCATGGTTGATTGGCTGACCGTGTGTGCAAGGTGTGTCTGAACAAGAGAAAAGTTCCGAAGTGGATGAGATGTATTAGTGATTGTCTTGATACGGGTGCAGATTTCAGAGGTGACGATAATCATTATGATAGTATAAATTTACTATTATACTATGGAGGTATATATAT
>JANJGK010000005.1:19305018-19310018 GCA_039081455.1 Macrobrachium rosenbergii | reverse complement strand
TACCAGCGTAATTAAATTTGGCCTTTTTGAATATACGATTCACTGGGCCAGTCCAACACTAATTGGCGTTTTGTTTGAATGGTTTCCCCTACTCAGTGTGGTAATGATGGTGATGATAAACCTAAAAAGATAACTGAATGCCTTTTTACACCAATTCTTTATCGGCATAGCTATCAATTTAGCTTACACACACGCACACACACACAGTTAATAAATTGATAAAAGAAACAACTATTTGCGTAGACAAAGGTTTGAGAAATTATGCGTATCGTATTTCAGTTACAGGGTGAACTAATTCTTTGCTAAAAGTTAAAGTGTCATAAAATTAACCCCCATGGGTATGCCGCACTCATTTCTCATACTGTACTCTCAGAAAACTTCTCACTCACAACGGCAACTAGCTTATAAAAGAGGGGTGCAGGAGTGCCATTGACCAGGATGACTGGGAGAGGAACAGTGTCATAAACGTGCTACGGTTAAAAGTTGAAGAATAGCTAAAAGGCTTTTGACAGTAAGCATGAATATTTTATGACTGGTATAAAGGAATCAGTCTGAAAACGACAGATAAACAGTTGTTTGTAAACAAGTTATAAAGAGAGAGAAAGGGAGAGAGAAAAAGTCAAGCCTGTTTTACCTAGAAGAAATGTTTCGACAACCATGGCAGAAGTGTTCAGCAAACTTGACGTAGGTGCAATGTATTAGTATTCTTGAAACCGATTAGCAAAATCACCAAATTTCTTGAGTAATATTCTCTCTCTCTCTCTCTCTCTCTCTCTCTCTCTCTCTCTCTCTCTCTCTCTCTCTCTCTCTCTCTCTCTCTTTGTTTATGGTGGTGAAGACTGGAATTCTCAACCTTCTTGCGGCACTGGGTTGAAATAAGAGTGGGCATATATTCAATTTAGACATTCGTGACCAATGTCTTTGGTAAAAAAAAAAAAAAATCCTAACAAGCGTCTCATGCTCCGTGACGGAGGAAAGCATAAACTGAAATTATATTTTTGTTTGTCATTTTCATCTTAGGAAGTCTATGGCAGGTTTGAAACATTTAAAAGTTTATTGTGTGGATGCGTGTATGTTTTGTTATTTATTAACTTCCTTCTCAGTTTATAACGTTCTCTATGATAAATTTCGTCCCCCTTTTTTTTGGCATATTCGTGTTGATTATTTCAATGTGCTGGAGTGCATATGAAATAAGTGTGGAGGCAGCTTTTATCCCTTTTATGATTATTAGTAAAAAATAAAAAATCCCGTCTTAGCCACATTATTGATCTTTCATTTCTTCTATTATTATATTTAAACTAAATAACTAAGACAGCCCAAATTTGACTCGTTTATTAAAACCATAAAAACTATGAATTGTAATGTACTTCTGGTGCCAATGAAAAAATATTCCCCGCCCCACCACTTGAATCTTATTTACAGAAACCACTACCATTAATCATCATTAGGGTCAGTTATGTAGTACAGTAAGAGGACAGGTTGTTAACACTCAAATTGCCAATTAATTTGGTGCTAAAGCTGACATTCAGATTAACTAGAGAAGATGGTGAGGCAGTTATTAGCCCACTTAGGTAGGAGCATTCGGCTTTCGCTATGTTCAATGATCTGGAGAACAATGAAACAAGTGTCGTTTCCACTTACGGCAATTATGTGATTTACATCTGATTTAAGAGCCGTATGCTGCTTGTCGACACTTTTTACTTATTTTTAAATGATTTATTTATTTCCAAGGAGCAAAATTCGATCGAACACTATAAAAAACTCCATTATTCGTTTTTATCGTTTAGAATATAAAAATATTGATCACGTCAAGATCCTAAATCTCTCTTATCTGTTTTCTTTGAATCCAGGTAAACAAAAGTCACAGAAAAGTAACAGGAAAAAAGTCACATTGATCCTTCCAAGATAGTGACCCCTAAAGGGTTTTATCAGGTATGTATCCACCTTTGCGGCGTGTTGAGTACAAGCCCGTTGGGGATTACCGTGAAAACATAAACAAAAGACTGTAAATAGCATAAAGATAATGACCACCCAAGAAATATTAGTTCTAGATAACGACGCCCGAAAACCCTGGAGTTCACTATCTAGGAAAGATCCACGATATTTTCTGTTTCATTACTTTTATTGCTTTAATTCCCACCATAAATCAATTTAACCTTTTTTTTCTGTGACTTTTTTTTTCCTAGCCAAAATTTTGATTTGTTTTCTGACTTTTTCCCGGTGACTTTATTACCGGCCACCGTTATTTTTTATCCCCTAGGCATGAAGTAAGTGTATGAAAATGAGTAAAAGATAATATTCATCCTCTGGAAAATCTATTCAGGTTCGAGGTTCCATATACACGGAATATATTTATTCATACATTTCACTGAGACTTGGAAACCAAGTAGCTTCCTGGAATGCCTCCAGTAAGGAAAAGGACAACAAGGGAGATGCGAGGAAGTCAAGAGGTATTTGATGGTCTCAAACATGCTCTTCAAGACCATTAGGCTAGAAACAAAGCAAAACCACATATTTGGAAGCAATAGATCAATACGTCCTGATGCCATCCTCTTTAAAGGGAAAAAGTTATATATACATATATATATACTATATATATATATATATATATATATATATATATATATATATATATATATATATATATATATATAATATATATATATATGTGTGTGTGTGTGTGTGTGTGTGTGTGTGTGTGTGTGCGTGTGTGTGTGATTGTGTGTGCGTGTGTGATTGTATGTATATATATATGTATATATATATATATATATATATATATATATATATATATATATTATATATATATATATATATATATATATATATATATATATATATATATATACACATATACGTATATATATATATATATATATATATATATATATATATATATATATATATATATAATATATATATATATATATATATATATATATATATATATATATATATATATATATACACACACATATACGTATGCTTAAAAAAATCACAGTAGATGCACGTGACTTCAGTGTATAAGCGAATCCCACAGGAAAAAGACAGGCAGAAGTTCAGTAGTACCAAGTGCTTTCACGTTTATTGACGTACCCCGACGATGCGTCAATAAACGTGAAAGCGCTTGGTACTACTGAACTTCTGCCTGTCCTTTTCCTGTGGGATTCGCTTATATATACGTATATATCCATATACACTCGATTCAAATATTCCAGCTCCCTAAAAGAAACGAATACTGTAAGCAGAGGACGAAGGCAATGTTTCTGGTGGAAATTCATCCTGGGGATCCGAAGTTTTCGATTCACGAGGAATGGCCTATATCACCATCGTTAGTAAGTTACCCGTTGGCATACGATACAAATTCCAGGGCTTTCATGAAAAATAATATGCTTTGGGAATTGGAGGATGTTTTCCGGAATGCTGGAACAATTTCTTTGAGAGATAGGATAAACAGTGCAGGTCATCGTAAACATATCTTTTGGATATGTATTTTTGTTCCTGTGAAATAACGAAAAGAACCGAAATTTATTTTTCAAACGTCACATATGAAGTGGAAAAGGTAATAAAGAATTTTTTAATAGGACTATGACAAACAGTCATTGCTAAATTTACAACAAACATACAATATCGTAAATCGGGTGGCTTCGTGTAGACTATATCGGAGTCATTTTATATCCCGAGATCATTTCCTTCCGGCAAGATTTTCTTAATGTTTCGATTTGTATATAGACTGGACCAAATCACTACTATGAGCATTGGTTAACAAAACAGTTATTATCAACGTAATGCCACCAAATTGCTTTAACGGGCTTGAAAGAATCTCGGTTATATTCCAGGAGTATTAATGCGTACGTACATACATACATACATACATAGAAACTTACATATGTATTATATATATCACACGAAATCCTCTAAATATACGTTCTTTTTTCAGAGTTAAGGGACAGACTGAGCCCTTCCTTGACATCCAGCATTATTTATAAATATACCTGTTCCAGATGTAGTCTGGGAACCTACGTTGGATGTACGAGGAGGCTTCTCAAGGCCCGTTTCTGCTCCCACCAAGGTGTCAGCTTCAGAACGGGTTGCACATCATCCAATCCCGAACTATCTAATGTTCGGAACCATTCTCAGATTTGTGGTACCCGCTTTGATATAAATGATTTTAAAATTATTGGATCTGCCCGTAAGGAGGACAAGTTGATGGTGTTGGAGTCGCTTTTTATAAAAACTAATGTACCCAGCACTAACCACCCAATCATCGTCCACACAACTGTTTACAGCATAATTGCCTGTTTATTTACTCTCTACGATCGTTATAGGTTTCTTTCGTATGTTTATTTCCTCCCTGTCTTTTAGTCACGTTTTTAGCTCTTGCCTTGGTAGATGTTCCTTTCAAGTTCTTGTTTTAATTTTTGTATTTGTAAATGTTACAAATTTTTTTAAGTTTTTCCCGTTGTATAAGTAACGTTTTTAAATATTTATAGTCTGTAATTTTCCAGCCTTGAGGGTGCATCATGTGATGTGAAACGCTGGCAGAATAAACTTGATACTTGTGAGAGACATACATGCCTTTACCTCTTCACCCTGAGATGTTTGTCGGGTCTGTTTCCCCTGCGATTCTCCTATACAGTATATCTATCTATCTATCTATATATGTGTGTACACATATATATATGTGTGTATGTGTGTGTGCGTGTGTGCTTGTATGTGTGTATACAGTTTGTTTTGATTATTAAACGCCATTCGAACAGGGTCATTTTAAAAACTGGTTTTTCATAATCCTACACTGAAGTGGAGGTAAAGTCCACCAGTAACTATACAGACTACTTCATAAAATGTAGCTTGAATCTGTTTCCCTTGAAACTCTCCTCACCTTTTCCCTGTTTGTTTTCGTTTTCATCCGTCACCGCTTTTGTCCTGAAATTCCCTGGTTAACCGAGACGCAACAATTATGGATTAAACTTTTTTTTGGGGGGGGGGGGGGGCGGGGA
>JANJGK010000005.1:19259092-19304918 GCA_039081455.1 Macrobrachium rosenbergii | reverse complement strand
GCAAACTTGACGTTGGTGCAATGTATTAGTATTCTTGAAACCGATTAGCAAAATCACCAAATTTCTTGACTAATATTCTCTCTCTCTCTCTCTCTCTCTCTCTCTCTCTCTCTCTCTCTCTCTCTCTCTCTCTTTGTTTATGGTGGTGAAGATTGGAATTCTCAACCTTCTTGCGGCACTGGCTTGAAATAAGAGTGGGCATATATTCAATTTAGACATTCGTGACCAATGTCTTTGGTAAAAAAAAAAAAAAAATCCTAACAAGCGTCTCATGCTCCGTGACGGAGGAGAGCATAAACTGAAATTATATTTTTGTTTGTCATTTTCATCTTAGGAAGTCTATGGCAGGTTTGAAACATTTAAAAGTTTATTGTGTGGATGCGTGTATGTTTTGTTATTTATTAACTTCCTTCTCAGTTTATAACGTTCTCTATGATAAATTTCGTCCCCCTTTTTTTTGGCATATTCGTGTTGATTATTTCAATGTGCTGGAGTGCATATGAAATAAGTGTGGAGACAGCTTTATCCCTTTTATGATTATTAGTAAAAAAAAAAAAAAAATCCCGTCTTAGCCACATTATTGATCTTTCATTTCTTCTATTATTATTTTAAACTAAATAACTAAGACAGCCGAACTTTGAATCGTTTGTTAAAACCATAAAAACTATGAATTGTAATATACTTCTGGTGCCAATGAGAAAATATTCCCCGCCCCACCACTTGAATCTTATTTACAGAAACCACTACCATTAATCATCATTAGGGTCAGTTATGTAGTACAGTAAGAGGACAGGGTTGTTAACACTCAAATTGCCAATTAATTTGGTGCTAAAGCTGACATTCAGATTAACTAGAGAAGATGGTGAGGCAGTTAATAGCCCACTTAAGTAAGAGCATTCGGCTTTCGCTATGTTCAATGATCTGGAGAAAAATGAAAGTGTCGTTCCACTTACGGCAATTATGTGATTTACATCTGATTTAAGAGCCATATGCTGCTTGTCGACACTTTTTACTTATTTTCAAATGATTTATTTATTTCCAAAGAGCAAAATTCGACCGAACGCTATAAAGGACTCCATTATTCGTTTTTATCGTTTAGAATATAAAAATATTGATCACGTCAAGATCCTAAATCTCTCTTATCTGTTTTCTTTGAATCCAGGTAAACAAAAGTCACAGAAAAGTAACAGGAAAAAAGTCACATTGATCCTTCCAAGATAGTGACCCCTAAAGGGTTTTACCAGGTATGTATCCACCTTTGCGGCGTGTTGAGTACAAGCCCGTTGGGGATTACCGTGAAAACATAAACAAAAGACTGTAAATAGCATAAAGATAGTGACCACCCAAGAAATATTAGTTCTAGATAACGACGCCCGAAAACCCTTGGAGTTCACTATCTAGGAAAGATCCATGATATTTTCTGTTTCATTACTTTTATTGCTTTAATTGCCACCATAAATTAATGTAACCTTTTTTTTCTGTGACTTTTTTTTTCCTAGCCAAAATTTTGATTTGTTTTCTGTGACTTTTTCCGGTGACTTTATTACCGGTCACCGTTATTTTTTATCCCCTAGGCATGAAGTAAGTGTATGAAAATGAGTAAAAGATAATATTCATCCTCTGGAAAATCTATTCAGGTTCGAGGTTCCATATACACGGAATATATTTATTCATACATTTCACTGAGACTTGGAAACCAAGTAGCTTCCTGGAATGCCTTCCAGTAAGGAAAAGGACAACAAGGGAGATGCGAGGAAGTCAAGAGGTATTTGATGGTCTCAAACATGCTCTTCAAGACCATTAGGCTAGAAACAAAGCAAAACCACATATTTGGAAGCAATAGATCAATACGTCCTGATGCCATCCTCTTTAAAGGGAAAAAGTTATATATACATATATATATATATATATATATATATATATATATATATATATATATATATATATATATATATATATATATATATATATATATATTACATATATATATATATTATATATATATATATATATATATATATATATATATATATATATATATATGTGTGTGTGTGTGTGTGTGTGATTGTGTGTGCGCGTGTGATTGTATGTATATATATTCTGTATATATATATATATATATATATATATATATATATATATATATATATATATATATATATATATATATATATATATATATATACGTATGCTTAAAAAAATCACAGTAGATGCACGTGACTTCAGTGTATAAGCGAATCCCACAGGAAAAAGACAGGCAGAAGTTCAGTAGTACCAAGCGCTTTCACGTTTATTGACGTACCCCGACGATGCGTCAATAAACGTGAAAGCGCTTGGTACTACTGAACTTCTGCCTGTCCTTTTCCTGTGGGATTCGCTTATATATACGTATATATCCCTATACACTCGATTCAAATATTCCAGATCCCTAAAAGAAACGAATACTGTAAGCAGAGGACGAAGGCAATGTTTCTGGTGGAAATTCATCCTGGGGATCCGAAGTTTTCGATTCACGAGGAATGGCCTATATCACCATCGTTAGTAAGTTACCCGTTGGCATACGATACAAATTCCAAGGCTTTCATGAAAAATAATATGCTTTGGAATTGGAGGATGTTTTCCGGAATGCTGGAACAATTTCTTTGAGAGATAGGATAAACAGTGCAGGTCATCGTAAACATATCTTTTGGATATGTATTTTTGTTCCTGTGAAATAACGAAAAGAACCGAAATTTATTTTTCAAACGTCACATATGAAGTGGAAAAGGTAATAAAGAATTTTTTAATAGGACTATGACAAACAGTCATTGCTAAATTTACAACAAACATACAATATCGTAAATCGGGTGGCTTCGTGTAGACTATATCGGAGTCATTTATATCCCGAGATCATTTCCTTCCGGTAAGATTTTCTTAATGTTTCGATTTGTATATAGACTGGACCAAATCACTACTATGAGCATTGGTTAACAAAACAGTTATTATCAACGTAATGCCACCAAATTGCTTTAACGGGCTTGAAAGAATCTCGGTTATATTCCAGGAGTATTAATGCGTACGTACATACATACATAGAAACTTACATATGTATTATATATATCCCACGAAATCCTCTAAATATACGTTCTTTTTTCAGAGTTAAGGACAGACTGAGCCCTTCCTTGACATCCAACATTATTTATAAATATACCTGTTCCAGATGTAGTGTGGGAACCTACGTTGGATGTACGAGGAGGCTTCTCAAGGTCCGTTTCTGCTCCCACCAAGGTGTCAGCTTCAGAACGGGTTGCACATCATCCCATCCCGAACTATCCAATGTTCGGAACCATTCTCAGATTTGTGGTACCCGCTTTGATATAATTGATTTTAAAATAATTGGATCTGCCCGTAAGGAGGACAAGTTGATGGTGTTGGAGTCGCTTTTTATAAAAACTAATGTACCAGCACTAACCACCCAATCATCGTCCACACAACTGTTTACAGCATAATTGCCTGTTTATTTACTCTCTACGATCGTTATAGGTTTCTTTCGTATGTTTATTTCCTCCCTGTCTTTTTAGTCACTTTTTAGCTCTTGCCTTGGTAGATGTTCCTTTCAAGTTCTTATTTTAATTTTTGTATTTGTAAATATTACAAATTTTTAAAGTTTTTCCCGTTGTATAAGTAACGATTTAAATATTTATAGTCTGTAATTTTGCAGCCTTCAGGATGCATCATGTGATGTGAAACGCTGGCAGAATACACTTGATACTTGTGAGAGACATACATGCCTTTACCTCTTCACCCTGAGATGTTTGTCGGGTCTGTTTCCCCTGCGATTCTCCTATACAGTATATCTATCTATCTATCTATCTATCTATATATGTGTGTACACACATATATATGTGTGGTGTACACATATATATATATGTGTGTGTATGTGTGTGTGCGTGTGTGCTTGTATGTGTGTATACAGTTTGTTTTGATTAGTAAACGCCATTCGAACAGGGTAATTTTAAAAACTGGTTTTTCATAATCCTACACTGAAGTGGAGGTAAAGTCCACCAGTAACTATACAGACTACTTCATAAAATGTAGCTTGAATCTGTTTCCCTTGAAACTCTCCTCACCTTTTCCCTGTTTGTTTTCGTTTTCATCCGTCACCGCTTTTGTCCTGAAATTCCCTTGGTTAACCGAGACGCAACAATTATGGAGTAAACTTTTTTTTCTTGGGGGGGGGGGGGGGAGGTGCGGGCATCGTTTGTATGCATATTCTCCCTCTCTGGAGATGGAGAAAATTTAGTCTCTTGAATAAGTGGGATTCATTTTTAATTTCTGTAAAAGAAAACTGTCGAGATGGCTATTTGTCTGTCCGTCCCCACTTTTTCTGTCCTTCCGCAGATCTTAAAAACTACTGAGGCTAGAGGGCTGTAAATTGATATGTTAATCATCCACCCTTCAGTCATCAAACATACCAATTGCAACCCTCTAGCCTCAGAGTTTCATGGGCCGTTGCTGAGAGTTTCGTACAGCATTATACGCTGTGCAGAAAACTTAATTGCGCCAAAGAAACTTCGGCACAATTTTTACTTCTTGATTTTTTTGTAAATCACACAATGCATCTTAGTATTTCTGTTCTTTAAAGTTTTTATGATTAATGCTTTCAGGACAGAGGTGTAAATCCTTTTCCTATGTGTGTTGCATATATATTTTATATAAATTTAATATTCAGATTACAAGAGATAATAGTGAGTTAACTGGTCATTTACGACAAATCTTAAAATGGAATCAGTGTTACATCGACTTATAATCACCTGTGCTTCTTTCACTCGTCACCTTATCTTTTAATCATTCATAGATTTTTATGACCTTTCTGCCAGGCATTTAGTATATCCCCTAACAATGGAGGTTTATTGTAAATTTTAATGGGTTACTTTTAAACGGTATATCATGCTCAACATTCGTTCTTAGATCATTTCAAAGTGCACTAAGGAGATACAGTGAATATTTTATCCATTCATTGACCTTTCATTCTAACTCTTTTTGTGGAGTCTTCTTCGTTATTTCAAGTGTTCCTCTATCAGCTGGGGGCACATTACGCTTCTCACCGAGTGCATTTTAACCCCGTCATAGAATGTAATTATGGTTTCTAATTGCATTCCCAGCAAGAGGCTACCTGACTGCCATCTGATTAGCATATTGCTATTCTGCAAATTGTCTGAATTGGCTCTCCAATTATCGTATGCTAAGGAATATGTCACAGCAAGGTGGCACAGCAATTATATGGCTTGAGTGGCTCTGTAAATCTAGGTTCTTGGGAAACGCTTAATCGCAGGAGATACGAACAGTGGAGTTATATAAATGGCTATTGTTTTAAAAGGTTCAGAGTATAACCATTCCTGGTTCATTTAAAGATGTGCTAAAAGAAGTAATTATGGTTTCGGCCTTTAAATACTAATTCCTGAAATATTGTCCCCTACACAATTGTAAATACAGAATTAATGCATCGTGCTACGGCGACTTGAAGACAATCTAACACATCTTGAGTACAACTCATAATATATGTTTTTCCGGTTGTAGTAGAGCAAGATGTTAGTATTGCATTAGAAATTATTATTTTTCGATATTATCCATACACAACACTCCGAAAGAGATAAATTTATAACATTTTCTTATATTTATATATATATATATATATATATATATATATATATATATATATATATATATATATATATATATATATATATATTCATACCGTCAAGATAGATGAATTTTAACTTTTCATACTGATATTTCACGTGTCACATAAAATATGGAAAAGCACTTTTAGTTAGTGTGAGTTTCCAGTACCGAAGTAATAAGCAAACTATTGACTACACCACAGGACTTAAGTTTTGTTTTAAAAAATTTTCAGCGAAGTCTGATATCAAGAGCAACGTAATGCCTTCATTTAGACAAGATTTAATAGGAGAATTAAAAGGATGTAGATGAGAAAGAAATGAACCTAATCGGAAATAAAATCAAATAAGAGTTTAGATAATTTTTTTTCATATTAAAGTGTCAAGCACTGATTTCACATTCGAGTAATTTACTCCAGACGCATTTTTATAAATGTCTTCATTCTTATAGCAACTACGTACAAAAGATAAAGGATACTAGCTGTAAAAAATGATATACTTTTCTACAGTATGTGTAGCATTAGTAGAACAAGACCAATGAAGAGAGTAAGAAATTGTAGCATACGTAGAGTACGTGGGTGTAGTAAAAAGCTTAATTATGGTGAAATGGTGAAGTGCTTGTTTTCAGTCGGTTCTTGGAAGAGGAAAGGTGGAGAAAGATGGACTAGTGAACGATGTAAAGTTAGGAAGTGGAAAGAGAAAATATGAGGGGAAGATTCAGAAAATATTGGATTAATGGCGTAGCTTGTTATTTGAAAAGAAAGTCCTTGATTTCCGATAAGCACAAGAATGCTTGTAAGATAAAGGTCATTGGTTTAATGTACGTGCAGGGGTTTTCGAAGAGCAGTTAATATGTAAGTGAAGCGGTTAATACAGGTACTTTCTCTGCGCTATTTGGTATGAAATCATAAATGTGGTAATGACCTCGTTTTTGTTATTTTCACAGCCATCCCTGCTGAAGATATACTGTATACACACACACACAGACACACACACACACATATATGCATAAAGTCGAGAATGTGATATATAATTTGAAACCCACTTTTATGCCTGTTACAATATTTGAGTAAAAGATGGAATGATACGGATTTTTAAAATTTTTCATATCATTACAGGAAACCAACATTGCTAATAATGGTTATTTCTGGAATTTACCCCAAATAAAGAAATTTGGAAGGATCAACAAACTGTCTCACTCCTTGACTCACCAATATCTGCACGCAACAAGTATATAGACAGACGTTTCGTTTCATCCCCGTTGTCAAGACCTAGTGTTTCATATTTCAAGACAAGGATAAGTTATGCATTTGACATGTCATACTGGAAATGGAATGGGAGAAAAATGCAAATTCCTTGTAAATTTAATTTTCTTTTATTTTTCACTAACAAAAATTAATGCCTTGAATAATATCTTTAGTTTTCAATGACGAAAATGTATATTTCCGTCCCGAAAATAAAATAAAAAAATAACAGCTCATCGCAGACGGCAGAAAAGTCTCAAAATCAGGTCTGCGGTAGATGAGCCTTCAGCTTCAAATTAGTTACGTCACATTGCAGATATTCTGAACGATCAGTTTTACTTTTCCAGAACCCCTTTGGCCATTGCTTTTCCTGAAAATTAGATTTTCATTTTCGTACTGACTTGCAGAGTTGTTAACTAATTTAAGTGTAACAATATATTAACTTGCAAACTACAATAAGATAGTCCATGATAATAAGTGCGCAAAAAAACCATTATTATTCAAAGTGGGTCAAAGTAATTCAGCAGTAGTTACTGAGAGACTGGCAGCTTTTAGGTGGACACACTTGTATTCACACAACCCAAGCTAAAGAGGATATGTCTATATTTGCCATAAATAACCTAAAATGATTATTGATAACTGAAAGACACTTAATAGCATCTGGCAAATTTCTGTATTATTACTGTCAGTTATGTAAATTTCAGTAACTTCAATTTTTTTTTTATAAAAGTAACCCTCAGATATGACCTAATGACTGGAGAAATAAATAAATAGTCAAAACGAAAAATAAATAAATGAACACACTTAGCCAGGAGAGTGAATCCAATATTTTTAGATCATGGGTAAATAAGACAGGAAAGTTGCTTCCTCTGATCCTAGCAATTTTTTAAAGCTGGTTTTCAATTGCTTTCACTATTTATCAACATTCGGCATAAGACGCATTTGAATGACAGACTGGAGGTATTTAGTAAAATTCATTTAAAATCAAAACACAATTCGTAATGCATTTCTGAAACTGGGTGCCGTGGGACCTTGGGGTGCCACAGACAGTGCCTAGGGGTGCTGCAAGATTGTTGTGAATTTTGTCTTGGCTAGATTATCTCAATGAACATTTGTAAAAAAAAAAAAAGTTTGCATAAGTCTTCATATAATTATTATCAGTGTGTCTAGTCGAATATATATATATATATATATATATATATATATATATATATATATATATATATAATATATATATATATATATATATATATATATATATATATATATTATATATATATATATATATATATATATATATATATATATATATATATATATATATATATATAATATATATATATATATATTCATTAAGGCGACATGGTCGGATTATGAAGAATGGGCGCCACGGTAATGGTTACATTAGTTAGTGTGCCAGCACTAAAAAAGACTGAGAACCGTTGCGTGACTAGGAAGACCGGTGACCTACTGAATATCCGTAATGACCTAGATACTTTGTCAGAGCTTTTTCTAGTTTTGTTTTAGTTGTTGTCTGATATTGTCAGCAGTTGTAGTAACGAGTACTAGTGATGAAAAAGTAAAGTTAAATGTATCATTGAGAGGTGACTTATTAGAGAGAGAGAGAGAGAGAGAGAGAGAGAGAGAGAGAGAGAGAGAGAGAGAGAGAGAGATGGCTTCTAATCACTTGACTTGTTGACGTGACATGCCACCTATTTAGATATCATGTTTTAAATAAATACTGTGCTCACGTGTCAACGTTATAATAAAAACTCTTTCAAAACTTTAAGTAAAAACTCATGAACTTTGAGTTGTTGTATAACACTACTGGGAAAGCAGCTGGCAATGAAGCTACCATTAAGCAAGAGGAGTTGACACCAAAAAGTTACTATTAAATCCCTTCGTTGAAATCATAAATCAAATACAGCCTTTCTGTATTTTTCAAATGGAAGTTGCGTAAATTAATCGTGCTAAATACGTGGAGAGAGAGAGAGAGAGAGAGAGAGAGAGAGGAGAGAGAGAGAGAGAGAGAGAGAGAGAGAGAGAGAGAGAGAGAAGAAGAAGAAGAAGAAGAAGAAGAATAAACTTGGTGACTGAACGAATAAACACAGGAATTAATGAGAATGGAAAGCGCTTCAAAATAACGCCTCACTTATTCTTAATCCAGGAAACATTCACCTTGAGCACTGTAATATCTTCGTTAGGAAATCAGTGTCTAGCCCTAATTGGATTCAGTCTCGGAGTCTTCCTTTTTATTAACAAGAAGGATAATAGGAAAAGAAGAAAACTGTTTTCAAGATATAGCCAAAAGGTAAACAAAATTACGAGCCACAGCAAAAAGAAATGAAGTAATTTACAATACGGAGGACAACGAAAAAATTATTTACAGACTTAAAATTAATATCAGCACAAAAAGAAATTAAGTTCCAGACTAGAAGAAGAGATGAAGATCGAGGTAAAAAATGAAACAAACCAAGGTCAAGATATAAACAGGTACAAAATGCGCTGAAGTTTCCTTGGCGCAATAGAGTTTTCTGTACAGCGTATAATGCTGTATGAAACTCTCAGCCACGGCCCATGAAACTCTCAGCAGCGGCCCATGAAACTTTCAACCACTTCCCGATGGTAGCCTGTGTTGTTAGCATCTATAGCGGTGGCAGACGCACTGTCATGGCTAGCTTTAACCTTAAATAAAATAAAAGCTGTTGAGGCTAGAGGGCTGCAAATTGATATGTTTGATGATTGGAGGGTGTGGATGTAGCCTCAGTAGTTTTTAAGATGTGAGGGATATATATATATATATATATATATATAATATATATATATATATATATATATATATATATATATATATATATATATATATATATATATATATATATATATGTGTTGAATTTAAATTGTTCATTTGCGAAGATTCTTTACATTGCTTATTATTGTTTAGAACATTCCGCATAATTTCAGGAATATAAATTTACTCTGTTTGCAATAAATGTACAACGGTCAGAACTGATTGCGCTTGAAGACGCGTGCGAGAAGCAACGCTTTGACGTTAATGCCTCCATCACTTAAGAAGCCTTTTAAGAGAAAGGTGCAACAAGATGTTTCAAAGAAAAGCCCTGGAAATTATGGCGACATGACAAGCGAATCCAATCTTTAGGAACCCTAGTTGAGAAAGAAGCATCAAGGGCACAGAAGCATAATTCTGATGAAATTTATAACTTTACTCCAAGTTCCCGTAACCTTTTTGAGATGCCACAGAAAAGGCTTAATGGTAAAATACACATTGTCATTTTTTTTATTAATAACTCGCACTGTTAGAACTTCAAGGGACAGTCATTCTGAACGTCAGTTCACAAAAATGTCTCTATTTTTTTCATAAAATCAATTGCGATACTTTTTAGGGAAACAGCAAAACTTCTGTAAACCTTCTAAACTATTGTAAGGATGTGTTCAGATCAGAAAGATATGATTCTCAGTGTCACTGATTGTTTTAGGTTCACATTAATAACACCTTTATCGTTATTAAATTTGTGAGAAACAACGTCTAATTGATAAAACACTAGATGATAGTTACTGGTTTATTGTTGCTAGTTTCGACAGATTATTACAGTTTGGGTAAAGTGATTCATATTTGTGGGCTGTCTGATCATTACATACCATCGAAAGTCATCCATCATTTGCTTCCACCTTTCTTTTTATTCCTGTTTTCTCTATTTATTTTTTCTTCCTTTTCTGTCTTGTCTCCCAGTTCCCACTCTTTTGTTTCCATGCATCTGCTTCCTCTCTCGTTGCTTTGAGTCGTTTGACCTGGATTGAAGGTTGTCAGATACCTTCCCTTCCCCCCGACCGCCCCCCCTCCACTGACTAACCTTCGTTTTTCTATCACCTTTAACGTGTTGAGGAAATGATTTGATTTACCTTCCGTGAGAGAGAGAGAGAGAGAGAGAGAGAGAGAGAGAGAGAGAGAGAGAGAGAGAGAGAGAGAGTATTCGCTATGGAGGAAGTGGTGGCCATGCTTTAATGCAAAACCGCCAAACAGTTAAAGAGACAATGGAAAACATGTGCACATGGCCTTCAGTTGCTCAGTGCAGCAAATATAACGAAGGATATGGAACACTTTGGGAATCGAAATTACAGATATAAAGGAAATAAGATAAAGAGAGAGAGAGAGAGAGAGAGAGAGAGAGAGAGAGAGAGAGAGAGAGAGAGAGAGAGAGAGAGAGAGAGAGACAGACAGACAGACAGACAGACAGAGACAGAGAGGTAAACAGCCAAGTTTTTGCAAACCTAACATACATTAATTATACACTCGAACTTACAGGTTTACCAGTAAATAAACGCGTATTGAAACCTTACTTTTTCTTTTTGGCCGAAAGTAATATGGAAAGATAAGCCAGATTATTTTGGACTTCTATCATTTGCCAGTGAACTAGACCATCGAGTCTCATTTCCAGAATATCTAATAGCTGGCCAGAAGGATATTTTCTAATACCCGGAGACTTAGAGAACGGCAGAGCTGTGGAAGATCGAAATCCAAGTGGAAAAATAAGAAATGGAGGGAATGAAAAAATAGGAGTACGAAATCATTGGGAGTGTGGCGGAAGGAATGTTTCCAAGTCCTTTATTTCCGATGATAATACATCACAGAGGGACAGACTACCTTAAATTTGCGCAACCTCGTGATGACTGATGCTGAAGGAAATATGCATATGAAGAAATATGATTTGAGGAAGAGCTGTTGGCTGTCACTTGCTATCAGATCTCTGCAAAAGTAATTCAGGAAAGACTTAGCCTTGGCTTCTTCCAGTGCGTCAGAGTGGAGACGCTGTATAACCTCACCCGGGTTCAAAAAACAAGAGTTGCGGGGGTGTTTGAAGGGAACGTCATGTGCTATGTGTTGGGAATTTCTGAACAGGAAGAGAGAGAGAGAGAGAGAGAGAGAGAGATAGAGAGAGAGAGAGAGGGAGAGAGAGAGAGAGAGAGAGAGAGAGAGAGAGAGTTGGGGGGGAGAAAAAGCAGAGAGAGAAAACAGTTAAGTGAAGACTAACAAGGTCTAAAAAGTGAATGTAACATCGTCCTGCTAAAAAGAGAACAATTGCAAAGGAGTATGCAGAATTAAAAATAATGACATTAAGAATATCAAGAAAATTGCCAGGTACGGTGAGTCTGTGGAACAAGAAACTTCACAAAATGAACAACTTTTCGAGATGTCTGCTATTTATTCAAGTGTTCAAGTATATTCAACGTAATGTCAGCGCCATGCACATACGCGGAAAACACTAAAATATTATTCATTTATTTGTATTGTTTTTTCCCATCCTGAATTCAGTTTGAGGATTCACCACCTACCAGAATCTTTCATTCATTCACAGACTGTGAGTTGTCTAATGGATAAATCTATTCCTGAACATTATCTCATGAATGAAATTTTAAGATAAATGGAATGATACCATTATTTTTACATGGTATTGTACTTAAAAACTTCGTGATTATATTTAAACAACATTAATGACTATTGTTGTACTTCGAACATTACCTGGAGGACAACATCTCTTCGAAATTGCAGAGCTAAAGAATTTCCAATTTTATTTGACATGCAGAAGGTGAAAGGGCAACTATACGGCGATTTTGGTACAATGGCATTATATATTACTATCCCCAATATATAGTTTGATGAATTTGCATTGGTGTTTTGATAGTAATTATTGTTTTGCATAAGCTTTCAATATTCTCTCGCCGTGATACATGGATGCCCATAAGTCACTATTATTCATTACGACTTGTCCATTTCTCTTCAAAGGACTGATGATCATGTAAGCAGCATTCTCGTTCTACTCTGCTGTCACCCTTCCTCTTGCCCCTGAAAATTGAAGTATATCAAGAAAAAAGACTGCTTAAGTTTTATATCTTAATATTAAAAGATTTTCTCGTACTTGTAGATTAAACATTTTATAACAGCCTATCAAAACTAGTTTTTATTTCACCCATTAAAATTGCTGTTTAGTAACTATATGGTTAAGGAGATTTTTTTTCAAGGTTCGCATCCATCTGAAATTCGTTCTTGCTGTAAAACATTTTCCATTTTCTCTCCCAAAGACTTGAAAGGATTATAATCACATTCAGTATTTCACTCGAAAACGATTCTCATTACAGCATTAGTTTAGCATGCTTTCATTCACAAAAGTCGTGACTTTAGTGCGGAAGAATTGGGGATCTAGTCGAGAAACAGTCCGCTGAGAAATAATATAGTCGCGCATCCATTCGTTAATTTTACCCTGGGATCCACAAATCAGAGAAAAATTTGCAGACTTTTTTTTTTTTTGCTGTCATCTTTTATCATTTTTTATTGATGCAAAATAAATTTTTATATAGGCAAACTTTGATAAATATACTTAACTGCTTAGCAAAGTAGTTCTTTGTTCAATTGTGTTTATAATGTTGGTTAAGAAAATGAAATTAAAATCTTACATCTTCAAAATAATCAGCTGAGGAAGATGTATAAAGCAATTCATTTAGGCTATAAATATAAACTGTTGCTAAATAAGTGCTAACCTTATTATTTATTTTATAACTGCCATTTTTAGGAACGAAAAACAAACAAGGCTAAATTTTTGTAAATTGCAACGACTCTGAGGAAATTACTTGTAATTAAGTCATTAGGTTTCAATCTGCTCATTTATTACCCGTGGGATTGTTTATTATCAGTTTTATTTGATTCCATTCATGAAGATTGCCTGAGTTATTAGAATTTCATATCGAAAATTATATTCGAAATTGGAAAGTAGACCTTGACAATATTGAATGATAATGAAAAACAGGAAAATTAAGTGGAATCGTAATTAAATCATTTTCCTATTACGTCATTTCGAATGGGCTAATGATTCATTCCGTTCTTTCAACAATTATGGCTATTGGTACTGATGCCCTTGAGTTTTTTTATGATAACAGATCGAACAAAAGAGGATCTTATAATTGTAAATCTTTTATGAATTAGGCAAAAGAGAAAGAATCTTACTTCTTGGTTTCGAAACTTCCAAGACGAAACAGCTATTAGCCGAAAACACTTATGAACAAAAAACACATACGCTCAAGTAAAAGCATTGTAGGAAAATATTCCGGTCAAACCCCCCTTTTGAAATAGTAGGCATAAATATGGATATTAATTTTTCTCATAATAAGGAACATCTCAAGGGTTAATAGCACAATATCCTGATGTATGTCAGCCGCTGGGTTGATTAAATTCCGTTGTAAAATTCCATTTAGTAAATTGATTCACCCAGATTGCCCTAAAATGAATTTCACTCAACGTAATGCAACTTAAAGGGATCCCCTCATAACCTCTTGGTAATCTCATTGGAGTAATGGATTTTTTTTTCCAACCATCTCTGTTTAACATATCTGTTATTCTCATTTACCTGTTTTTTTCATTGTCATTATATTTCGCAAGAGTGTTTCCGAAAGTTTTGTATATTCATAATGCTAAGTGATTAGGAGTTATTACGTTATTATGAGAAAGTTATTACTGAATCAGAACTGATGGTGACTTTTAAGGTTCCATTATTGTTTTGATAGATGTTATAGTGAGAGAGAGAGAGAGAGAGAGAGAGAGAGAGAGAGAGAGAGAGAGAGAGAGAGAGAGAGAGAGAGAGAGAGAGAGAGATTAGAATGAAATACTTTCGACACGTCTTTGGTTTCCCAAACACGTACAGTATAGCACCAAACATTATGGATTTTGTTTTTAGTTAAGAAAAAACTCTAAGAACACGTACACATGACGGTGCCATTATTATGACCCTTAAGATGTCTGGAAATATATATATAAAATAATATTCCTGAACCCAATTCACAGTTAATATGGCACATACAGTAATACTCAGTGGGAGAGGAGTAACAAAAATTACTTTCAAAATTTGCTGAACTTATAAATCAAATAAATTACTTTACGAGCACTCTCATTAAGATAGGTGATGGTTGTCATTATACTCGTACAGAATCATATGCTATTAGAATTTGACAGCTATTTACCCATATCTGATGTCACATAAATAATTTACGAAGGTTTTTTTTTTTCATCTAAAACCGAGTTAAAAAGAATTGGGGTAACTGGCCATGGAAAGCTGAATTACTATAACAGCCAAATTAACACAATAACACCAACTGGAAAATACTTGAAAAGGGTACTCTTTCTCTTAGTAAAATATTGGCCAGTGATGCTATGGTTTCCTAAGATAAAAATAAATTTGGTAGGTTGTCCATAGTTCAATATGTTGGTGGAAATTTTGCCTTTTTTAATTGCCATTTTATTATACACCGTCACCTCTTGGAAAATACCTTAAATAAGATATAAATTTTTCATAACATACCAAGAGTTAGAAAGACGTTTAAACTGACTTGTTAGAAGGCATGTTCTCCAGAACCTTGTTTAATTGTAAAAAAAAGATAGTCGATAATTTCAGCTTTAGTTCCGTTTATTTCTGCCGTTATTTAGGTGAAGAAATCTGCTTTTCCACTGAGTAGGCTTTCGCGAGCTTCAGACTCGGACAATTCTCTCTCTCTCTCTCTCTCTCTCTCTCTCTCTCTCTCTCTCTCTCTCTCTCTCTCTCTCTCTCTACATGTCGTTCGTCCATTAAGAAATGTACTCAGAATCCTTAAGGGGACTTCAGTTATCCGACAATTATGTTCTTTATCTCCTGCATCTTTTCCCTATAATTTCTATTTGGAGTTCTTATGCTTTAAATACAGTTTACTCTTACGAGATTAATGTATAATGAAGAGTCTTAGCACGTGCAGGTCTATGATGAGGTCAGTACTTTCATATTCATAGAAATTACAGCGAAAGGCCTTCTATGACCTCCATCAACGACGCTGAAAGGTTATGACAAGCTTTCGAAGACATACAGTCTTTTTCATCAGGTACCGATTCAGGGAATGCACGTAATCCCCCGTAGAGACATGGCAGTTATTTACGATTATAAGCCTTCTGTTCATCTTAAGGTGGTGAGCTCCTCTGCCGTTCCTTGAAATCTGCAAAAAGGAGTTTTTTTTCTCCGCTCTTGCTCAACGACCGTGGTGAATGGGCCTCCATCTTTCTTACTGTAATGATGGTGTTATTGTGGCGGATGTTCATGAGAACACACTTTAGAGTTCCTTCCCTTTTCCCTTCCGCCGAAATACGGCCACCCTAAGGTTTAAACTTTTTTTTTTTTTTTTTTTTTTACTGTTTTGGGAAGATTAACGTCTCCTACCTTGCATGCAACATTCCGCTATATTTTCATGCTCCATGCGAATGAAAATAGCTTTCTCAGTCTGTTATTCTCTCACGGTCTTTCTTTTTATAACACACAACACAAACACACACACACAAACACACACACACACACACACACACACACACACACACACACACATATATATATATATATATATATATATATATATATATATATATATATATATATATATATATATATGTGTGTGTGTGTGTGTGTGTGTGTGTGTGTGTGTGTATACACACACACACACACACACACACACATATATATATATATATATATATATATATATATATATATATATATATATATATATATATATATATATATATATATATATATATATATATATATATATATATTTGCAATCTATTTTCAAGTTCCCTCATTTGCTTTGAACGTTTTTCATTTGCCTTAAACATCGTTTATTTGGCTTGGACTTTTCGGTTGGTTGTGATCTTTCGATGTTTGGTAATGATATCCCGTTACCTGTGTGACACTTCAGCAATTAGAATTGCCATTTCACCATACGTATTAAACAGTTCACTAATTCTGTTTAACAGTTGAACAGAGCATATTTACAAAGTAAAAAAACAAGATGATAAATTGTAAAAAGCTATAATCTGATTAAGATAAAGTATGATGATTTGGTAATGACCCCTCGATGATTTATGTTCAGAATAGTGTTGTATGTGCCTATTAATAAGATGTTCCCTACGTATAGCAGGTGAAGTGGAAGGTTTCGAGGTGTACTGCTTATCAGTCAGACAAAGAATCACAGAAGCATCACCTACTTGTTATCGGACGACATGCCTAGACGACATAGGTTTACCTCCAATGAAGATCGTTTTCGAATAGTTGAATGCTACAATCGAGGACTAGACTTTGTAGCAGTTGCGGAAGCTCTTGGAATAGATTTACTGCTTATGGCATAGTTCGTGATTTTGAACGAACTCAACGTGTAGAGGCTATTCATGCAGGAGGAGAAAAGAAGGTCATAGACAAAGAATTTATATATTTAATTTTAATGCTAATGGAAGATAATCCACTGTTCACGCTGGGGCAAATAAAGGGGGGAGGAAGGCAAATTTGGCCAGACAAACCCGACTTTTCAGTATAGACCCTGCCATGATGTTTGGATGGAGAGCTCTATAACCCTTAAGAAATGTCATGATGTCCCATTGCGACGTAACTGTGAAGAAAGTAAGGAAGCCAGACGTCTATTTGCCCAGTGGATGATTGAAACTGGATTACAAAGCCACCGAATTTACATAGACGAGACTGCCTTTAATCTACAGACGAAAAGGACATTTGGTCGAGGTCGAGTAGGAGAACAAGTGAGTAGGATCGTGGGTGGCCAGAGGGACTGTAATGTGACATCATTGTTGCCGTTCCTTACAGTGTGGGACTTTTGTATTATGAAACTCACGTGAATATCGTAGCTAAGGAAACATTTCAACATTTCATAACGTCATTGGAAGCTATTTTGGGAGATGGAGAAGCAGTACTCATCATCGATAATGCCCCAGCGCACAAAGATGTACAGAGGCATTTCCCCCCAATCTTTACATCAAATATCTTTCTCCATATCTCCATTCTTAATTCCAATTGAAAACTGCTTCTCTGTTTTCAAAGTTTATTTGAAACAGTTTCTCCACGGAACAGTAGGGCAATGTACCCCAGCTCGTGCAGCCCGAGAGGGTAGAACTCTTCATTATTTAAGAGAGTGCTATTACAGTGGGTTGAAACTGCCCTCCTTCATATTACGCAAGAGATTGTTTATCGAAATTACAATCATGCACTTGCTTAGCTAAGTGCATCCGCCAAGAAGATTTGGCTTAAGTTGTTCAATTTACTTTATTTCTTTCATTAAACTTTTTGAATTAAACAAACTATGTAATTTTTTCTTAATGAACCATCAATAATGATACGGTTTTAATCATGATTGTATTTTTTCATGTAATTCAATTTGAAAATTTGTTAGATAAAAGTCAGTCTTTGTTCAAACTTTTCTTTTCCTTGTCAAAACCAATGGAAATGTGGTCATTCATAGCGGAAATAAGAGAATTGTAATTTCCAAATGAAATTGGCCATTCGACGGGAAGTCGCAAGCAATTAGCTGAACTGTTGTTACCATTTGAAAAGTGTTGCTTCCGATTGCTTAATGTTTACAGCGGGTGAAATATGTTCATCAGATATCAACACAATTTATTAAACAGAAACTCTAGATAGCAATCATGTATTACGAATGAAAAATAAAGGAATCCTTCCATGACCTAGTATTAATGAATCTCTGTCATATCGTGTTCAGTAAAAAGAAAAGTAAACAAATGAAACGAACAATTTCTTATTCCCAAGCACAGAATTTACCAACTAATGTTTTCTATCTTCGCCATGATACTGAAATTAATAATTCGGAACAAATGAATCCTCCGTGTTAGACCACGATTTCCTAAGGAAAAATAATTAATATTTGAGTTTTAGTTATTTTTTCTTTTTCTCTTCTCGAGGCTATTATCATCCCCGAACGCTGATTTATGGAGGATCGATATATATCGAATCGTTCTTTGTGAACATATAACCGGCGTCGATGACCCTGGTAGTTGTGACGCCAGATAACCCACAATTAATCAATCTTTGTGAACAATGTAGTTGCAGTGCATCAACCTGCTGTTGCCTAAATTTCAAGTAAAAGTTACTTAGTGAATTTCGTATCTATTTTGGAATATACATGAGTACAGTCACTCACCCGTATACACACACACTCACACACACACACACACACATACTCACACTCAAACAAACAACCACGAAAGCGCGCACACACACACACGCATGATGCTGGCTAATGTGGATGGCAAATAATAAGAACTGATATCCACTTATTTTATTACATCTTGGCCATTTTTTTCTTTTTGTCGCTTGTTCTTTTCGTTAAATGACGTTATACTCGGACATAAATAATTACGTACTTCCTGTGAATCGTTGTTCTAGATTTGATAAAAGTCTTCCGTGTTGTTGCAGGCTCCGGGTGATTTAATGACATTCATCATTTAACCATAACCTGCATGGAGGAATACGCTTGATAACTCTACAATGCAAAACACCAATTGTCGGAAAGCATGCAGTTCCACGTGCGTCATGATATTTGTATCCTGAAAGTGAAGAAGGAAAACTGATCTATAATATTCAAACGTTCTTCACATCAGTACCATAAATGACGCCACTGTTTCCTTGTCTACTGCTATTCCAGTATGATAATGCCGTGTTCCTTTCATCTTCATGTTCTTACTAGTAAAGATACAGAAAGTAAACTGAAACAATTAGCCTCACGTGTCTGCTATCACGGGTACTTTTGCAGAACATCAAAGAAAATCTCTACCAGAACCTGGCCTAAAAACATTAAAATGAAAAGATAAAATCATAAAACATTCACCCACTCTTAGATACTGCTTTCTCTTTAGAAACCTTTTATTTCAGTGGATAATTCTGGATCCGTGTAAAATAGCAGCTGTAAATACTGAATGGGGACTCAGGCATGTCAATGACATCTACTTCCCTTTCCTCATAAAAATCTATTTCCTTCCTTTTACCAGGTTGTATTATGAAATAATATTAATTTGTTTTTCAAATGCAATAGAATATAGAGATTTAGAGAGTTTTGTTATTTTCCAGTGATGTAAACAAAAAGATGTATAAAACGAGAGAAGTCATTATTTTTCAACTCTACATTAGTCCAACTGAGTTTGAACGTTATTAGAACAGGGTTTCTAAATATTGAGATTCTATTACACTAAATCCAATTGTAGGCTGTATTGATAATGGGCATTTTTTCTATTATAAGAAAACTTTGGACAGGCTAGAAAACGTTTTTTCTTCACAAAGTTGAAGTGATTTAAAAGAAAATAAAGAAGTATTAAAAGCGAAATTTTCGATTCCAGTTTGGCAAAAACTTCCAGATTTCATTCAGCTCGTCAGGTTCGTTAAGGGAATTCAATTGGATTTGAAAGTGTCTATTTTATTCCAAAGAAGTTCCTGCAAGATCTCCTGCTTTATTTTATACACAAGAGAACTCGAGTTTTCTCTTTCAACAAGCAAACACGTTTACAAGAAAATTAAAAGTATACTTATATGTATATGTATATATATATATATATATATATATATATATATATATATATATATATATATATATATATATATATATATATATATATATATATATACACATTTACATATGTGTGTGTGTTGCCTCCCCTGACAGATAGGAGCTTGGTAATGTCGATAACAGCATAAATGACTTCGCCTCTAATGTATCTGAAGTATTGTATAGTAGCTCTAAGGCACGTTGCAGTCAATTGCGAAATTTTAGTGAAAATGTAGAAGGGAAGTTCACCGACTGCTGGGAGCGCGTCCTTTGGGACCGTGATGATTCACGTGTTTGAAAGCTCTTGCTAGTAGAACTGCCGATCCTATCACTTGGACTAGAAAATATTTTAAGGCGGCTTCCGAGGAGAAAGTATCTTCTATTGAAAAGATTACAGGAATGAAGGAGAGCAGGGTTGGCTCTAGCCCAATCCACCTAGCGAATCATGAGGGTGAAGAGATGGCAATTACAGTTCCTGTAATAAGTGTTGAGGAGAATAGTAGTGTTGAAAGATGAATTAGTAGAATTGCAAGAGAAAATTTTTTCATAGACGGGGTATGAGCCCGTAAGCTTGGTGTTTTAGCTTATCTAATCTTCGTTGTAGTTATGTTTTAGTGTAAAAGCACGTAAAGTTTTGATCTTAAGGGGATGGTGTGGTTCCATAAAATATAGTTTTTTTTTCTCATGCGGGGTTAGTGGGTAATAATAGCAGAAAGGTAAACTTTCATTATTCGCCCTATCAAGACGGTCTTTTTGTCAAGCATGCTATCACTATAATAATTGTGTTTTCAAACAAATTTATAGTAGTAATAAAAATCAAGTAAATAATTTAGAAATTACTTGTGTGACCGAATGACGTTCAAATTTTTTGTTCTGAGTACTAATAACGCATTTTAATTAGGAGGACGTTTGGGGGTTGGTCTGCCAAAATAGTATTTTGAAAAAAATTTATAATAGTGGGAATTTAGTTAGCGGAATAATGTGGATGATTTTCATTAAATATATAAATTATAAATAAAAGGACACTATAGAAAACAGAACTATGGTGACCACCAAAAATAGAAAAAAGATAAGAAAGTGAGTCAAGTTAAGGTTCAGATATGAGTTTCCAGAAAAAAAGAGTAACGCCAAACTCGGAGTTTAGCTATATCAAACTCTGCCAAATGCCTTCATGAGGTTTACGCGATGCTAGAAGATTCTCCAAACTATCCCCATAGGTGGGGGTAGTGCCGTCAGTGCACCTCATGTGGTGAACTGTAGGCATGACTTAAGGTTCTTTGCAGCGTCCCTTCGGCCCCTTGCTGCAACCCCTTTTATTCCTTTTTCTGTTCATATTCTCTTTCATCCATCTGACTTTCCACTTTCTCCTAACAATTGTTTCATGGTGCACCTGCTAGGTTTTTCTCCTGCTGCACCTTGGAACCTCTCGACCATCAATTTCCCTTTCAGCGCTGAATGACCTCATAGGCCCCAGCGCTTGGCCTTGGGCCAGAAATGCTATATTCCAACTTCACTGAAAGATAAAATGACTTACAAATCGTACCTTACAAAATCTGCATTTAAGCCGTTTGAAAGTGTGAGAATTGATTGAGGTCTGGATAGTTCAGAATTGGTGGAATTTGAAGAAACGGTAAGATACTCTTTTAGCATCACTTTAACCAAGCCGGACCTGAATTTCTGGTTTTGTCCGTGTATCCCCCATAAGCTTTTCTAGAAGTGGGTACTAATTAGAATGTCCTGTGCCATTTCTTCAGTGGTGAATCTCGACAGAAAAACTTATGAACAGTATGCAAACAAAGAAGACAAGAGATCAATAAGGTCTATGGGGGAAGGAACTATGTGGCATCAGCTGCCAAAGTTATTTGAGAAAGCATATGTGCGTTTGCGTTTTGAATGAGTTTCCAAAGTTTGGCAGGAAAGGACGTAAACAGTTTATGTACCTTTCAGTGTGCCAAAATTCTTGACAGCTCCCATTATTTGACATTATACATGATGTGAGGTGTAAATCTTACAAGAAAATAAATGAATGTTCCAGTTCCGTTTAAATTTTATGGTCTAACAACAAAACCCTTATGCATTTCATAATACTCTCTTTGATTGCACGTTTTAGTTTCTTTAAACTACCAATGAATGATAAGCGCTCTGACCTTATTCAGCTTTAAATAGTTCCTCAAATGATTATGAGAAATAACTAGCTCTTTACCACTTCGGCAATTTTATTAAGAAAGTGGATGGAATTCGCAGTATTTTATTTTCCAGTGCTAGAATATCATTGAAGTTCTCAAACACAAGAAAGAAAAGAAAACTGAGGTCTGGTGTATTTTGCACTTTCATGTTTTTTCCCTGTGCGATTTTGTGCATTCTTTTTTCTGCCTCCGTTTTTTTTATTGACTTCATTTCCTGCGTAAATTTTTTTTTTTGTTCACTGCTGTAGAACATTTTGCAGCTTTCAGCATTCCAGTTACAATTCATCTCCATTTCACCCTCCTCCATATATGTCTGTTTTCGTACTGCGATTTCGAAACATTTTTTCTGACCTGCCTCTTGTTTTTCTCACTCGCTCATTTTTGCCATCGATTTCACGTCTATGTTCTCTGGTCTTTAGGCTTAGTTATGATCACCGTTATTTAGCATTTGTTCCCACTGACAGTTATGAAATGGAGTCATCATTCGTTTTTGGCTGGTTTTTTTAAGAAACAAGAGTAGCCAAAGTTAGCTACCATGAAGTAAAGTAGTTTATTATTATTATTATTATTATTATTATTATTATTGTTATTATTATTATTATTATTATTATTATTATTATTATTATTATTATTATTATTATTATTATCATAAATGAAAAAGATAAATGCATTAATAAAATTGCAGACAGGAACTTGAGAGTATAGCATATAAAAGAAACACAAAGGAACATGGCGCTTTACGATACCATCATAGCTCTTAAATTTTTAACAATACGAGTATACATCCGTCGGAAAGCCTTGAACTCTGTTCCTTAGATTTAAAGGAATGCAAGACTTCTAGAATAAGCAGTTGGAAAGCATGGGAATTCTGTATAATATTGATGTAAATACTTTATAAAGCATGAAATACACGCGTTAACTACACGTGTACAGGCAGTTAAGGTAATTGCATTAGTTCCCGTTTTGGAAAAGCAATGGAAGGCTGGCCAGTGAATCTTGATTAGTGGCAGGATACAGGATGACTGTTGTTCAACGAAGAGAGCCTCGTCACCTATCGCAGAATATGTGGTTTGGGTTTGTCATGAAGAATTTATCGTAGAATACAGCGATCTGATTAATGTCTGTATCATTTCTATTCATGACAAGATATAATTCATGAGGTGTTGGAATTATTCGCTCTGTGCAGCATAAGGATTCAAGCATACAAACTATTACTCAGGTGCTATACTGAGACCTGCATATTTGGAGATCATAAGAAATATTTATGTCTTCACAACACATTCATGTTCAATGGTCAAATCATTTAGTAATTTAGACATTTTACACTAATATCAAGATTCCACTAAGTGACCGAAATAATGTCTCTATTATTCCACACAGATTCCCTCGCTAACTACATGCGCAACAGAATTACGCACTGAAAAATACCATTTTTTCCAGTATTTGTTCTTTCTCTGTTATGGCATAGGACAAAAAACACCGTTATGGCATCGTGACAAGGCTACACTTTTTCAGCTCTGTTCTGTCATTCTTTATAGCGTGAAGATGCAGTTCCTTGTACCAGCTAGGTTCGTTGGTTTCACTGTAACAGGTCAGTGTGAAATATCATTAGGTATCTTGTGAAATCAGCTAAACTTGACTTTTGTAATGTGCAGTGGAGATGAATCCACTGTTTATAAAAATTAGATTAACTTCGGTTATTTTCCATATAATATTTTTTTCTATGGAGTTAATTTTAGAATGACCATGTGAAAGTGCCCATTCAAAAACAAATTGTTTTACGCTTTTCTAAACTCTTATTCAATAAATGTAAAATATGCCCCGAAGCTCTTTAAAAACGGCCTCCACCTGATATGTAAGGTAGAAAAATAAACAGAAATTTGATGTTGGAATATAACAACAATTTGATAGGTTTTAGGCAGGGATAATATGAAAAAAGATATACTGAACGGCTATTTTGTTAGAGTTCCACTTTGCAGTGAAACATCTGCAATCTTTTCAATAAGATAACTACAAGCATTGTAATATTAGAGTGAATAACCTAGATAAAGGTGGAGCACAGACTTAAGGGACAACGTTTCTGAAAGAAATGCAAGAAATGTCCGAGATGGCGTAGAAAACGAGAATGAATTCATTGTTTGCTTGTGAAGACAGACCTACAGCAAGCACTGTTACGTTCACGGAATCTTTTAGATACTGATATGTCAGCAATATGAAAAGAAGAGAGGGAAGTGAAATTCTTAGATATTCTGAGGTGTGTGCTTTTCTCCGTATTTGCCTGAGATTTTTTTTATTGCATTTTTGCTTAACCTTATTCTTTTACTCAGTATTATCATTTCTCCTTGAGAATTGCTCTCTTTACAAATTTATGATACGGAGAGAGAGAGAGAGAGAGAGAGAGAGAGAGAGAGAGAGAGAGACTTTAATTCAATATTCCCTGAAAGCAAGGGCAAACAAAACAATCAGATCGAACCTGATTGCTGGCATTATTTGTCAAAACTTTTCTTTATAATTCATACAAGTTTGAATTCAGGGTCTGAAAGTTGCTTGATCAGGAGAAGTGTGGAGAAGGGGAGAAAGACAGAGGAGCGTGGAAATGGGTGGCCATTTCTAACAAACTGCAGTATTTGTCAGGCCTTACAGTTTAAAACTCATTTTGAGACTCTGCTAGGCATGAATTTCTGTAAACTTAGAGAACAATTTTCAGAGTAATTTTCTGCGTTTCACTCATTTAACCCTAGAACACTAACCCTATATTTGAGATACACCATCACAAATCCCGGGTGAAAAACACCCGATTTTTGGAAATTAAAAAACCATAATTGCAGAAAAAATATATTGAAAGTAAGAAAATACATTGAAAATATAGCTCTTTGGCTTTCCTTTCAGCATATAAGAAGTCACTGAAAATAAAAAAAAAAATAATATTGAGGGGTGACTTAGAAAAACTTCCAAAAATATATAAAATCACAAAAAACTTAAGAAAAATTTTAAGAAAAAAAAATAATGCAGCTGAAGACATGAGCATTGGCCTGGACCCACCCAGGTAATGGGAGTTACAGCTGGCAAAGCCACAGCATTCTGGCATCACTCTGGGCTGTAGGGGAGATACAGTAAAAAGGGGTATGTTTTGAGAGGCAAAAATTTGTGTGCAGTAAATATATTACAGTATCTACAATTGATTTACAATTATATACTGTAAATGAAGACTGAATAATATGTTATCATCACTAATATGATAAGCAATAATTGCATTCATCATCATAACTTACCTTGTAAGGCAGTTAGCACAGACATGGTAGAAATGGTGAGGGCACATAGGGTGACGACAGCCATGTCACCTGTGATGTGTCTTCTTGTCAGTTTTCTTACTCATAATCATTTTATAATCTCTGTAAACTAATATTCAAAGAGAAAACACATAAATAACAAAACACAAAATATACACTATAAATAACCTTGGGTGATGTCCACCCGTAAAATATTACACACTGTCTCCCAAACCTCGGGTGGAAATCACCCTAAATCCATTCTGTGGAAAAATCCCAGGGAGCGAGCTCCATAATATACCCCCTCTTAGTCACAATGCAAAGTGCACTGAAGCTATATGGAGTGAGGTGCTGGTTGGTTCACTACTGGTACTATAAGCGCAGCGTTGCCAAATGTGTTGGGTGAAAATCACCCAGGGTTAGTGTTCTAGGGTTAATTGCCCTGTCTCTGTGTAAGTCCGTGTCCTAACAAATTCTATTCTCTCCGTTTATCTTACATTTTCTCTCTCTTCTTCTTGCTCATGAGAATCCTGAGATGCTCTTTTACGCTGCTGATATCGTGTCACGTAGATCACAACGAGTGAGTTTCGCTTTAGTATGCAAATAACGTTAACACGATGCTACTACATTTGCATAATTAGCTTACAATATAAATTATATCGTCCCCTGCTGTTTAAGGATGCGTTGGAGCCTATTCTCTGCATAAGCAAATTAAATGTTGAAATTACAGGCAACTATATTTGTATGTTTAAAAATCGTACAGTTATCACCGTTTGGAATCTGGAATACCATGAAAATAACTCATTCCATAACTATGATAGTTTTTATATCAATTGTTATTTTGAGGATGAATATATGTGATAAGATATGTGATAACACTAGAGATAAGCTTAACAATAAGAATCTGGAATATTTGTCATCTTATGATACTGAGTTACATTTGACTATTTTTTTATGGTCTCTCGAAATGCCATAAATTTCTAATAAGTAAAAATTATATTTGCTATGCACTGTAGAATTTTTGTCTAGGAAACTCGGTAACTTCATTTGACTTATATTTTTATTTTGTCAGCAAAATAAGGGGTGATTAACTTAATGGAAAATCAGGAAAAGATATTAATTATCTGAGATGATCAACCACGAAAAAATAATTCCCATGAAATACAAGTGTTATTATTGCTAATAATTCTGGCCATTATCCAGCGCCTAAGATTGCAGCAATATGCAAACGTTAGCTGTAATGATGTACCAGATGGTGCGCAGTTAAATTTGATCTTTAGCATTCATTCAAACCTTGACGTTACTTGAAGTTGCGAAGGTATTTCAGTGACTGTAACTAGATATGCAAAAGTGCATCATCAAAGCAAATTGCAGATAACTGCGGTCAGGTTATAATAATAATAATAATAATAATAATAATAATAATAATAATAATAATAATAATAATAATAATAATAATAATAATGAGGATTTTTCTTCCATCAGTTTTAACGGAGTATTTCATTCAGTGAGTCCAACCAAAATCAGTCTGTCGGTTATTATGACGAATGTTTCCGTTTCTGATAACTGATAATTACTGATTTCAGCCTTTTAAGCTCCTCTGGACTTCATATTTCTTAAGAAAAAAGATAAATTGAATAAGAAAAATAAAATCATCTTAAACGAGGTCATTTTCGTACTCTAATTGGTCTTGGCTACAAGGAGAGAGAGAGAGAGAGAGAGAGAGAGAGAGAGAGAGAGAGAGAGAGAGAGAGAGAGAGAGAGAGAGAGAGAGAGAGAGAGAGATTATAAAACATCTTATCTTTGTTTTCAAGATGTCTGTCATTACCATAGTAAACAAATCACCAATCCACTAATTTAGAGGAGAAAAGGCCTTCGGAATCAAAAATAAAATAAATAACACTTTTTGACATTCATCCTTATTAAAATTTCAAGGATCTCAATGCAGTATGAAAACTATAGTTAATTAGCTTCCATCTATTAGTAAATGATGCAATCCACGCAACACTCGACATCGGTTAGCAATTCAAATAAATGGGGTCACGAAATATTTTACCCGCAGAGAATTGGGTACTTTAGTACGATTAGCATAAGTGGTCATTCCAGGTTAAAAATAGTTTCCATCCAATATAAAGAATACATTGTTTTCAGCCGAGTACAAGAGCGGCAAAGAGGCTGCGAAATAATGATTGTATTATGTAGTATTTTAGAATCTGTATTTAGGCACAGCATATAAATTCTAAACAATGGGTTTTATGATGCTAGCAAGTTTTCTCCTAACTGTTAGTGTTTTTCACTTCTATCATTAATATATATAGTTACTGCCTTCGATTACAGGTACACCCGTCTATTATCAATTTCTTTATTCACTTTTGTACCTTTTGCTTAACTTGTATCTTAGCATCAATTTCCTTTTTTTTATAAACTATTTAGGATTGGATATGTTAATTCATATCCTTAAAGGCAGGGAACATCCCCTGGTAAAACAAAATCATGCTTGATTACCGAGCATACACAACTCATCGCCTGCATAAAACTGAAGCGCCATTTGAATCGTATACATTGGATTCCTTTAACGGCGTCACATTTGCATTAATCCGAGCAATATCAGAGGTTGTATATTCTGATTCCAGTACTGGAATGGCTTTCCGGTGTCAGAGTTTGCTTTGATGCAACGCTGGAATTGACAAAATATTTAACTTGATTTGGATTCCATATCTTTCGTTATCACCGATTTGGGAGAAAGGAATGCTGCGACTGGTTCGAGTCTGTGCAATTACGTTGTCAGCCATATCCAAAGATCATAGTGCCGGGAGGCTTTGCTCTAAAAGAGAGAGAGAGAGAGAGAGAGAGAGAGAGAGAGAGAGAGAGAGAGAGAGAGAGAGAGAGAGAGAGAGAGAGAGAAATTTTTTTAAATAATAATGACAATAATGTGCGACACATACACATTAATTTCTATTTAACATCAGCATCAACTCCAGGACCTTTTGGTTAAGAGTTGAAGGAACTACCTACCAATCCACGACGGTAATGCTTTCATGTCTCATGTTTGAAGTGTGGCAGTGATGTAAAATTAAAGTTTATCTCTATATTTTGCACTTTATTTAATTTATTTCCGTCACATTCACACAATTAGGTAATTCGAGTTAAACGATTTCACTTTGTCACCTAATGGGCCAGGAAGTGAGGTGAAGCTCGCAAGAGGTCCTTTGTATGTTTTTATGGAAAGTAACAATTCATTTCACCAATGAATTAGTGTATGCAAATCATGGGTGATGAATTACCTAAGCAAAACTCAACATATGATTGTCAGTACGTCTAGAACACTCTTTGTGTTGATGGCAGCACAAGGTCAATCACAACTTACAAGATATTGCAAAGTCAATTAGAAGGCCAAATGTCAAAACATCAGCGTGCGACAAATGAGAATAGGATTTAGAGACCACCAACCGCGTTATCTTCTATTATAATAAAATCCGAGTGGATCTTTCTTGTTTGTCCGCCCCGGGTGGGGGCAGGGTAGGTAGGGAATCGGGAGGATGGAGGATGCATGATACATCGACCCTCCTCCTGCAAAACTGTTTGTCTGCCCCGGGTGGGGGCGGGGTAGGAGGGCGATCGGGAAGGTAGGGGAGACGAGACTGGCAGCGCTGGGTTCCAGCGCAGCGCGCCACCAAGCTCGTAAATGAATAATAACCATCGAAGGCTACTGACGAAAGAGGTAGCGTCCTCGAAAGTAAAAGCCTTTTACAGAAGAGTATTACTGTAAAGCATCATATACTCTTCGAGGTCTGCTAACCAAATACTTATGAGAATGCAATAAAAAGAACATGGTTTACATGGTACCTTTACACGAATGTTCCCAAGTCACATTAACCCCATTTTGCTCAGGCCTTTGAAGAAAAATATAAAGAATGCCAGAGAAAAGCTTCTCAAATGAGATTTTAATAATTATTACTGAAGAGGCAAACCTGGGTTGTGTGGCAGATGTATTTGCCACCAACTTAACTGACCTGGACAGGACTAAGCACACTCTTCTTGATAAGGCGTAACTCCTTTTGTTGACCTGTCGCCCACCTTTTACAATATCTGTTCCATCTACGGAGAGAAATGCAGAAGATTGTTGAGCATAGTTGAATACCGAAAGTTACGTCGAAATATCAATACAGCACGTTTGCATATTCATCGCAACTTTTTTTTTTACATAATTCATTCATTTTAAAGGTAATATACGCAGGAAAGTACGATTATATAAAGGTACTTTCGCCCAACACTACTTCATCCAGAAGGTATCTCTTCTCTAAGTAGCCAGTTATCAAACTATCAACAGGTGAGCCAAGAGTCGTCTGTTCCACTTTTTGACCTGAGTTTCATGGATTGAACGTTAACATCTGGGTAGACATATCTAAAAGATGTAACAAATCAAATATGTAAGAAACTTACGATTTGTAACGAGAACTTTGATTATTGAAAGGGTGTATGCCAAAAAAATAATAAATGAACAAAATAATTCAAGAAAATACATGGGTATGGGACAAATAAGTGACTTACTATAACCAATACCTCGCTTTATGTTTTTAGAAATATATCCAGAAACAAAGACGGCTTTGGTTTCACTCATTAAAACACTGTAGTTTAGTTAGATACGACCTTAAAAAAAAAAAAAAAAAAAACTAGGGTGTTCTTGTACTTAGTAATAGAACTGTATTACCACAACTTCCGCCAATTACTGGAAGTTACTTAATTTTTTTATTGATATGACAGGTACACATTTCCATGTAAAATGTTGCTGATTTGTGTTTGATTCCGAATTCCGAACGATGACCGAACTTTCACGTGATGATAATTCAGAATTATGCGAGGGTGCATTTGCAATATACTGTAAATAGATTTCAAAATTGATTGGTGTCAAATTTTAACTAACGGCTAATTTCAGCAATTTAGTGTAATTGGCTAATATATGGAGTTATTGATATAGATTGCCTGCCATTAGATGTTGTTTCATTTTAATGTAGAGTTATTAAGCGCATTTGGGCAGAATTGACTTTCGTTGCCAACTGGATATTGCAACCAGACATTCCGTTTCCTCGCCGCGAGCGTTTCATCATCATGAATTTTGCCTTTTTATCGACTGACACTATCCAAATTCATTACGGGAATCCTCAACTATTGCACACTATAATCCACATTTACTGTGTCCTAGGGTGCGTCCACACTACAGCAAACCATGTCATAAACATATGTCGGTGACTTACCGCACCGACATCACAAACAGGTTGAAGAGAAGCCAGTATCTTGTTGATAGTTTTAACCAGAGCTTCATACGATCAGCCAGGGTAGGATAAAGGTTTTTACTCCACTTACGGTACCTGGCTTATTTTCAACCTGTTTGTGATATGTAGGATACATGATATGCGTATTTTTTTGATGTTTGACTATAGTGTGGACGGACTCTAAGTACTGCTGAATACACTAAATGGATTAACTGATAGACTGGTTCATGCAATTTAGAAGTAGTAGGCCTGAATTTACCACGATAACATAACATTTATGAAAAGTAAATAATATATTTTGTAAATACGTGTAAAATTCTAATTTTGTAGAGGTTAGGTAACGTAAAGATGCACTGGTTAAGAAGATAGGTGAAAAATTTACAGGAACATCTAGAAGAAAAAACCTTAGGAAGACGATACAGTAACAAAGAAGGCAGTATTAAAATCAGCTGTACGCCAACCTGTATGCAAGAAATGAATGCGTTAAAATTCATATCAAAATATTTACTTAATTTAATTAGCTACTTCAAGACAACGCACAAAGGTTAGTTGAATTTATCTTATTGAGACTTCATTGAAACAACAAGACAAACGGCGTCACAAAGAAAACTTAAAATCTGTTTTTTCTTTAATATGACCATCAGAAAAATTAAAGAATAGTAAATAAAATTGTTCTCCTTGAATTCAGAATTACTGAATAAACCTTGTTGCTTTCAGGACATCACAGTACCATGGACATTTTTTTAATGCATGTTATGTTTCGTTATAAAATTCAAATCATGTAGGAATTACGATCACCTCAGAAAGGCAGAGATAAGGCCTTAGAAAATAGGGATGAGGTTTCCATAACTCTTAGTCATAAAAGGAGAAATTCTAAAACAGTGTTGGTGTAAACAGAAATAAATAATATTTCATAAAAGGAAATTCAAACAGAAAAGACGTGCATTAGTGCATGTTATTTGCGCCTTCTAAAAATGACAAGAGACATTGGTTCAGTGAAAACCGTTGCAAACTATTTTTAAGTTTACTGTTTGTTGTATTTAAAGATTTTAATTTTACTGAAGTAAGCGTTGTATACCGACTGGAACTTTTGTAGTTTCATAGTAGATACTAATTACCAGGAAACCAATAATTGACAAAAGCGAATCGTATATCAGCAAAACTCTTCACAATAGTCACATCAACCAATGGCCTTTTGTCTTTTATAAACACAGTCAAAAACATGTAGGATCAATTGTTTGTCAGCTAAACTCTCTCTCTCTCTCTCTCTCTCTCTCTCTCTCTCTCTCTCTCTCTCTCTCTCTCTCTCTCTCTCTCTCTCTCTCTGATCCCACCTTATTTTCCCATGAGTTTTGAATAGAACAGTACTAAGGATCTGGTTCTCCACCAGAATCGTCTTCACTAAAACTGAGCATTACTACTGGGCTCATCCACAAATGCTAAAGATATTGAACGAGAAAAAAGTTTCAAATTACAGCTCTGTATCTCACTGAGGAAACTTTACTCTTCCTGGCTCTCTCACCATTACCTGGACGACCCATCTCACTGATTGACCCCAGAGATATTCTCACTCCAAGGCAGACTGTATTTTTTCGCAGCCAGGGAACCTTCAGAAAGAAGGTTGTGCAATGAAATATAATGATTAACTTGAGTGGAGAGACAATGAGAGAATGTATGTTTTTTAGTTGTTCAAAAAGCACTGTTGCAATTCACGACTAACGCCTTAACTACTCTCAGCCGCGGCCCATGAAACTTTCAGCCATGGCCCGGTGGTGGCCTGTGTTGTTGGCACCCATAGAGGTGCCAGACGCACGATCATGGCTAACTTGAACCCAAAATCAAATAAAATATACTGAGGCTAGAAGGCTGCAATTTGGTATATTTGATGATTGGAGGATGTATGATCAACATACCAATTTTCAGCCTTCTAGCTTTGGTAGTTTTGAAGATATGAGAGCGGACAGAAAAAGTGCTGACGGTCAGACAAATAACCATCTCCTTAGTTTTCTTTTACAGAAAACCAAAAGTCATCATTGTTGTACATGACTCTTGAGCCGCGAATTCCAATTTCATTGGTATCCTTTACAGCGGACGTTTTAGTTTCTTATAATGAGGAAATTCACTTGTATGGTTCAGAGCATTGCGTAACTCATTCTTCTAACTTTTGGCAAGGAACTGATGAAGGAAAACCGAAATAAACTTTGATAAGAGGCATGCATGCACAAAAGACACAAATCATTTTGAAGTTTCTTGTAAAAACGTAACCAAATCTTATTTTATAACTTCTCATTTTATAACTACATCCCATCTTGCTCTTGTAACTGATATTATGAACTTGATGGCACGGGCAAACTAAGCATATGGAAGCAACAGAGCTCATGTCGTCAGTTCTATGTGTATAGTATTGCAGCAAATCCCATTCAAGAACAATTGTTCCAAATTCTTTAGTAGGCTAATATGGTCTCTTTGAAATGAGTAATGCATACAAATATCGGTCAATGCACTGCTAATGTTCTCATTCCATGATGGTAATATCAGTAAGAATCTAATTTAGATAACATTATTGTAACCTATTTCCTGTCTTAGTATCCCATATCGCTAGTAAAGTTACTCGGCAGGGATTTACGATGCAACCTGAAATGATAAATTTTGTTGCTTAGAATATTTCTGGGGCACGGCTGGCAAGGAGGAAATTACGGCTCTTACTGCGTCGTAGAAAAAGAACGATTCCAGTTGTACCGAAGTGTTTATTGTAAGGGATATATATGGGCTTGTTTGTATAGTCAGGTGGCACTGAAAATAATACTGACGTTTTATAGCCTCCGCCGAAATAAGAGAGCACTTAACTTTATTGGCAGGGTGTTTTATGCTCTAACTTACGCATAGGGGAAATATTTGATATCTCAACATGCCCCGAAAATGTTTACATTCCTTCTTTCCTAGTATCTTGTTCATTTGATTATGCCAAAGAACTCTCTCTCTCTCTCTCTCTCTCTCTCTCTCTCTCTCTCTCTCTCTCTCTCTCTCTCGCTCTCTCTTCCATGAGGACGCTTATCAGCAGTCTAGTCTGTCTTAGCTTCTCCATTCACTGGAGTTTGCAATTTACTGCAATTTGGTAATGCAGGGGCATAATCGCTCTAATACTGCGGCGAATTTCTAATTCCGGTCACTGCTCTTACTGAAATCATTAAAATGTTGATCATTTACTTCAAGTTTCTCATCTCTACAAGTCACCCTACCTCACACATATTTTGTTCTTGAAGACTGATCTCTTTCTCTTTTAGCGGAAATGCCACACTTCCGGCTTTCATTTTTAAGTCGAGATTTCTCAAAACAGTTTCCATGATCTCATTTTTCTTAATTTGATCCTTTCCAATCCTATACTCTTTATATATTCCTTTGTATTATTGTTCTAGTCTGTTAGCCTTCTTTTATCCCCAAGAAGATCCGTTTCAAAATCACAGTTGTGCAGATCATTCTTACAAATGGGAGGCTTCATCCAATATAGTTCTAATAATATCTGTGGGGCAACGTTAAAGTGGTTAATTACGGAAAGCACATTTGTGAAGCTCAGCAGACTAGTAATGACTCATATGCATTCATTTACCTATCTATTTATCAAATTATTGTGTAAGTCCTTTCTTGAAAGTAATTAAAATAATCTTATTTTTAAATTTAAATTCGCAATTTCCTTAATGCTCTTGGGCCTCATTGGATAATGAAGCTCCAAAAGAACTATCCTGATTAGATCCTCAAAATGCAGATAGAACCCTCTCTAAATCTTCTTGGGACCAGTTGATCTTGGATGCGAAGAACTAACAAAAACGATTTGAGAAGCAAGTAATCCCGCCGACCGCTTTCCGCCGTCTTCCGTCAAGATCGCTGTGGTGTGTATATGCTGCGACCCGCTATGAAGTCTCACGTTATAAAGCCGCAGATCTACTGTAAAGGCTTTTAGAAGCAGTCAGAACTATCAGACTCATTTCTTGTCCGTTTAGTTTCAATTCAAAGTCAGAGAAGCTAGTCATTTACTGCAACGTTTTCATTGGATACAGTTTTCTCAATATATTTCCATAGAATACGTTTGAATTTACACGTTCCTAAAGGTGACGTGCTTGCGGTTTAAACAAATTTCTTATTTATTTGCATTTCCGTACTGGTTGTTCTTTAGACTCTTTGCGTGACGAGCATATTTCCATTCTCTCTCTCTCTCTCTCTTTGTACCCATGTAAGTATTTATATAAGTATGAATATAAAGGCAAAATATATATATGTATGTATACATACATACATATATATATATATATATATATATATATATATATATATATATATATATATATATGTATATACAGTTCACACACACACACACGCACACACACACACACACACACACACACACACACACACACACACATATATATATATATATATATATATATATATATATATATATATATATATATATATATATATATATATATATATATATGACATATATTTGAGATGCTTATAAATCATAACTGAATTCCAGAATATGACATTGTGAAGTATCATCGCTAGACGTTGATAATTTTTGGGGATAAACGTGAAAGGCTTTTCCATAGCTTTTAATCTTTTTAATTTTAAAATTGCCAAGCCATTTACCTCTCACTCATTATTGCGCTACAAAAATAGCAAAAAATACAAAAACTTACTTTTGTTGTTATCGTTGCTGTTGTTAGGTACTAATTACTTATTCCAGAGTTCCTGTAGACTCAGTATAGAGAGATATGATTCTCTATGCATCATGTTTTAGATCAATAATAACGCATAGGCTTTATTTTTTTAGAATCAGTCGACACTATAGAATCACATCGAACTTCATTTATGAAGCATAATAACTTTCACTGAATGACTATGCTTTACGCTTGGATTTTCTGTACTGGAAAAATTACAAGTATATTTCAAATTAGAATGGTATGTAACGTTGGAAAACCTTCGCCAAAAATATCTACTTCAGTGATAAAGAAATAATAAGATTGTTTAGTAAGATGAGACATTACACTTAGCTCTCATTAGCTAACAACTTACTATAGTATATCACAGACGGTCATTTTCCCATACAGATCTATTTTGAACATTAATGTTAACCGCGAACCAATATAAAAAGAATATAAAGGGAGCTAACATCACTGTGGCCCGAAATGTGTACACAGTGTGTACACATTGTGGCCAGAAATTTCATTTAATTACAAAAAAAAGATGAATTCAATCTTCATTAAAGTTTACATTCCAAAGGAACAGGTTATTTCGAAAGAGAATCAAATCAGAAGCTAGAAAAAAACACAGTCCATATTGGAACAAATGATTGACGCATATGGTGACTCAGGTACATAATCCCAGAAATTCCCATTGAAATAAAAGGAAAATTTTTATCGACACAAGGGTATTATTCATTCAACTTCCGCTGACATTTCCATTTCGAGATTATCTTTCAGTACTGATATATAATACGTTTGGTAGTAACGATCACTGGATGATATGCAAATTAATTCACAAGCATTACAATCGTCGCTATTAGCAATGCAGATTGGCGTGGTATTGATATTCCCATCTGAAACTATGCTATAGAATCCGTCGGACTGACAGGGAGAGAGAGAGAGAGAGAGAGAGAGAGAGAGAGAGAGAGAGAGAGAGAGAGAGAGAGAGAGAGAGAGAGAGAGAGAGAGCTGTGAAATTTCCACTAATGACATATGGCTAAGTCTCGTAACCCATTATTGTTTTTCAATCTACTGATAAGGTATACTGACGTCCAAATCGGCAATAATAATAATAATAATAATAATAATAATAATAATAATAATAATAATAATAATAATAATAATAATAATTCTAGAATTAAACTGTTTGCCGAAAGGCGAATGATTCTTCCGTGTATAAAGCTTCCGTAATATTAACCACCACAAGCTCGTCCACAGAACTCAGAAGTGAGTCACACCCTTTAAAGATGTTGTGCGCTGTTCACTTCTGTCTCTTACTTTGTGCAGCGACTAAATACTTATTTTACAGCTATGCAACCGTAGCCGTTTGTAATGCTGAGCAGAACTGAATAACTTCATGAGGATAAACCACGACTGAAAAGGATGTCTTTATACTAAGTATATAAACTTTTAATATCCTGCGGTCTCTCCGGTGTATAAACACCTCTATAAATATCAAATGGAGAGTGCAGAAGGGTTAAGCATTGATTACTGACTGTTTCCCATTTAGTTTCCTGAAAAGAAAACTATTGTAATGGCTTTGTACCGTCCTTAATTTTTTCTATCTGCACTTTTTCTGTCCGCCCTCAGATCTTAAAAACTACCGAGGCTAAAGGTTAAAGTTAGCCATAATCGTGCTTCTGGCAGCGATATAGGATAGACCATCACCGGGCCGTGGTCAGAGTTTCATGGGCTACGGATCATACAGTATTATACCGAGACCACCGAAAGAGATTTATTTTCGGTGGCCTTGATTATACGCTGTAGTTGCATTATTTTTCTATAGATATCGTAGTAATACAGCCTCTGGGTACTGAAAGGAAAGAAAACATATTTTTAATTGTTTTAATACTGCAACGACCAAAAGCAGTATGCAGTATAAGATAACTTCTTTAAATCTGTACGAATTTAGTTTTCAACGTTCAGACGGAGAAGCATACTTTTGAATAAGTTCCCTAAATTCCGAACCAATAACGAAGGTGTTCGGACTTCCCGAAAGACTGTGGATACAAGTATCGCGAATATTCTCCGAAAGTTCTTGGATGTTTTTATTTTAAGTCAAAATATCAGTCATAACATCATCAGTCAGGGTAATGTGAAATTATGAAAGATATCTTTTGCGTGATTAAGCCCCTGTGTTTCTTGGAGGCTATACTGTACAATGTGAAATAATTTCTTCAGGTGAAAAGCTGCAAACCGTCTTTCACTCCACATGAATATTACAGGCACTGTTTGCTAAGCCGGCCTGGGAAGTAAATCAAGACCTTTCCTGAATGGAGAAGGAGTGTCTTGTAATGGTTGTTTCGGAAAGTTTTAGATTATTCGCTCTAGTATTAAAGTACAAACACAAAATTTCCGCATACGCCCTCTACTGTTAAATGAGCATCAGTATCTGTAAAACCTAAGCAAATTTAAAAAGTCAAGATATAATAAGGAATCATCCTAAGCAATGCATCAAAGTCCTTAGTACTAATGGATTTTCTCATGTATCACATCACTGTAGGCATTACTTAAGGTTCTTTGCAGCGTGCTTTCGGCCCCTAACTCCAACCCCTTTTGTTCCTTTTACTGTACCTCCTTTCATATTCTCTTTCTTCCATCTTGCTTTCCACCCTCTTCTAACAATTGATTCATGGTGCAAACTGCGAGGTTTTCCTCCTGTTACACCCTTTCAAACCTTTCTACTCTCAATTTCCCTTTCAGCGCTGAATGACCTCATAGGTCCCAGTGCTTGGCCTTGGGCCAGAAAATTCTATATTCTATTCATGTATCCCAGACGTCACATGGCTCTGAAAACAGGAAAGTGAAATCTCTGTTTAAACCAAGAGAGAGATATTAGTTAATTAGAGCTGTCAGCGGACCCGCAACCAAGTCTCATTTATCTATGACACGTCTGTAAATTTAACCCCTTGGAACGGAAGGTGGGGAAATCACGTTATTTGCATATCAAACATTATGCCCTCTCTGCGTTAATGGAATACCTGACTCTTGCGGCCTTTTTCTCAACTCTTAACTTCTATATTCAGCTTAAGGCAATATGTGTTATGAAATATTCACCGCAATCTAGAGCCCTGACGCCATACATTAACTCTTTCGAAAAAAAAAAGACAGGTAATCTCTTGATAAAAAAAAAAGAAACAGTTCCTTCAGTTCATGAAATGTTAAGCAATTAAAACGAACATCTGTATAAGGTTTGATATTAATTAATGATTTTCTTAAATGTCTGATGAGCTGCTTGGGCTGAAATCAAAAGTAACTATAATTTAAATTACAGTTGAAGGTTTTATGGCAGATGTTAAATCAAAAAGGGCAAACAATCATGAAAAGTAAATGAGATAATCTCAGCTACGTTTTTGTTTCTATAGCTAGATCCCTATGTTACAGTATTTTTTTCCATTACCCATTTTTGGGTATTAGGGCCACTGTGCCAATGACTAAACAAGAGGATATTTGAAAAGTAGCTTATAGGAGAAAAGGAAGTGTCCATATCAAAATCAACGAAAACCAAGCATACTTATCAGTGATTATTCTACAATTCCAAAAGTTTTAAATCATTCGTCTTTAAATTAGCTAATTTTATTCGCTATTTTAAACAAATAAAAAACACACATACACAGTGCACTCACGTATTAAAAACGCGCAAGCGAATCTTATGCATAAGACGAATATCATGTGCGAAATTAAATCACACAGTAAGTCTATAATGAAGAAGAAATGCAAATGATTGCAGAATAAACACAATTAACGACCAGTGAATTTCTAACGGCAACATTAAGCACGAGCGGTATCATTCCTCCCAAATTAATAACCATTTACCAGGAGCCTAAGCTCTTGAAATGGGCAACTGGAGAGGGAATCTTGCCAGTCAGGGGAGAAGAAATAAATATCACTCTTTAGGAGAGAGTTGGGAATATAAATGTTAGGATGTGCCTTGCATCACTGTTTTATCCAGCTATATTTTACTTAAACATTGATACATACACGCACACACACACACACACACACACACACACACACATATATATATATATATATATATATTATATATATATATATATATATATATATATATATATATATATATATATATATATATATATATATATATATATATATATATATATATATATATATATATATATATATATATATATATATATATATATATATATATATATATATATATATATATATATATATATATATATATATATATATATATATATATATATATATATATATATATATATATATATATATATATATATATGAAATTTTTATCACACCATGATTTATATACATTCATGAAGCTACAAATGTTGTTTAATATCGAATTCACGCCTGGAGTTGTTGGAAGGTAATTCTGTCGAGGAATCGAGACCCGGCAGTACCGATCCATTAATCACTTATAATTTCCCCTCCGGTGATAATTCCCCATCGGGGATATTCCCGAGGTAGCGTGAATTTGATATTAAACAACATTTGTAGCTTCATGAATATATATATATATATATATATATATATATATATATATATATATATATATATATATATATATATATATATATATATATATATATATGGCCTCTGTATTCATACTTATATACTTACAGGGGTACGGAGAGAGAGAGAGAGAGAGAGAGAGAGAGAGAGAGAGAGAGAGAGAGAGAGAGAGAGAGAGAGAGAGAGAGGTCGTCTTCAATGAGGGAAATTTCAAGTTAAAGATGAAGAATGTTTTAATAACTAACACCTTTCGCGTTTGCTTCAGTTCCTGTCATAGTAAATAATGTCTTATTTCAGCGGAATGTTTAATGAATCCACCGTAAATATATCCAAGGTAAAGTGAAATAAAAGACCTTGAGGAAAAACTCTTTTCCGGAAAGGGCGAAGAAAGAATAATAATAATAAGAGGGTCAACAAACAACTGAGTAAATGACGCCATGTTGTCGTTTAACTTAGCAAAATCCAGTCCACACATAAAGCGAAAAACGAAGACATGAATCACCCTTTGCATAATAGCATTACCTCTTTAAAGAATTTATGTAAAAAAATTAACAATAAATGGGAGATATTGGGCTATATATTTCAATGATATTGCTTCTCTTATCTCCCCTTCCTCAAGAGAAGAAATAAAAATAAAGAGGGGCTGGGGAAAGGGGAAGACTCGAGTCTTTCCTTCATGCCAAAATATTTATGATTTAAGAACAACTTCACTTTTCAAGGTTCACCAATAAATTGATCAAAACAAATAATTTTTTTGGTTTTAACAGTTTGTTTCTTCCATGATAATAGGAAGGCAAGTTTTAATACTGTCGCAGGAGAAATGATTGAATGGAAAGGCGTCCGAGGCGCGGCAGTAAACTAGAGCATAATTATTAATCTATCTCCTCAGTTTCTCATATATATATATATATATATATATATATATATATATATATATATATATATATATATATATATATATATATATATATATATATATATATATATATATACGCACGTATACAGACACATTTACACACACACACACACACACACACACACATATATATATATATATATATATATATATATATATATATATATATGTGTGTGTGTGTGTGTGTGTGTGTGTGTGTGTGTGTGTGTGTGTGTGTGTGTGTCTTTGTTGGTGTGCCCTTTCATCTTCAGTTGAACAAAAATTCCACAAAAACTGATAATGAGACCTTATTGTGTGAAGTAGCTTCTGGTAGTTTTCGTACATTTAACACAAATTCTGCCTTTCATAATTGGCTCAGCATCTGAGACCTTAAACGTAGGCGCTAACAAAATTGTGTGACAGCCAATATCCTCTTTAAAAGCGACTATTAAAAACGAACAGGGTGGATTTGGCAGGACGTTTATAGCTTCCATTAATTTTTCTTCTTTCATTTTTCGCTATGCGTAAAAAAAGAAACTAAAACTGGGGAGGGATATAGCCATCTTGATGTTTTTATCCCATTTATTGGACTAGTTCATTGTGTAGCGTCCATGAATCAAAAGTGATTGGCTATCTAAAATTATATTACATAAGAAGTAATGAACAAATACAAAACACTTCATAAAAGATCAAACAACTGAGAATTGACGACAATGTAAACGCTTTACGATAAATGTCAGGTTGTAAATGTATTTGATATTATTACACATACGACAATTGTTTGGGAATCTTGAAAATATTACTCAAGTCTTCCGCGATCACAGTATATATACAACATGCACGTAATGAAAAATAAGAGAAAATAGATCTTAAGGGAGAGAAATATGTTTAAATATTACAATCAATCTCAGGAGGTATAAAGTAATTGGAAGGTGCACATGTATAGACTAAGCGAAATTACGCTCCTGGCTGATTTGTCATTCCTGTCAAGTAGATTTAGGGCACCCAGTATCTTATATTAACTGGACCGCTCAGATGAAGGCAAGGTAAACGTAGCATCATACATATCAATTAAAACTGACCAGTATTCATATAAGATTTGGCAAACCATGGTAAAAAAAAAAATCCAAGCGTATTTGCTAACAGGTAATTTTTTTATACTGAAGCGTTTCACTGTGAACTGGTAGTTACGAATAAAGAATAACAATAACCTGCACACTCAATAGCAAGTACATCTCTCCCATAGCCAGTGGACAACCAAATAATTTCGCCATACAAAAGAAAATAATAAAATAAACAATAAATATTTCGACGAGGCTTAATTGCATAAAGTACAGAGATGTTCACCAAACGTCAAGTCTCTAGAGGAACTGCACCCGGTCAAGTAACAATCGTTCAGGCAGTCTATTAAACACGGTATATCGCCTCACGTGTGTCTAAACAAATATACCACCTACAGAGCTACGAAAGTGGCAGAACAAGTTTAGTAGCATATGGATTACTGTAGATAACGGCGTGCAATAGTGTGCGGCGCGCAAATGGTGCAAACGTTATTGATTGATGGTGTGATAATGCGAAAATGTTCACTAAATGTTTTTCCACTGTGAAAAGTAGACGGGTAACCATTCACAGAAGAATGCTTTTTTGACGTAGCGAGAGTGAGAGACTCAGAAAATACCATATAGGGTGAGGAAGGATTCACAGCAAAAAGCTCAGAATGACCGTCCGGTTAACCTCGAAGGACGATCAGTACTTAAGAGGGGCTATCGGACTAGAACGGCTCAACAAGCTTTATTCGCCCGACCGGCCATGTATTCACACGTCATTCCTTATAATTTCGACAGCCAGTGACTTCGTACATTCTGGCTTTTAGTCAAAGGCACTAAAGACCAGATGTTACATAGTAAAAACTAAAGTGATTTTATACCGAGCAGATTAGACAAAGTACTTCATTGAAACTTTTTTAATAATGATCGTTAACCAACCTACAAATGAATTCATATCAGAGGGTGGAATCATAATGAAAGGTTTCATACATGTCACCAAAGGCTTTCTGTTGAGACTCTCAAGGCTTAGGGCTACTGTATGGCCCGACTCGGTGGTAAGTAAAAGTTTTCTTTGTAACACACACACACACACACACACACACACACACACACACACACACACACATATATATATATATATATATATATATATATATATATATATATATATATATATATATATATATATATATATATATATATATATATGTGTGTGTGTGGTGTGTGTGTGTGTGTGTGTGTGTGTGTGTGCGTGTGTGTGTGTGTGTGTTATGCGATCCACGCTTTCTAATTTACGTCTAAACTACTATTGATTTTAAAGTAAAGAAAGAGTTGAAGTTTGTGAACTGAGCCTGATATGACCTGTGCATGAAGTAGGCCTAATATGAATCGAGTTTATGAACTGGGCCCAATATGATGAGAGTTTGTGAACTGGTCCAAATATGATCAGAGTTCGTGAAGTAGGCATAATTTGAGCAGAGTTTGTGAAGTAGATAATTTGATGAGAGTTTGCGAAGTAAGTTTAATACGATCAGTTTTTGAAGTGGGCCTAATATGATCAGATTTGTATTTGCTCATAAAATTGTACATATATTTGAGATGCCATTAGTAAGGTAATGCAAAGGCGGGCGTTGTGCGTGTTTTGGGCTGGCGTGTTACGGGCTGTTCAGGAGCGATAGCCCGACCTGGCGTAAGGACAGCTCAATTAAGCAGTGGAGTGGGAGATTAAAATATGAGAAGAATTTAAAGAATGGACCCAGACGCACGCGGCGAGAGGGATGATGTAAATAATTTTACGAAAAAATAAATTTTTGATGGCATGCTTAAAGAGGGAAGTGTGTGGAGAGTTCGTGTCTCGCGCGAAATATGTTAATGAGAGAGAGAGAGAGAGAGAGAGAGAGAGAGAGAGAGAGAGAGAGAGAGAGAGAGAGAGAGAGAGAGAGAGATGATTACAAGTCCTTGATGGCTAATATTTTGGGAAATACTGCATATTAAAGAATAACTATATCGTCCCGTTATCTGCACATTCAGGTAAAAATTTAACGGACCAACCAAAACGTGCTACGTATGAGAAGGGTAATTTCACAAACATTCAAAATTTTCCTGTGTGCTACACTTTACTATGTCTGCTAATAATCCATGAAAATTAGTTCACATAGCTATGATTATTCTATGCTGCCGTTTCTCCTTCTTCTTCTTCTTCTTCTTCTTAGTGGTAATAATAGTAGTAATGGTATGAGTGAAACAATATTCAGAATTTTACTAATTTGTTCCTGTTATTATTCTTGCTATATTACATTAACAATTGATTAAAAGCACCTGGATTAAAGCCACAATGGGAACATTACCACAAATCCCAAGGAAAATCGCATTATTACGTAGACTATGGCTTTCCTAAGTGGATTGCCGAAGGAGGACATCCAAGTGATAAGCATACCCGATTATTCCGAATTAATCCGAAGGATTCCCAGTCGAATTCGTTGCTGTCTTGGGAGAACGTGAGGTACTCGACCTATTTTTATAGTCCCTATGCCTAATTAGGAATAGGTGGAATGCTAGTTGTTTCTTGGGAGCGAAGCACCGAGTGGAGGAGTTAAATCCATTTCAATGTTTCTTAACGATCGCTGCTCTGTCCCTTAAATCTGCAGAATGAGAATTAGTACAATTTTTCTCACGTCAGCTTTCTTGTTAATTCGTTAAGTATCTATTTTTTTTTGGGGGGGGGGAGGGGGGCTTTATTCTTTGCAAGGGAAAGGTGTATCCTTTCTTGTAGTAGTACTTAAGTACTCAAGGTCAAGGAGACAACAGCAGTAGATACGAAATGTACTAGGCGAAGCGTGTTGCGCTTCCCGTTGCAAGTACAGTACATGTTCAAGCAGTTATTTATTGCTTTAGGAAAACTTTCATCCAACTTGTCTTTCTGTTTTTCTCTCTTTCTCTTTTTCCTTCTTTCTCTCACAACCAAGTTCACCATTTATAGCATATATTTTCTTTATAATGTAAGAGAAGGCATTAGATACATACCATCAGTTTAGCATCGGCCCCCTACTGATCGTCTCACCATTATTATTATTATTATTATTATTATTATTATTATTATTATTATTATTATTATTATTATTATTATTATTATTATTATTATTATTATTATTATTCGAGATGTAGATGTTGATGTTTATGAGGCTCGTGTCCCTAATTATTTATATTATTCACTTGAACATTAGTTCAATGAAATGAAGATTTTGTTTTTATCACCGCGAACCGGGATTTGCATTTTATAATTAATTCCAAGTGAAATTATATGGCAATTGTTTGTTAATTAATATATATGTATATATATATATATATATATATATATATATATATATATATATATATATATATATATATATATATATATATATATATATATATATAAGTATAAATATATATATATATATATATATATATATATATATATATATATATATATATATATATATATATATAGAAATCATCAACACACAATCACGTGTGGAACAGAAATAAATTTCTGACTCACGTCGGGATCGAACCCAGGTCTCTCAGGTGGAAAGCAAGGGCGTTA
>JANJGK010000005.1:19236592-19251592 GCA_039081455.1 Macrobrachium rosenbergii | reverse complement strand
ATCAATTGTTTATGCGAGAGATCCCTGTTAAATTTCCATATGTAATTTAGTAATTCAAGCGAGGTCTTTTCATTACCTACATGAAAGCGTTCATGAAGACTATAGACTTCTTTTTAAAGAATAGCGAGATATTTGCATTTACCTTGTCACATGTTCCATTAATTTCAAAAGGAAGCAGTAATAGAGGTATGATTCCAGCAGATGTCACTGAAAATTACTTTCGATGTAAATGTCGTTCTTGGTTGTTTAATTACATTTCATGCCTTTTAATTACATTTTACATAGAGTATGAGAACTACAGATGAAAACGATTTTTTCTAATGCACAAGGTACCCTTTAAGAATAGAGAAGTCATGTCATCTCAGTTTGAAATTCGCAAATGAGTTAGTATGTTAAGGGGTTTAGTAATAACGAGCTGCTTGGTTTTGGAGGGCCGGTTGGGAGGAGAAGCATCACTGGGCTAACTAGTGTTGAATGGAACGTCCACTTTCCAGTTTTGCATCTCTAGACAAAAGCTTGAATGTAGACCATCGATTGTCGTTGCAGCATCGCCAACTGTTCTTGTTTTATTTGATTCCCTTTATCGTCAATAATACTAGTTATTTTTATGATGCGGAATCCCATACAATTCCATGATATAGATCTGTACGACTGTCTGTCAGACGATCCCAGCACTGTAACTCCATATTTATTTTAGATTGTATAATGACTCTCGCGTTTCCTTCAAACCCTTAGAATTCATTGGAAAATATACGATCCCATCAATATATCCCTTCCATTTATTTCGAGAGATCGAGTGGTGAAATGGGTTTATTCCGAATAACTTTAATAGTGTTTTTATTCATTTTGTTAGGAAGTCGCGACAAAACTTGATGGCGGGGCAAACCGATATTTATCGTCGTCAAGCTCTCTCTCTCTCTCTCTCTCTCTCTCTCTCTCTCTCTCTCTCTCTCTCTCGTGCGCCTATTGGTATCGAGGAGTGTGGATGCCTTCCGCGCCTTTCCGTTTCTTCGTCTGGATACTGCCGCAGCCTCATTTACTTGTGTGCGTAGAGTTTCGTGAAGAAGTGGTTGTTTGAAAAAGTGCTACTTTGAAAAAAGTTTTACGGTTAATAACTTTATGCTGGTGTGATGCTTTCCCATATGTTTTCCGAGGCATGCTTCCCTTGTGAAATGCTGTTGTTGGTTAAACGTAAAGTTTTTTTTTTTTTTGTGGTAGTGCTTTTTAGGCGAGCATTCTATATTGTATTAATGTTTTCAGGGAAAACTGAAGAATAAACGAGCACTTTATGGGAAATGCATTTATAACGTTTCAAAAACATATTGTACTGAAATAAAAAAAAAACGGTAATGGTGTGCGTACTCCAAATAAACATTAATTTAGCATAATACGATAGCTACCAAATAGTATCCCTTTCATTACCATGAAAGAATGGATGCTAATTTCTACCACCAGCGTTTTACCTGTTAACTTGTTGAACTTGTTGCAACTGTAGTTTAGAATGAATGGGTTCAAGGATCAAAAATCTCATCAGCAACAGATCAGAATTTTGTACTCTGCCACCCGTCAACATCACACAGACAAACAAATATATGTTTTGATTTTCCAAATCCTCACTTAGGCGCATTCAACGAGGTGGCAGGGGACAGAAGAGTATTCTTTTTTTTTTATTATTATTATTAAACATAGAGGCAGTTTTTAACAGAGATGGAGATTCGTTTTGTCTGAAAACAGGTTAATACAGCCGTTGGCTTTTCCTCAGTCGTACAGTTTGGTCGCGCTACATTTGTTCAGAGTGTAACTCTAGTATCGTTGTTATTTAATACACGTTTTTAGTTTGTCTGTCAGTCCTCACTTTTTTCTGTCCGCACTTTTTCTGTCCGCCCTCAGATCTTAAAAACTACTAAGGCTAGAGGGCTGCAAACTGATATGTTGATCATCCACCTTCCAGTCATCAAACTTACCAAATTACAGCCCTCTAGCTTCAGTAGTTTTTATTTTATTTAAGGTTAAAGTTAGCCATAATCCATAGTTCTGGCAACGATATAGGATACGCCACCACTGGCCCGTGGTTAAAGTTTCATGGGCCGCGGCTCATACGACATTATACCGAGACCATCGAAAGATACATTTATTTTCGGTGGCCTTGATTAAACGCTGTAGCTGTTGTACAGAAAACTCGATCGCCGAAAAAACTTCTGCTCATTTTTTATTTATGTTTTGGTTCAGTCAGTCCTTATATTGCCAAGTATTATGCATTAATTTTATAACACCGGATTTTTTCCCCTTGCACCCTATTTTGAAAACGTCTCTGTAGTGAGTATAAAATTCACAATATATGTCATGTAGATCATGTACGCGTTTAAGTTCATCACCTTCTTGAGTTTTCATCGACATCGAAGAGCCTTTTTATCAACGGTGAATTATTGTTAAAATAACATAACGCTTATTCCTGGAACACATGTTTCAGTGTTAATTATATGCCTTGATATTCTTGCCATTAATCTGTGCCGATTCTCTTGAAATGACAAATCTCTCATTCTCGGTGTTCCAGTGTTAGTAATGAATCGTTGTTGAACACGATACAGATGTATTATGGTGGTCTCGGTCAACGGAAGATGCCGAAAAGTAGTAACATTGCGTTTAGTACTTTACAGACGGATTCTGATACACATTCGTGAACCTTTACAGTACATGGTGTTCTGTCTGAACGGTATTTGATGCTTTGGTTGAATGAGGTTTGTAGTGAGGCTTACTCGTTTAAACCTAGAATCGGTTTAATATATCTTAACATTAATCTGAAGGCGCAGTGTCGTCATTTGGTTTGTCGGTGGAATTCCTACGATAAAGTCCTATTTACTGTACGATTCCCATAACTTAATTAAAATTCTTAGATTAGACACCATAAAGTTTCTCGTGAGGTGAAAAAGTGATTGATAATTGGGTGATAACTGGATAACTTATCACAAAGATAATTGCTTCCGAAATGTTGAGTAATGTCAGAGAAAAAAAAATTACTATTATGTGTTATCAGGTGATTTGAATTTTATACTTGTAAATTTATACCTTTGAATTTTATACCTTGACGCCATTTGGAACTCATACGTTCCCCTTAACTAGACAAGGAAACACGGCACCATTCCACTAGGCCCAATTGGAACACCCTTGTTGTTACTCGATGAAGTAGTCAGCACCACATTCCTCCCGTCGCGGTCGCACTGTTATTGTATGGGTGCTCACGCATTTGGTCCTTGGTGACTCTCTGTCGCTGAAATAGACTTTGTACAGTACATGTTTTATAGCTAGAATAATGATTGTGAACTAAGTCGCAATCCTGCTCAGGTAATTAATTTCACCAGTGGAGGTCGACGGCGGTTATTGCTAAACAGTCTGATTACTTCTCTCGTGATGCATGACTGGATGCGTCCTATAGCTAAGTTATTTCTGAATACAACTGGAAAAAATCTGCATTTTCTATCATTTAACTTGCTTCTGTAAACAGGTAATAAGTGTTAAATATTTTGAGAATGAAAACTCTAGCGGAGTTAATATCATTTGTTCTTGACTTAAAATTGTTAATATGGCTTTCTTTGTTGGTATTTTTTCATCTATTTTTCTTAATGAATCCAAATGACGATTATTTTCATGTGACTACTGAAAACACAGGAGAAAAAGATTATTATCTTATTTAAAACATGTGGCATTAGGATTCCTCGTTCTGAGTTTCTCATGCATGCACTCTCTCTCTCTCTCTCTCTCTCTCTCTCTCTCTCTCTCTCTCTCTCTCTCTCTCTCTCTCTCTCTCACCTCTAGAAACTATCCACGGGAGAGATTTGCATGCATAACGCATAAAGTGATATTTAGAGGAATTTCAATATAATATTGCTTCAAACAATTGAGGTTTGATTATTTGTTTCTAATCCTGTTTTTTTTCCCGAGTGCATATTCTTTTCTTTTATGTTTATTGTGGCATCAAACCCAATCTTTTCAGATCACTGCCTTATATTTCAGTAATGAATTATTAGACTGACGTCCTTTGTATAAATCTGGTAACCAGAATTTAACTGATGAGCATACATATTTATTTTAGGATCGTGGAGGCCTTATTATTGTGTGTGTTTTATAATGACAGTTATTTTCAGAATACCTATACTCAGTCAGCTGGTCGATTATAAGAATATTTATGTTTGTCTTCCCAAATTCTTGAACTTCAGCTGTTCATGGAAATATCGATTATAATGTTTTTTCTTTAAGCTTCATTATTTTTTTTAACCACATCGTATCCTTAAGTGAACGTCGTTCCATTAAAAACTTGACTTTTTTTTTACTAAACGTCTGATTATATTCGAGTTGTAGTTCAGACTTCTGTTATAAAAGAGTGATGACATCTTGTAATACATACTTCCTACTTTTTGTAGGAAAACTTTTTTTTAAATATCGTAAATATTGAAGGTTAAGTAATTGGAAGGACTCATCATATCCCCTTTTACGTAGTTCCATGGAAGGCTGAAAAAAATTTTATGCTGTTTATAATGGCCATGACTTTTCCTTTTTAGGTGGCTAGAAATCTTAACATGACAGAACTTTGATTCTACATTCCCTGGACACTGTGTTTTATATACCTTATAATTTTAATAACTGTCCATTATAATACAGAAAGCATTGGCACTTAGCTAGAAAAACAGACAGATATGTCAATGGAAAAGTGGATGCCAGGTGAGCGAACTAACACACACACCAAAATTGTGCGGTTGAAGAAACATCCCATTTCGTTGTGCGTCATGCCCTCAAACGCCCTCTGGAAAGTGTATTCTTCCATGAGACCCCAAAAGGTTTCTTTGATGCCGAACTTCATTTGCTGGGATGCGTTACATCCTGGTTTGCTCTGCACTCCATTTACAGAGTTTTTACCCCCGGGAAGTGGGGCTCTTTGACAGGGAAACTGTACTATATACCCTCAATCTATCCTGATATTGGGATTTGCTGCGAACGTTTTCTTCGCCTTTTCTCATATCGGTTTCCCTCGCCCTCTGGAGCAGTGGTACCTTTGTCATAGTTCGTTTATCCGACGTAACAAATAGCCTTCCTCTATCATCCTTGTGTAAACATAAAGGAACGTTAGGACGGAAAGGCTTTCGCCGCGTTTTAAAGAATTTTGTAAAGATATTGGGGAGACTTGTTGCTGTCCGGCGAGACAAAGGTGAGGTTGCATTGCTTTCTACGGTTTCCCTGGGAATTTCTCGTTAAATATTAGACGTTGAATGAATGTTTAACGTGTTTTTGATTGGTGATCATTAATCTTGCAATTTTGTTTGTTTACCACAGGTGTTTGTGTGTGAGTTTAGTAATTCTTATTAGTTGGAAATGCAGAGAACTTGTCTTGGAGCATCAAATTTTGTTCAAAATTGGGTAGTATCTTGCGAGTTGGTAATTTTTCTGATAAATGCCAATGGCATGAATTGCTTCAAATTCTTTTTTAATGCTCTTTAGCAATGTATTTTTCCTTAGAAAATCAATAGAACTATAGTGTTATGTTCTTAACAACAATAGCAAATAGACTACACAGTGTATTTAAAATTGTATAGAAGATATCGTGAAATGGAAACCTAGTGTAAAATAATGTTTCACATCAGAGGTTTTGAACTTTTCACTTATTTTTTCTGTTGCAGTTCTTATTCATCATTTTAAACTTTTTGGAACCTTGAATATCTTCCTGGTTAAAGTGTACAAGTGCACTTCCTTCTGATGAACACTAAAGAATACGGGCGTTAGCATCAACAATTAGGCTGTAAAGAGGAAAAGAATCTTTTTGGATACCATAAGATGCGGAGCTTCCTTATTGAGTTAGGTAAAATTTCTGAGTACACTCACTCGTGCTTTTGTCAAATAAGTATTTTTGCACGGGTGTCATTAGTGTTTTGAATGACTTTCACATTTATTTCGTTTGGAAGTTTCTAGTCTCTTTGTTTTGCTCTTTTCTATCCCTTTCCAACAGCTTAAGGGGGGTCTCCCAGTGGGAAGTAAGAATTTTAGGGAGCTACAAACCCAAAAACAAATGATTTGGGCGAAATAATTCGAGACGCAGGGAAAACGATTGGAGAAAATACTTCCATAATAATATTTACACAGAGCTTTAAAACGAAATTATACTTACGTGAACCTAACCTAAGAATCATGATCTTTCTTAACTGATATTTTTACCTAGGGCCCCCTTTCAACATCGTAAATTCTCTTCACTTATCAGTAAAATATGTTGCGTCTTCAACAGCTCGTGATATATTTGCTTTTTAACTGTAGTATTTCCCCGATTGTTTTCACAATCCCGTAATTCCCCCATTGCTTTCACCCCGTAGGGGGTAATGCCGTCAGTCCACCTCACGCTGTGCACTGAAGGCATTACTTCAGTTCTTTGCAGCGTCCCTTCGGCACCTAACTGCAACCCTTTTCATCCCATTTTACTCTACCTCTGTTTATATTCTTTCTTTCTTCTTCCTATCCACCCTCTCCTAACAATTGTCTCATAAGGCAACTGCGAGGTTTTCCTCCTTTTACACCTTTCAAATCTTTCTACTCTCAATTTCTCTTTCAGCGCTAAGTGACCAGATAGGTCCTAGTGCTTGACTTTTGGCCTAAATTCTATATTCCACTCCATTCCATCCGTTGCTTTCATATTTTTGTCATTTTCCATTAATCACTGTCATGCTTGATATAAAAAAAAAACGCACTAAAAACGTTCCCTTTTCAAGCTTGGCTGATGCCATCCAATAGGCTCAACAAGCGGATTTTTTTTTTTTAAGTTTTAAATGAAACAGACAAGGATCTAATTTCATTTTAATTGCTTTAGGTTGACCGTATTTAAAAGTAAGTTTTACAATTACTTATTTTTCCCTCTCTCCGGCCGGAGGGTAGTGTCGTGCTTGGTCAAAGTTGTATATAAATATATATATATATATATATATATATATATATATATATATATATATATATATATATATATATATATATATATATATATAAAATGACCAAGCACGTCACTACACTTCTGCCGGAGAGTGTAAAAAAACAAGTAATTGTATAAATATATATATATATATATATATATATATATATATATATATATATATATATATATATATATATATATATATATATACATACATATATATATATATATATATATATATATATATAATATAAAATGACCAAGCACGTCACTACACTTCTGCCGGAGAGTGTAAAAAAACAAGTAATTGTATATATATATATATATATATATATATATATATATATATATATATATATATATATATATATAGATATATATATATATATATATATATATATATATATATATATATATATATATATATATATATATATATATATATATATATATAGAGAGAGAGAGAGAGAGAGAGAGAGAGAGAGAGAGAGAGAGAGAGAGAGAGAGAGAGAGAGAGAGAGATAATACATACACACACAAACACCAACATAAATATATTACTTTTTGCACTTAAAGTTAGACAAGCATTTCCGAATTCAAACGATGATCATATATTTAGCGAATAATTCGAGGAATGTACGAGTGCGAAACGACAAGACAAAAAAAAGAAAGAAACCCCTCATTAATGAAATACCCGAACCCGTCGTCTAATGTTTGATGTAAAGGCAACGAGAGCGTTTCGTAAAGTAAGCAATGCATTTGCAGTCCCTGACGGATGTGTCAGGGTTGTCAGACCACCAGTCGAGTTGAACACAGCGACTGAATGCCTGCCGAGAGGTCGGGTCGTGCCCTGCATAGAACCTGTCAGCCTTAGTACTGCAATACAGGCATTGCGGCAAGACGTGTTAACTGGTGTTACAGGGAATTTCTGTTTTGCATTTGGCAGTTTTGTTGTTGAAGAGCGCACGGTGTAGGCACATACTTTGATATTATTGATCATGTCATCAAATTCTGTCCAATTAACGTATGGGTTTTTATCACGTTTCCTTGTTTTCAGATTATTTATTGCTAAATTGTACCCACTCCTTTTCCATCTGAAAATTCTATTTTCACTTGTCCTTGAATGCTGTAACCAGACATATTGCCATCTACTTTTTTCAACATTTCATCTTTCTACTCTTATTAATACTACCTAGTTGGCACTTCCAGCTACTCCGTTACTGAGTAATTAAAAAAAAATTCATACTATGTTCGCTTCCGAGGGGTACTTATAAAGATTCCTCTTTTAAAAATCTTGTATTTCCAACATGAAAGTTCCTTCCTGAACACATTTTCACAGGACTCTTCATTTTCACTCCATCCAGAATCGCCATACCTTACCTAGTATTTCATCTTCCCGGTCTCCTTTTCTTGTATTTAAGTCACCTAGAACAACCACTCTTTCTCGTAATAATTCAGCCACCACAATGATTCAAAAATTCCCAAAAACTATTTATTTCACTTCATTCATTTCTATCGCTGGGCTGTACAGTTTCCAGTCCTACATAAGTTGTTTTTGGAGCAGTCAGTGCAGAGAAAATAGTCGGTAAGTTACTGGAATTTAAAACATAATGTAGAGATATTGCGCTAGAGGATGTAGTGCTGTACCAAGCGACTGTTTACATTTTTTTTTTTTTTTTTGTATGTGTAGGATAGAACCGGCTATTCTGAACTATGACGATGTCATTTACAGTTCTTGTTATTTTATTGGTATTAGATTAAGCAAACCATAAGCTGGGATTGGATTTTGCTCCCAGAGGGGCTCGTGAATGTTCTGTCTGATGACCTGTTTATATACTTCCTAAATCCTCCATGTGGTCGTCGCTAATCCTTTGCCTTGTTACAATCTAAAGAATTTTAGTAGTCTGTCTGTCACTGTCATTAAGATATAATTGTAGGGCTTCTAAAACAAATTTGTTGTTTTTTTATCTAGGGTCCCTTCGATATGGGACCACCTTGACGTGGTGAGGGGGCTCTTGAACCCCTGGAATTTGTTCCCGGATTCAAGTCCAAGAGCCCTATATATCATTACATATTAGCTGGGTTAATTTTAGTTGAACTTTCCACTTGGTAAAATTTTTTGGACCTGATAAATAGGAAAAGGTATTATAGCTGGGACTGGGTTTATATCTGAAGCTACTAGTGGGATCTTCAACTCCCTAATAATGTTTGGACCTGAGATAAATCAGACTGATAGATCATGAGCGGAACTATTCTGCAGGGGGACCATGGATTCCAGGGGTGGTCTGGTTCTGGGGCTAGGACTCTTGGCATTTTTTTCAGATTTACCAATAATATAATTGACGTGGGGTGATTGTATTCTTGTAATATTCTCAGTCCTAGTAATTGGGTTTGGCTTACACTTGGGCCACCGTAATTGTGTTGTGCCACCCCTTGTAGGGTAGGGTAGGGGGCAGAAATCACTGGTGCCAGTGGAGGAAGAATAAACTCCATGAAAGGCTGATGATATCTATTTAAGGTTTTCAGGTTTACTGAAATTTTTTTATTTATATATTCGTTCTGTATAGGCAGTACCCCTGGACCCTTTGGTGATACCGTTTTGGCACAGATGACAACCTCGGCACCCTCCTCTGACCTGTGTTTGGAAAAGGCTAGGAGACCTTATGGACCCCATGCTCCAGGACGGAGCAAAAGGAAATTGCCCAGAAAAGTATGTAAAATAGGACCAGGTATATTTGAAAACCTCTTATGATAAGTATTTGACATTTAGCGTGTGAGATTCTAATTGTGATATTTTTAATGTGTGCAGAGATATTTGTACTGCTGTGGCCGAGAGCCTAAGATACCATCTAAAGGTCGAAGAAAACTGACAGTAGAATCCGACTCAGCAAAAGAAAATTAAAAATTCAAAGCATAATTGCATCTTGGAAGAGTTAAAGTAGACTCCTCAGCACATACATTTTGTTATCACTCCAAGGGAATATTTGCACTCCAATTGGTGACGTACTTGGAGGAGAAACTTGTAGAAGAATTAAAAGATCAATGTGTGATTAGAGTTGAAAGAATGAAGAATAAGATCAATGGAGCCTTAATTCCAAATTGAATTATTACGTTTAATTCTGCTCACTTACCTAATGTAATAAAAGCAGCATGGTTACGTTTTAAACAATATATCCCAAGACCGAGGAGATGTTTTCATTGTCAAGAATATGGACATATGCTAGCGTCTTGTAGGCAGAAGCAACAAGGTAAGCCTGCCACGTGTTAAATGTAGTGAACGAGAGCCTGGTGTATATTATAAAGAAGCAAAATGTATACATTGTACGCTCACCCCCCCCCTTTTTTTTTACTGCGTCAGCTTTTTTTTTTTTTTTAGCTCAGTACTAAGTCCATTTTAACATCTTACTTTTAACAGCTATCTAATGAAAATTCCCTCTTAGTTTTTTTTTTTTTAAGTTTGTAAGTTATTGTATTTTAACTCATGTTCTTGACTCTGTCAACTATTCTTTTAACTTCTTTTTAACATCTCTCTTTCTGTTTTTATTTTCACTCAATTCTCATTCTCCTCCTCTGCTCTCCCTCTTCCTTTTCCCGCTTCTGCTATCCCTCTTCCTTTTCCGTATATCTTTCTAATCGTTGTCTTTCCATTTAGATTCTCCCCTCTTAGTTTTTTTCGCCTTCCTTTCGTCTTTCCTCTTCGCCCCTACTTTCCGATTCTGCGTCCTTCATTTTTCCTTCTGTCTATTTTTTTTTTTCATCAACCCCTTCCTCTTCCCCTTATCTTTTACTTCTCTGTCTTCTTCCCTTCCCGAAACAAAGGTTAGCGAGAGGATCAGGATAGGTAAAAGCGAGCCTAGGCAACTGAAGGACAAGCAAAGAGATCTTAATCGAGTGGAAGGGAAGGGAAAGGCGAAGGAATGACTTCAACCTCATTTTTCAGGTAACGAATACGAGTGCTACATGAAAATCGCGATGCTCTCACCTCAGCCACCACAGCTTGGTACTTGCAGGTTTCCATCAGTTACGGAAAAGTGTAAACAGCAGATTATGTACCTGTTTAAGAACCCAGTCCCTTATTCTCTCTCTCTCTCTCTCTCTCTCTCTCTCTCTCTCTCTCTCTCTCTCTCTCTCTCTCTCTCTCCGTCAAGGTTATGGTGATTTTATCTGAACCTAAAAATCTCTCCCACAATATCCCATGGTTCAGATGAATTAATTATCATAACTTAAAATGCTATCTCTCTCTCTCTCTCTCTCTCTCTCTCTCTCTCTCTCTCTCTCTGCAAAGGAGTTTCTTTCAACTTCCCTTTACAAACTGGCCATACTTTACAATAACTTGGACCTTAATTACCAAGAAAACCCGTTCAAATAACCATTTTGTTAAATGACTGGGGGAAGCTTTTTGGTGAAACCCTAATTGGGTCTTATAACTAAGTGACACTGAGGCTGGAGTGGTAACATTATGTAAGAAAAGATGTAGTCATAACTTGTAACACTAAAACATCTTAAGTAATTGTCAAGGCTTTTATTTGTTTATGAATGTCGACTGTAATTACTGAACATTGGCCAAACACAGATGAATTTATTTAGGTAAATCATTTGCCAAGGAGGTAAAAATCTATTTGTTTTTTTCGGATTTCAAGGTACATGTGCAAATCTTAGGTTCTGTCTGTCTTTAGAAAGATGATTAATTTTGGTCAGTTACTTGAGTGAGGCTTCTTAAAATTTCCATTTCAAAATTCATAATTGAGAGTAACTTCATCCTGTATTATATTCTCATTTTTATTACATTTCTTCAACTTGACGTTCTTGTACTGGACCTTCATCTTCTTGGTTACAGCTTTCACTATTAGAATCACACCTTTTACACCAATAACAGAGCAATACGACACGACCAGAGTATGTTTTTCTTGCTGCTGAATGTTCTTTCGAGACATAACCTTCTATATACGTAACCTCTGCATTTTGCGTCTGCCAGTTGATTATAATTTTTTTTCTTGTTTCACTTTTCCTTTTAAAACATTTGTATCTTAAATGTAATGTAATTTTTTTTCTTTTTTATATGATAGTCTTACACACATCGTATAGCACGTTGGAATTTCGGGATTGAAATCACATCTTTTCTTTCCAAAGTGTAAGTTTTTCGCTAGTCTTTTGTGTGTAGCGCCGAATCTAACTATAAAATTACAATAACGTATTGAAATATTAGTGAATTTTTACAAACCAGTATTTTGTCATGGAATGATATTCTGTGTCCTGAGTAATCGTGACCTCGCTTTCAATCACTATTTTTTAAGTTTTCTTTGATGATATAATTTATTCTATGTGAGTTGTACAGCTTAACGTTCATAGCTTTTATTGGAAATTGGAAACCATACACCAGTGAAAATATGTCATGATTACTTAAATTTTAAGCTCGAAATGAATAAAGCTGACGTTGGCTGATGGGAGAAATAAAGTCTTTATTTTTCTTTACTCCAGTTTAAGTGGGCGTTTTATTTTAACACTGATTTTATTATCTTCTTTAGGTTCTATATGTAAATGCCCATACACGAATGGTTCAGTAATATGACTATATTGCTTTATTATTAAACCATTCAATAAAACACCGTGGGTACTTGTTCGAACTATAATGTGTCTAGAATAAATATTACAGTAGTGCGCTTGATTGTGGAGATTCCTCTTACAGATTAGTATATTGGATGATTATTGCCACATGTATCTGATTTAAGAGCTACTACGACCCCGTTAACTCAATATGAAAAGCGTTTGTCCTTTATACTCGAATGCGTACCCACAAACCGGCACTCGCATACATTGATTTCATGCGCAGGCCAATAATATGATTTAACCATTCTGGGAATCCAAATTTGGCCTTGTGGCATCGTGACATCGCATCCCCGGTTGTAGTTTAATAAAATATTAATGTACAAATTACACATCACACAAACACAAACACGCGCGCGGGCGCGCACACACACACACACAAACAAACTCACACACACATATATATGTGTGTGTCAGTGTGTGTAATATATGTATATATATATATATATATATATATATATATATATATATATATATATATATATATATATATATATATATATAGGTATATACATTAATTTCTTTATTCATTATTTACTAATTGATTTCTCTTTTACGTCACGACGTAGGATGGAAATAAATTTTTTACATTTTTGCCTAATTGGTATTGATGTATTTTTTATTTATTTATATCTCTGAAAATTATTTGACGATCCTCATTTATTTCCAGTACAATCTGGTAATTTAATCACACAAACTAATTGCTTTCGTTATTAATCCCCTCATCTCAAAAGTTACTGCAAATGAAGAATGTCAAATTATGGCGATGGGCGCTGCTAACTGCTTGGCAGTCCTTCGATTTCATCATATATAGCTGAATACCTGATTAAAAAAGATACGATGGAGGTACGGTTGTTGAGTAATCATATGACATACGTGTACTGTGTGTATGGTCAGGCAATATTAAGGGCTATTTCGATGGCAGTTTTAGAAAAAGTACCATGTATGTATGCATTCATTCATTATACCTTGGGAATAACTTGCACCTAAGGGGAATTATAAATTTTAAGTGCTTCTGCATCCGGCCAGGATTCGAACCATGGCTAGGTCTGGTTTAAAAACAACGATAGATTTTTACTTTGGCCCCGATTGTCAAAATAGTTGATATCGACTCTGATATATATACATATATATAATTATATATATATATATATATATATATATATATATATATATATATATATATATATATATATATATATATATATATATATATATATTATATATATATATATAATTATATTCATATATCTATATATATATATATATATATATATATATATATATATATATATATATATATATATATATATATATATATATATATATATATATATATATATATATATATATATATATATATTATATATATATATATATATATATATATATATATATATATATATATATATATATATATATATATATATATATATTATATATATATATATATATATATATATATATTATATATATATATATTATATATATATATATATATATATATATATATATATATATATATATATATATATATATATATATATATATATATATATATATATATATATATATATATATATATATATATATATATATATATATATATATATATATATATATATATATATATATAATTATATTCATATATCTATATATATATATATATATATATATATATATATATATATATATATATATATATCTATATATATATATACATAGACAAACAGACACACATATATATATACATTGTGTGTCAGAGGATATTTTAAAGCAACAGGTTTTTTCCCCTCTCTCTGGCTTTATATGATGTTGACCAAAGCGTCAGCTGCAAATGCATGAATGTCCTATCTATCGTTTCATTTGGGGACCATCTGGTAAATTAACATCACTCTTCAAGTATTTTCGTGATGTGCATCCTAATTAGTGGATAAACATCGTGAGTCCCTTAAATCATCCCGTCTGCTAATGGCACTTAATTGTGACGAGAATTAATGAGAATAATCGCTGGTTAATCAGCATGATTGCCATAGATTCACATTTCTCGTTAGGTTATCGTATGATTTTTCGTTTGTGTTCGTCACATCAGAGTTTTTATTACTTTTATTTTAATTGTTTTTCAACAGTTGACAGGAGGTTATTGACTGACTTTTCGTGTTTATGAGTTACTGCGTGAATTAGCAGTTTAACTTAGCTTGCAAGGGCCATGAAGCTCGTTTACTGTTTTCTGCAACTTCCATTGACAGTCACCAGCAGTACTGTATCATCTGCACGCACAAATCACTCCAGTCTGTTTACGATCCATTTTATTTTCTCACAGGTCAAGAATCGTGAAGCAGGATTTAGATGAAGCTCGGCAGATATACTGATTTTGTGACTCTCTCACCCCGTTATAAAAGTTAGGAATCTTTGAAGGTCTGAATATTTCAAAGCAGGATATCCATTTGGGA
>JANJGK010000005.1:19211592-19231592 GCA_039081455.1 Macrobrachium rosenbergii | reverse complement strand
TTTAGTGCGAGGAGAAGGACACTTCTTTATTCCTTTCTAGGTGCTTTATTTAGCTGCTGACGTTTCAAGACGTTCAGTCCCATTTTCAAAGCTATATAATAAAAGAAACATATATTAAAAACAGACTCGGAATAACATAACATAAAATTATAACATAAAAGTATCAGTATGTTAAAAAGGAAGAGTGTTTATTTACCAAGTAGTGCTGAAGGCACAGACCGAGTGACAGTCCGGGTCAGGTTCAGCTTCGACGTGAACTCACGAGAGGTATAGAGGTGTTGAGGTGGTCTGAGTATTTAGTTGGGGGACAAGTTGTTTAATAAAAAGTGATTCTAAAATTGCTAGTTGTTGGTCGTTGGGAGTTCGGCCTATGATTTTAAAATCTTTGTAGTTAATATCGGCTTTGCATTTCTTTGCATGTTCACGTATGCAAGAGAATTCTGGGTTAGATAATTTAACACCCGTTCTGTAACTCACGCCTCGATGAGAATCCAATCTCACTTTTAACAACCTGCGGGTGGAGCCGACATATTTCCCCAGGTTACATCTGGGGCAATTAAATAGGTAAATGACTCCCGAGGTCATCAAAGGAAGAAGACTCTCTTTGTGTTTGAATAAGGACCTAATTGTCAATGGATTAGAAGGTATTAGCTTTAGGTCAATTGCTGGTAAAAAACTGTTTATTATCTGCCGTAATTCTCGATAGAAATTTTCATCATGGATGAGCGGGACGCTTGCGTATAGTCGTAATTTAGGTACGGTTGGTATTTCACATTTTGGATGGAAAATATTATTTAGAAATTTGTAGAGATGTTTATGAAACAGTTTGGATGGAAAGCAGTTGTCAATAAAGTACTGATGGAGGTAGAGGATTTCGTTATGGAAATTGTTCCAGTCGGATGTTATACTGAAAGCCCTGTGGAAGAGGGTAGATAAAGAATTCAGTTTAAAATTATAAAAACAATGACTATAAAAATTAGAACCCAGGCCAGTAAAAGTTTTCTTTCTAAAAACCGTAGTATTAAAATGATCATCGTGTCTAAAAACCATTACATCTAGGAAAGGAAGTTTGTTTTCATTTTCGTACTCAGTCGTAAACTTAATATTTGTATGCATATTGTTAGCATATTCGAGAAATTTATCAGCTTGATCTTTATTTCTAAACAGCAAAAAGGTATCGTCGACATATCTACTATAGAAAAGAGGATGGTAAGCCAATGGGCATTCATCCAGCATGCGCTCCTCCAGGGAGCACATGAAAATGTTGGCGAAGGTAGGACCCAGAGGGCATCCCATCGCCATACCATCGACCTGAATGTAGGCTTTACCATTAAAAACGAAAGCTGTGTCCAGCACAGCAAGCTCCAGCAGTTTTTTAAAATCCGTGATATTAAAATTGTTATAAATGGTATCTGGGTTGGTGAAAATCCGGCTCAGAATAATCTCAATTGTTTCCTCAACAGGTACGTTAGTAAAGAGTGATTCGACATCCATACTGACCATAAATAAATCTGAGTCCTGAGGTAAAATCCTTTCTTTAAAATTATCTGAATTCTTACAACTATAGGTGTTGGTGGTTAAGGGTGCTAAAAGTGGGACAAGGAATTTAGCAAGCTTATAATTAGGAGTGTCATAGGATGTGAGGATGGGTCTCATTGGTACACCTTCCTTGTGAATTTTTGGTAGTCCATACATCACGCCATATGAAGCACCAGTACTATACAAAGAATCATAGGTATTTTCACTAATGATGTTCCGATCTTTCAAACACTTTAAAAACCGGTTTATGCGATCTTCAACTCTAAAAATAGCAGGATATTGAGGGTCACCGGTCTGTTTAAATTTTGTTTCGTCTTCTAAAATACTTTCCATTTTCTGTATATATTCGAGTTTATTTAGAATTACGGTACCTTTTCCCTTATCTGGTTTAGTTATTGTCAGTTCCTCATGTTTACCAAGTTCTTTGAGAATGTTTAGGTCCCTTTTAGAGAAGAACGGGGTCCATCTGGTAGTTAGATTATTATAAGTTTTCTGGGCTAACCCTTGTATTTGAGTGCGAAATTTAGGCACATCAGTATCGAGGCGGAGATTACGTAGTCTGTTAAATAATGATTCTAGAGAGCCAAAAAACTGATTATATGAAGGTTTAAAACATGGAAGGCCAAAGTCCAAACCTAGTGAGAGTAGGAATTCCTCTCTTCTTGATAGTTTATAATTAGACAGATTAAATACAGTTCTATTGTTTTGGAAAATAGGGATAGAAATACCTAGTTTTCTCAGTTTTCTCTCGTGAGTACGTCGGACGATTGATACATATTCGGCTATACATTTATTGAACAAGAATTTGAAAACAACACGATCAATAATAGACAGATTATCAACAGTATTCGTAAACAGGCTGTTGGCTAGCTCGGTTAGTTTGACAACATTTTTATTCTTATAGTTGATCTCCATATCTAGCAGTTTTCTAGTGGCTTCATGGTAAAATAGGGTTTGATACAATGAAGATTTATATACTTTAAATTTAACAAAATTCGGGATGATATCATTGAGGCGACAGTATTGTAAAAATTCCAAGTCAAGTTCAGCTTTTCGAAGTCGTCTCGTGGTTTTTTCAAGTTTTCTACAGGTGATAAGAAGCTCAGTACCATATCGTCCTCGAATCAATGAGTGGAAGCTGTCGTAGCCCCGAAGTCTCACTCGAAGCAGGAAGAGAAGAGCGAAGACGAAGCGAAGAGCAGCCATGGCAAACAGTCCAGCAAGGGGGGAGGGGCCGCCAAAATTCAGGCCCACATCTTTCCAATGGTACAGCGAAGTTGAGGGTGGGTTCTATCAATCCAGCAAACAGCAATTTAGTGCGAGGAGAAGGACACTTCTTTATTCCTTTCTAGGTGCTTTATTTAGCTGCTGACGTTTCAAGACGTTCAGTCCCATTTTCAAAGCTATATAATAAAAGAAACATATATTAAAAACAGACTCGGAATAACATAACATAAAATTATAACATAAAAGTATCAGTATGTTAAAAAGGAAGAGTGTTTATTTACCAAGTAGTGCTGAAGGCACAGACCGAGTGACAGTCCGGGTCAGGTTCAGCTTCGACGTGAACTCACGAGAGGTATAGAGGTGTTGAGGTGGTCTGAGTATTTAGTTGGGGGACAAGTTGTTTAATAAAAAGTGATTCTAAAATTGCTAGTTGTTGGTCGTTGGGAGTTCGGCCTATGATTTTAAAATCTTTGTAGTTAATATCGGCTTTGCATTTCTTTGCATGTTCACGTATGCAAGAGAATTCTGGGTTAGATAATTTAACACCCGTTCTGTAACTCACGCCTCGATGAGAATCCAATCTCACTTTTAACAACCTGCGGGTGGAGCCGACATATTTCCCCAGGTTACATCTGGGGCAATTAAATAGGTAAATGACTCCCGAGGTCATCAAAGGAAGAAGACTCTCTTTGTGTTTGAATAAGGACCTAATTGTCAATGGATTAGAAGGTATTAGCTTTAGGTCAATTGCTGGTAAAAAACTGTTTATTATCTGCCGTAATTCTCGATAGAAATTTTCATCATGGATGAGCGGGACGCTTGCGTATAGTCGTAATTTAGGTACGGTTGGTATTTCACATTTTGGATGGAAAATATTATTTAGAAATTTGTAGAGATGTTTATGAAACAGTTTGGATGGAAAGCAGTTGTCAATAAAGTACTGATGGAGGTAGAGGATTTCGTTATGGAAATTGTTCCAGTCGGATGTTATACTGAAAGCCCTGTGGAAGAGGGTAGATAAAGAATTCAGTTTAAAATTATAAAAACAATGACTATAAAAATTAGAACCCAGGCCAGTAAAAGTTTTCTTTCTAAAAACCGTAGTATTAAAATGATCATCGTGTCTAAAAACCATTACATCTAGGAAAGGAAGTTTGTTTTCATTTTCGTACTCAGTCGTAAACTTAATATTTGTATGCATATTGTTAGCATATTCGAGAAATTTATCAGCTTGATCTTTATTTCTAAACAGCAAAAAGGTATCGTCGACATATCTACTATAGAAAAGAGGATGGTAAGCCAATGGGCATTCATCCAGCATGCGCTCCTCCAGGGAGCACATGAAAATGTTGGCGAAGGTAGGACCCAGAGGGCATCCCATCGCCATACCATCGACCTGAATGTAGGCTTTACCATTAAAAACGAAAGCTGTGTCCAGCACAGCAAGCTCCAGCAGTTTTTTAAAATCCGTGATATTAAAATTGTTATAAATGGTATCTGGGTTGGTGAAAATCCGGCTCAGAATAATCTCAATTGTTTCCTCAACAGGTACGTTAGTAAAGAGTGATTCGACATCCATACTGACCATAAATAAATCTGAGTCCTGAGGTAAAATCCTTTCTTTAAAATTATCTGAATTCTTACAACTATAGGTGTTGGTGGTTAAGGGTGCTAAAAGTGGGACAAGGAATTTAGCAAGCTTATAATTAGGAGTGTCATAGGATGTGAGGATGGGTCTCATTGGTACACCTTCCTTGTGAATTTTTGGTAGTCCATACATCACGCCATATGAAGCACCAGTACTATACAAAGAATCATAGGTATTTTCACTAATGATGTTCCGATCTTTCAAACACTTTAAAAACCGGTTTATGCGATCTTCAACTCTAAAAATAGCAGGATATTGAGGGTCACCGGTCTGTTTAAATTTTGTTTCGTCTTCTAAAATACTTTCCATTTTCTGTATATATTCGAGTTTATTTAGAATTACGGTACCTTTTCCCTTATCTGGTTTAGTTATTGTCAGTTCCTCATGTTTACCAAGTTCTTTGAGAATGTTTAGGTCCCTTTTAGAGAAGAACGGGGTCCATCTGGTAGTTAGATTATTATAAGTTTTCTGGGCTAACCCTTGTATTTGAGTGCGAAATTTAGGCACATCAGTATCGAGGCGGAGATTACGTAGTCTGTTAAATAATGATTCTAGAGAGCCAAAAAACTGATTATATGAAGGTTTAAAACATGGAAGGCCAAAGTCCAAACCTAGTGAGAGTAGGAATTCCTCTCTTCTTGATAGTTTATAATTAGACAGATTAAATACAGTTCTATTGTTTTGGAAAATAGGGATAGAAATACCTAGTTTTCTCAGTTTTCTCTCGTGAGTACGTCGGACGATTGATACATATTCGGCTATACATTTATTGAACAAGAATTTGAAAACAACACGATCAATAATAGACAGATTATCAACAGTATTCGTAAACAGGCTGTTGGCTAGCTCGGTTAGTTTGACAACATTTTTATTCTTATAGTTGATCTCCATATCTAGCAGTTTTCTAGTGGCTTCATGGTAAAATAGGGTTTGATACAATGAAGATTTATATACTTTAAATTTAACAAAATTCGGGATGATATCATTGAGGCGACAGTATTGTAAAAATTCCAAGTCAAGTTCAGCTTTTCGAAGTCGTCTCGTGGTTTTTTCAAGTTTTCTACAGGTGATAAGAAGCTCAGTACCATATCGTCCTCGAATCAATGAGTGGAAGCTGTCGTAGCCCCGAAGTCTCACTCGAAGCAGGAAGAGAAGAGCGAAGACGAAGCGAAGAGCAGCCATGGCAAACAGTCCAGCAAGGGGGGAGGGGCCGCCAAAATTCAGGCCTGACCCGGACTGTCACTCGGTCTGTGCCTTCAGCACTACTTGGTAAATAAACACTCTTCCTTTTTAACATACTGATACTTTTATGTTATAATTTTATGTTATGTTATTCCGAGTCTGTTTTTAATATATGTTTCTTTTATTATATAGCTTTGAAAATGGGACTGAACGTCTTGAAACGTCAGCAGCTAAATAAAGCACCTAGAAAGGAATAAAGAAGTGTCCTTCTCCTCGCACTAAATTGCTGTTTGCTGGATTGATAGAACCCACCCTCAACTTCGCTGTACCATTGGAAAGATGTGGGCCTGAATTTTGGCGGCCCCTCCCCCCTTGCTGGACTGTTTGCCATGGCTGCTCTTCGCTTCGTCTTCGCTCTTCTCTTCCTGCTTCGAGTGAGACTTCGGGGCTACGACAGCTTCCACTCATTGATTCGAGGACGATATGGTACTGAGCTTCTTATCACCTGTAGAAAACTTGAAAAAACCACGAGACGACTTCGAAAAGCTGAACTTGACTTGGAATTTTTACAATACTGTCGCCTCAATGATATCATCCCGAATTTTGTTAAATTTAAAGTATATAAATCTTCATTGTATCAAACCCTATTTTACCATGAAGCCACTAGAAAACTGCTAGATATGGAGATCAACTATAAGAATAAAAATGTTGTCAAACTAACCGAGCTAGCCAACAGCCTGTTTACGAATACTGTTGATAATCTGTCTATTATTGATCGTGTTGTTTTCAAATTCTTGTTCAATAAATGTATAGCCGAATATGTATCAATCGTCCGACGTACTCACGAGAGAAAACTGAGAAAACTAGGTATTTCTATCCCTATTTTCCAAAACAATAGAACTGTATTTAATCTGTCTAATTATAAACTATCAAGAAGAGAGGAATTCCTACTCTCACTAGGTTTGGACTTTGGCCTTCCATGTTTTAAACCTTCATATAATCAGTTTTTTGGCTCTCTAGAATCATTATTTAACAGACTACGTAATCTCCGCCTCGATACTGATGTGCCTAAATTTCGCACTCAAATACAAGGGTTAGCCCAGAAAACTTATAATAATCTAACTACCAGATGGACCCCGTTCTTCTCTAAAAGGGACCTAAACATTCTCAAAGAACTTGGTAAACATGAGGAACTGACAATAACTAAACCAGATAAGGGAAAAGGTACCGTAATTCTAAATAAACTCGAATATATACAGAAAATGGAAAGTATTTTAGAAGACGAAACAAAATTTAAACAGACCGGTGACCCTCAATATCCTGCTATTTTTAGAGTTGAAGATCGCATAAACCGGTTTTTAAAGTGTTTGAAAGATCGGAACATCATTAGTGAAAATACCTATGATTCTTTGTATAGTACTGGTGCTTCATATGGCGTGATGTATGGACTACCAAAAATTCACAAGGAAGGTGTACCAATGAGACCCATCCTCACATCCTATGACACTCCTAATTATAAGCTTGCTAAATTCCTTGTCCCACTTTTAGCACCCTTAACCACCAACACCTATAGTTGTAAGAATTCAGATAATTTTAAAGAAAGGATTTTACCTCAGGACTCAGATTTATTTATGGTCAGTATGGATGTCGAATCACTCTTTACTAACGTACCTGTTGAGGAAACAATTGAGATTATTCTGAGCCGGATTTTCACCAACCCAGATACCATTTATAACAATTTTAATATCACGGATTTTAAAAAACTGCTGGAGCTTGCTGTGCTGGACACAGCTTTCGTTTTTAATGGTAAAGCCTACATTCAGGTCGATGGTATGGCGATGGGATGCCCTCTGGGTCCTACCTTCGCCAACATTTTCATGTGCTCCCTGGAGGAGCGCATGCTGGATGAATGCCCATTGGCTTACCATCCTCTTTTCTATAGTAGATATGTCGACGATACCTTTTTGCTGTTTAGAAATAAAGATCAAGCTGATAAATTTCTCGAATATGCTAACAATATGCATACAAATATTAAGTTTACGACTGAGTACGAAAATGAAAACAAACTTCCTTTCCTAGATGTAATGGTTTTTAGACACGATGATCATTTTAATACTACGGTTTTTAGAAAGAAAACTTTTACTGGCCTGGGTTCTAATTTTTATAGTCATTGTTTTTATAATTTTAAACTGAATTCTTTATCTACCCTCTTCCACAGGGCTTTCAGTATAACATCCGACTGGAACAATTTCCATAACGAAATCCTCTACCTCCATCAGTACTTTATTGACAACTGCTTTCCATCCAAACTGTTTCATAAACATCTCTACAAATTTCTAAATAATATTTTCCATCCAAAATGTGAAATACCAACCGTACCTAAATTACGACTATACGCAAGCGTCCCGCTCATCCATGATGAAAATTTCTATCGAGAATTACGGCAGATAATAAACAGTTTTTTACCAGCAATTGACCTAAAGCTAATACCTTCTAATCCATTGACAATTAGGTCCTTATTCAAACACAAAGAGAGTCTTCTTCCTTTGATGACCTCGGGAGTCATTTACCTATTTAATTGCCCCAGATGTAACCTGGGGAAATATGTCGGCTCCACCCGCAGGTTGTTAAAAGTGAGATTGGATTCTCATCGAGGCGTGAGTTACAGAACGGGTGTTAAATTATCTAACCCAGAATTCTCTTGCATACGTGAACATGCAAAGAAATGCAAAGCCGATATTAACTACAAAGATTTTAAAATCATAGGCCGAACTCCCAACGACCAACAACTAGCAATTTTAGAATCACTTTTTATTAAACAACTTGTCCCCCAACTAAATACTCAGACCACCTCAACACCTCTATACCTCTCGTGAGTTCACGTCGAAGCTGAACCTGACCCGGACTGTCACTCGGTCTGTGCCTTCAGCACTACTTGGTAAATAAACACTCTTCCTTTTTAACATACTGATACTTTTATGTTATAATTTTATGTTATGTTATTCCGAGTCTGTTTTTAATATATGTTTCTTTTATTATATAGCTTTGAAAATGGGACTGAACGTCTTGAAACGTCAGCAGCTAAATAAAGCACCTAGAAAGGAATAAAGAAGTGTCCTTCTCCTCGCACTAAATTGCTATATATATATATATATATATATATATATATAAAGGTTTTAAACTTAATTGCAAATATAGAGGACTGACAGAATTAAAGAAGCACCGACAGAATTAAAGAAGCACCCAAAAATAGGGAGAAAAGTCGGTAGCTTAATGAGAGATAGCCTACCAAATAGGAATAAAGGATGCTGTAGCGATAGAATAGATGGAACAATGGAGTTTATAATTGTCAATGTAATTACATTCTGGTTTCAGCAGTGTCTTAATATTTACGGTTGCAGTTGTTTGCATTAGCGTACTTAAACTTAGAACTGCAATTATCGATTTTTTTACATTTTATTTTGCTACCATTCACGGAATTTATACAATGTTTTATTTCTCGTATGTTTTTCATTTTCTAAAAATGGTTGTTTAAAGTACCCCTTTTTCTATCTTTTCATTATTTAAGTGTTCTCTGTTAAAAATTTTTCCCTTCAGAGTTGTTCCCAGTTTTGTTCCTTTCAGGTTTCAGTTTATAAATTCCTCTTGTTTTCACTGTGTGTCCTTAACTTTTTCATTTTTGCTACGTGTTTTTGAAAACTTTTTGTTCCCCTTTTATTGCACATTTTGTCTCGTACATTCGTTCACAACAGCTCTTCAATGCTAACTGATAACCTCCGTTTCTCTCGCTACACTTCTGTTTTTGCTTTTATCACTGTCAGTATTTATAAAAAAAGAGAGAAAAAAGCCACTATCTAACACTAATTCTACTGCATTTGTTTTTAGTTTTATCCCAAGTGTCTATTACATTTAAAAAATGAATAATTTGTCAGTAAATATGCGGGTGATTTACTGTCATGGTGTTGGGAATGGTCTTTTACTTTCTCTCAAGTGGTTTCATTATATTAATGTTATTTTACTTTCAGTGTTCAATGGTAGCTTAATTTAAAGGTCTTAGCAATCCATTACACACTCATTTTAAAATGAATCCTTAAAGAAACATTTACTCTAATCAGCTATTTTCCGACGAAAATTTGCGTGTACTCTTAAACATCGATTATTTACATAATTTCATTTATATCTGATGGTTATTTTGTTTCTTCCTTTTTAAGTTACTTTGCACCGAGATCAGTAAACCTTTCTACTTTTCCGACCGAAAAACATGCCATTTTGCCAAACGTTTGAAGATTTTGTGCAGAAAATACTTATCGCAAGAGATGTTTAAGAAGAAAATGGGCTACTGAAACATGACCACACATCGGTGGGTCGCATTAATAAATTGAAATACTTTTTTTAAAAAAGAAAGTATTGATACCCAGAAGTGAATCCTTTAAAAATTAAATAAAATTTCAACGAAATCAGGTGGAATCGTGGGTTGGCTTGTGTAGAATCGTTATCATTGATTGCAAAAAAGAATATTTTTAAAGTTTACCTCAAAAACTATAAAGGGTTTAGAAAATAATTGGATAATCCAATAGAAACAATACAGTTGGGTTCGTATGAACTTTCCCAAGCTAAATTCTCTCTCTCTCTCTCTCTCTCTCTCTCTCTCTCTCTCTCTCTCTCTCTCTCTCTCTCTCTCTCTCTTCAGCAAAGTAACCACTTATCTTCTTTTCTGTGATACGCGATTTTAAGGCGGTAGTCTATCTATAGAAAATAGAAATCAAACACCCGTACGACTTGAATGGCGGCTAGTTGTTGTAACGAGTGATGCCACAATTATTTGTTGTATAGATGCCAGATTTTTCCCGAGACTTTAAAACTGTAATATGTTCTGCACAATTTTGTGTTGCGTAATCCCTACGGTTCAGACTCATTCGATCAACGCGGGAATTTCTAAAACGTTTGTTGATACTTGCAACAAATCCCTTCGCTATCTTAGATCCGCGTTCCCAATAGAATGGACAGCAAGATTTATAGATGCTCTATAGAATTAAACAGGCTTTCTTAGGGATGGGCCGGATCTGCAATAAATCTGTAGGCTTTCTATATAAGGCTGCAACATTGAATTAAAGTGCTAAGATGATGTCAGAATTCACTTTCTTAAATGGGAATTTGGTCTCGTACAGGTATTTTAATATGTGAAATACTGTACATGAATTATTCTTAGTTCTCTGTTAAGCAAACAAAATACGAAAATATATATAAAGAGAAATTTAGTTGTCCTTTGAGCGCTCATTTTAGTGGCAAAACTTCAGATAGAAAGCAAAATAAGGATTTTGAAACAGGATTCTTTTTAGGATTCCCTGACAAAGATCCGGGCTTTCAACGACAAATTTCCGTCTCTAAAACATTGTCAGTAGTCAGGAACTGCAATATATTGTTGTTTAGATAAGTTTAGTAATTCTTAGGTAACTTTGACAAAACTTATTTGTGATGCTACTGCGCAGCTTTGCTTTAAGAATACATCATTATTGATTTTATTTCAAATGCAAACATAAACGTAAACACTTGTCAACGTCATTTCCAAACATAAGGTCACTTGAAATATATATATATATATATATATATATATATATATATATATATATATATATATATATATATATATATATATATATATATATATATATATATATATATATATATATACAGTATATATATAATTATAATCAACCAGAAATCGTGCACAACCCCCCCCCCCTTTGTTTATTGAGGACCGCATGGCCGATCATATTTGACTTAGAAATCAGAGCCCGGTTATCAACATTCCAATCTGTCCTTTTTTTGCCTGGAACAGATATTGAGATGACACAGATAAAAGCGGTCAGGAGGAGACTAAATGCCACTCCCTTAAGAAGCTTAACCCAACTAATCTTCTTAAACGGCCTTTCTAAAGGCAAATTAAGCTGCCTGAATTGTCTTACCTCTACAGGAAACCTGGGAAGAGGCGAGCAAATCACTGGACACCTGGTGGATGACACACCACGGCATGACGCAGCCGGAGCTCCTTATAAGGGAAAGACAGCAGTAGAAGCAGTTAGTTAGTTATGGGGACAGAATCCATGCAGGTAGAGTCCTCGAGAGACAGCCATACACGCGGGCGAGCGGTAACTTTGCTGAGAGGTCACCCTTTATCCCTGTCCGACTCCAGACTCCAGTCATCCTTGAGAGACCGCCTGTATCGTCGGTGACCCTCGTCCTTCTTCGTCAGAGACCAACTTCCCCTAAGGTAAAATGAGAGTGAAGACTTTTCTGTCACGATAGTTTACCCTTTAGAAAGCTTGGAGTACCAGCATTTCACTTCTGTCCTTGTGCCAGTTTATCCAGTGCCATTTCCAATGTCCTGAGTTCGAGTGTAAAGTGGTCATTCATTCCTCGAGCCTTTGGCACCCTCAGTGCAAACTCGAGACTTATTCCGTGTTAAATTGTTCCTTTACTGGCGTGTAATGTGTAAATCTCTCTTGCAGAGGGACCCATTCGCAGTGGACTCATCTTGGCCTGTGCCTTGCCTTTAATCAAGACTCCAGTAGAAGGATCTTCAGGCGTTGCAAGCCCTTTATCAAGTTACTTATCCAGTTTCCCTTCAAATGCTTTCTTTTGTAAATATAATTCTTTAATTTATCCCAAGTGTTTACGTAACATTTCCTTATGAAGTGGAGCCTTCAGCTCCTAAATTCTCCCCTTTTTCTCATTTTTTTTACGATTTCCCTTTACGCAAGTCAGAGCTCCAAGGCCAATTAAATAAAGTTTCCGTTGCCGGCCTGTAAAATACCATAAACCCAGGGAAATACGTAAAAAAATATATATATATATATATATAATATACTCGTATATATATATATATATATATATATATATATATATATATATATATATATATATATATATATATATATACACACATATATACACATATATATATATATATACATATATATATATATATATATATATATATATATATATATATATATATATATATATATATATATATATATATATATATATAATGTGTGTGTGTGTTTGTATGCTTATTTATGTTTGACACTGTATCGCCAGTGGTAACCACAACTCGGCACAAGTAATGGCATTTTGCTGCGTCTTAAAAAAGTTCATACGCGAAACTTGAGTTATCGACTGCTCACTAGTTCTTCCTCATCGAGAGCGAAGATTTGAGTTTCGCATGCTTTAAAAAATCTGCAGGTTACTAATATGTTTTGTATTAAATTTAATACAGTTACTCTATACCCACTGAAATAATTTTCATAAATAACCTTGGGACGACATCAAACCAAGTCTGTTGGATTAGCAACTTAGTTTTCATACAGTTATTTTGACTACTAACATTTTAAATTTTTTAATTACTTAAGTCTATAATTCTTATCATGACCTTTAATAATGAACCCAGGTAAACCAGTCCTAATATTTATTGGTCGTCCCCTGTAAAAGAAATACATTTACACATTTGTAAAAACTTCAGTCGCTGTCCCACATTTTAGAACCTGTCCATCTCACACAAGTATAGAGAATCACTTCAGCGTTTACCTTTTATTGCGAATTAAACCTTTCCAGCATTTATATGACAGGTGCATTTTTTTAATTTGCATTAGCAATTATTATACTCTAGTTCGTATCCTCGTTTACTTTTAGATCTGTTGAAAATTTTGTTTTTATTTTGCTATTTTTAACAAGTGATAGTACTGCATTTATTACGTCAACCAACTATTCATTCTCTTCCCAGTCAAGTTTCTAGCCCTTTCCTAATGCTGAACGGTTGCACGTAAGTTATTTCACGATTTACCCAGACTTACTTCAATTTATTAAAATGATTCACCGTAGGATATTTGAAATTCAGTAATGAAACACAATATATATAGCTACGTAATGGTAAAATTGCCACTTTTTCTTCCTGTACATTACTTTGGGAAAGAATTTATGTTCTTTCCTTTTCTAATTGTTTAGTATAAGATCGGCTAGCATCGGGTGTTAAAATCAATACTCCTCTGAATATAAAACGTTTCCCGTGCAGACGGTACTTTAACATCCTTTTATTTACATGTGTTGCAGATATTCATAGGTTACATTACACGCTTTCCTCCATCACTTTGCAGCTCTTTCATTGTCCACAGTTTTCTTGCATTTTAAATATCAATGATTATTTATCCTATTGTGCTTGAGTAGAATATTCTAGATTTTACATGTATGAAAAATTATTACTCGGGTTTCCTACTGCAGGCCTGTATAGCTGATTAATCATTAGGCTTTCGTGCAGTTCCTGTGTCGTAGGGGATTGGAAATGCTGACTTCTTGGAAAGCACTGGGAAAGATGGTGTATTCTTTTCTGAGTATTCTGTTTTGGTACAATCGGACTGCCTATTATCTGTTTCTTTTCCGGACAGTGAAAAAAACCATTATTGAGACTTGGTCCCAGAATTGAAAGCTGCCATTTTTTTTTACCATACTTCTCTTTATGAAGAATTCGTCGGCATATACACAAAGCTAGAAGAAAAAGTAAATGTTGAAAGATCAGAAAGGACTGAACTGAAACGGGAGAGGCGTGAGAATTACTCTGAGCGAGTATTTATTTATAATTCTCCCTTTGATCTCATGAATAGATTGGATTAACTAATACCAAAAAGAATTTCGAATGTTGTTGTTGCTGATCTAATTTTTCCTTATTCTGATCCCTCAAGAAAAGAGGTTATAATTTTTGAGCTATTTTTTTGGAAAACTTATTTTTTTAAAAGAAATTTTTCAGTAAAAACTCTTCACACATTCTCCTTTAAAAGATTGGTATTTTTCTGAAAAAAAAAAAAATAATAATATCTCTTTCTGGATTTTATACATAAGTGGAATTTTGGAAACAAATCGCGCTAAAATTATAGGATCATTTATTTTTATTAATATCCATATCCGTCAGACTTCTCCAGAGCATGAATTTTTTAACCTTTCATTGTAATAAAGCGTTAAACAGAATACATAGAATTAACCTTTTAGACTTATTAGCATCTGGAAAAATGATATAGGAAACATGAAATTTCTGTTACAAAACATTAAGAAGTCAATAAACTGCAAAAATTCGATTCATGCTATACGCCAGCCAATACACCAAAGATATCAAAATCACTAACAAATATATTTTATTCGGCCATGTTAGGTTATATATTTTAATAATTATGTCATCATAGGCTTACCAAACTTACAACAGGCTGACTGTAGACAACTGGGTCATATTACCTCAAAAGAAGGAAGGTTATAGAAACCATGGAATAAAGGAATACGAAACTAAAGAGAGTGTTCCAAATATTCCAAAGCTACAGTATAGGAAACGAAGAATCCGAGAATGAAAGCAATCAAGTAAAAAAACAGTAAAATAAAAAAATCTGCTTCCACTCGCTAGGAAACAAAGTTTATTTACTACCATCAGACCCAACATCTTAACATGTTTCTTATTAATTGATCAACTGATTCACCAGAGTAAGCTTTTCGAATTATCTCTAAATCACAGTTGTTTCATTTCAAGTAATATTTCTTAGAGGTGTCTGGAATTTCTCGAGACAAGGGATCATCATCAGTCAAATATGATGTAATTTTGTTAGTTTGTATGGGTCAGCTAAATATAAAGAAATGCAGCATTAAGTACAGTAGTTCCGAAATATATAAAAAAATTCCTTTTGATGACTGATAATCGGAGGATAAAAAAAACCCAGAGAAGCCTCCTTAAGTGCCAGAATGTTTTTTTTTTTTTAGCCATGTTAACAGAAGTAGCATTCTAAATTGGGTTGTGGTTAAGCCATTTTTTTTTTTTTTTTGGGGGGGGGGGGCCTAAAAAGATATGTTGCGTGCATACACATGGTAACGTTTGCTTACCTCTGGCTGTCAGGTCATTGAGGTGTTCTGTGGGTTTTGTTCAAACTAGCCGAACGTCAAGAATGTTTTTTACTGCCGAGATATGGCGCGATATAAAGACTAACTGGAATTGTCACGCACACACACACACACACACACATATATATATAGATAGATAGATAGAAAGATAGATAGATAGATAGACAGATATATAGTGTGTGTGTGTATGAGCGACAGAGAAAAGCCTATTTAGAGATGAATTTTTTTAATGACATACTAATTTGGTATGTAAGTACATTTGTATGAAATATATTACACGCACTACACAAACCTGGCAATGCTAAGTCTAGTCACGCAACCATACTCCATTGTGTTTTCATTCACGGTCTTCCCTTTTTTTGCGTGCAGGCGTCAGTAATTGACGTTTTCTGTCTCACTGCCTTTTGTGACCTTAGAAGGTCGGTAGTGGGAAAACAGGCAAAAGTTTTTTTTTTGGACAGATGATATTACATTAAAAAAAATGACCTTTCTGTTCAAAAGAAAGACCGATAAAAAAAACGTTCTCATGATATCAGATTTTTTTTTAATTACTTTGATTTGTATCTGGGAATTACTAATTGCATGAAGGTCCCAATTTTCTCCTGAAAATAGCTTGCATAATCAAGTGGAAGTGATCGAATGAAAATGTACAAAAAGTCGACTGTCCTTAAAGAAATATTAATAATAGAATAAAAAAAAAACAGTAGCGATAGGCGCAAAAGTGTTGTGCATAAAAAAAAACTGTCCGACATAAAGGAATCCTTGAGCCAATTCACCTTTCTGTAAATAAACTGTGTATGTTTATTGAACATGAAAGATTAAAGCTAGAGGCTTGATTAAAGCTAGAGGCTTTTGATCCCCACGACTGTGAGGCATTTGCCGGTTAAATGCTCCAGTCGTATGAATCTGAAAATTAATCCCTCTTTGAGACACATGATAAGGTAGGCGGGTAAATCCTTATACGATTTTCAAAGGTGTTGTGTACATTGCCAGTAGCAATGTTAGATTAATTTCAAAAATGTTCTCCTGCCGAAGATTTCAAGATGTTGCTGTTCAGATTTAGTTTTCTGTGAAAGAAAAATACTGAGACGGCTTTATCTGTCCGTCCGCACTTTTTCTGTCCGCCCTCAGATCTTAAAAACTTCTTAGGCTAGAGGGCTGCAAATTGGTATGTTCATGATCTACCCTCCAATCATCAAACATACCAGATTGCAGCCCTCTAACCACAGTAGCTTTTATTTTATTTAAGGTTAAAGTTAGCCATGATCGTGCGTTTGGCACCGCTATAGGTGCCAATAACACTTGCCACTACCGGGCAGTGGCTGACAGTTTCATGGGCCGCAGCTGAGAGTTACTTACAGCATTATACGCTATACAGAAAATTCGATGGCGCCGAAGAAAATTAGGCGCATTTTTTACTTGTTTGGTCATGGGACTGAAAGGCTACAGGCTTGTATGAACATTAATGTTGTTATAACGATCAATATTGTTATGATGAAAAGCATTAAGGCAACCAGTCGAGAAATTTAGAAGAAACTGAACTTACCATATCAGGAAAGATATGTCATACTGTTTTGAGATGGGCATCAAAAACCATAAATTTGGCGTTGAGAAGGAGCCGTGAAGTCTTGAAACTTTGCGAGAAAATATATTCTTTTCTACGACATTTCGGTTTTAATATTCATAGAGCCTCTGACTTTTTAAGATGGCATAATGAGAAAATTAAGAGGCATGACCTTGCTAGTGTGGTTGAAGATGTCAAAGAAGTGCTGAAAAGGTAAGGTAAGGTTTTACCATTCAGAAAGTGAAAAAGAATGCAATGTAAATGTGAACGAATACTGGTAAGCCTTCTATGGAGGTGTATGGGTCAGCTTTTGTGGAAATTTTCCTTACAGGAGGTTTAGTCTCGAGTCAGCAGTTAAAGTATTGTTATGCCGGTGACCGTTGTCTTGCTTTTCTACTCTTTGAAGCCATACACAAAGGGCAAAATGGCCTAATGTTTAATGTGATTTATCTATATATATATATATATATATATATATATATATATATATATATATATATATATATATATATATATATATATACATATACATATACATATACATATACATATACATATACATATACATATACATATACATATACATATACATATACATATACATATACATATATATATATATATATATATATATATATATATATATATATATATATATATATATATATATATATATATACATATATATATGACTATTTATCACATCACCGTGATTCATATACAATCAGAAAGCTACAAACGTCCTTTAATATCCAATTCACTCTACCTCGGAAGTAATATATTTTCATATATGTTACCGAAGGGGAATTTTTTAGGTGATAATAAGTCCACCGTCCCGTGGGATCGAACCAGCGACGGACGGGGGAATCAGGACTACAGTGACACACTAACCAGTCGGCCACAAGAGAGGTATAAATGAATACCATCTCCCATCAGCCCACCCGTCGAACTCAGGTGTTTTGCGTTTGGAGACGATATCCACCCACCTCTGCCATGTTGGCCGTGTAGTGCGTTTGTCGCACGTAGCCATATTATGACTATTTATCACATCACCGTGATTCATATACAATCAGAAAGCTACAAACGTCCTTTAATATCCAATTCACTCTACCTCGGAAGTAATATATTTTCATATATGTTACCGAAGGGGAATTTTTTAGGTGATAATAAGTCCACCGTCCCGTGGGATCGAACCAGCGACGGACGGGGGAATCAGGACTACAGTGACACACTAACCAGTCGGCCACAAGAGAGGTATAAATGAATACCATCTCCCATCAGCCCACCCGTCGAACTCAGGTGTTTTGCGTTTGGAGACGATATCCACCCACCTCTGCCATGTTGGCCGTGTAGTGCGTTTGTCGCACGTAGCCATATTATGACTATTTATCACATCACCGTGATTCATATACAATCAGAAAGCTACAAACGTCCTTTAATATCCAATTCACTCTACCTCGGAAGTAATATATTTTCATATATGTTACCGAAGGGGAATTTTTTAGGTGATAATAAGTCCACCGTCCCGTGGGATCGAACCAGCGACGGACGGGGGAATCAGGACTACAGTGACACACTAACCAGTCGGCCACAAGAGAGGTATAAATGAATACCATCTCCCATCAGCCCACCCGTCGAACTCAGGTGTTTTGCGTTTGGAGACGATATCCACCCACCTCTGCCATGTTGGCCGTGTAGTGCGTTTGTCGCACGTAGCCATATTATGACTATTTATCACATCACCGTGATTCATATACAATCAGAAAGCTACAAACGTCCTTTAATATCCAATTCACTCTACCTCGGAAGTAATATATTTTCATATATGTTACCGAAGGGGAATTTTTTAGGTGATAATAAGTCCACCGTCCCGTGGGATCGAACCAGCGACGGACGGGGGAATCAGGACTACAGTGACACACTAACCAGTCGGCCACAAGAGAGGTATAAATGAATACCATCTCCCATCAGCCCACCCGTCGAACTCAGGTGTTTTGCGTTTGGAGACGATATCCACCCACCTCTGCCATGTTGGCCGTGTAGTGCGTTTGTCGCACGTAGCCATATTATGACTATTTATCACATCACCGTGATTCATATACAATCAGAAAGCTACAAACGTCCTTTAATATCCAATTCACTCTACCTCGGAAGTAATATATTTTCATATATGTTACCGAAGGGGAATTTTTTAGGTGATAATAAGTCCACCGTCCCGTGGGATCGAACCAGCGACGGACGGGGGAATCAGGACTACAGTGACACACTAACCAGTCGGCCACAAGAGAGGTATAAATGAATACCATCTCCCATCAGCCCACCCGTCGAACTCAGGTGTTTTGCGTTTGGAGACGATATCCACCCACCTCTGCCATGTTGGCCGTGTAGTGCGTTTGTCGCACGTAGCCATATTATGACTATTTATCACATCACCGTGATTCATATACAATCAGAAAGCTACAAACGTCCTTTAATATCCAATTCACTCTACCTCGGAAGTAATATATTTTCATATATGTTACCGAAGGGGAATTTTTTAGGTGATAATAAGTCCACCGTCCCGTGGGATCGAACCAGCGACGGACGGGGGAATCAGGACTACAGTGACACACTAACCAGTCGGCCACAAGAGAGGTATAAATGAATACCATCTCCCATCAGCCCACCCGTCGAACTCAGGTGTTTTGCGTTTGGAGACGATATCCACCCACCTCTGCCATGTTGGCCGTGTAGTGCGTTTGTCGCACGTAGCCATATTATGACTATTTATCACATCACCGTGATTCATATACAATCAGAAAGCTACAAACGTCCTTTAATATCCAATTCACTCTACCTCGGAAGTAATATATTTTCATATATGTTACCGTCGCTGGTTCGATCCCACGGGACGGTGGACTTATTATCACC
>JANJGK010000005.1:19164092-19209092 GCA_039081455.1 Macrobrachium rosenbergii | reverse complement strand
ACTCATGCATTTTAGACTTTTCATTATTATTTTTTGCACTTGCATATTTTTGGGAGAGTATTATTTGTGCTTAATTCCTTCGACAGATGTCGGTGGTGGTGGCGTAGTGAGAACATATGTGAGAGAACATGATGTTATCATGTTGGTGTGATCATAGAGAATACATTTGCAAAACCTTTGCAATGTATATAATTTTTATGTGGTAGACTTTGAGACTAGACTAGACTTACAAAGTCTATGATGGAATATGTGAGAGTTTTTGGATTTACAGGCCATTAGCCGTGATGAGACTTTTTTAGTCAGGATTAGATTATTCTTACTTGACAATTTCATTTATGATGCATTTTAATCTTTGCTTTGTTTATTCATTACTTGTTGGGTTGCTTTAAATAATAAATCTATTTTTGTAGGAAAGATTGAGTTTCCTTAGATGACCCATTTCATTTCTTTAATGTGGAATGCGTGAGACGAAGCGAGTGCCGAGAGAGAGAGAGAGAGAGAGAGATCTTTGTGACATTCGAGAGAGAGAGAGAGAGGGGCGCATGAAATACTCGCTGAGAGCAAAAGAAAGGGGGTGTATGGGACCTAAGGGGGAGTGTGCAAGGGGAGAACAGGGTCAAAACCCCATTGCCTTCTGGAGTTAGATCGCAAAATCGGTAACGTTACGTATATTCCTACAAGGAATATTATATCTGTTTCCAAGGTGGGTTACAGATAAATATGGTGGCAGCGGTAAAGTTAAGTTGATAGCAGCAGTAGAAGTTTAATTTAGTGGCAGGGTGAAGCTTTAATTCGATTTTTAAAATACACTAATTGATAACGTTGATGCCCAAGGCACAGACTAGCCTCGGGCAGAAATGAATGGTCAGTCTTAAGAAGCACGTGTGAGGTGACAGAATATCAGATTACGTGTTTAACACGGTGCTTTTTTTTTGTTTCTATTCGAGTCTTCGTGAGTGGGGAATTGTGAAATAGATCTGGGTGAGATCTAGAGCAATTTTGGGTTAAGGAAATACCCAAATAAGTGTGATTAGTGGCGATTGTGAGTTAATTAAGCATGTGATGATTTTACAAAATCATCGTTTTTTTGTCTTCGAGATGGTGATGTCACAAGTTGCACAGAGCTCCGTTTTCTGCTAGCAGAGTGATAAGTAACACGTTTTCTGTTCTTCTTTTGGGAGAGGGCTAACTTTCGCTTTTCTCTTGTTTTCTTTCGTTTCATTTTATGTTTTACGATCGGGGACGGTTGATCATTCGCAAAATGCAGGACTCAGACGCAGGGACATCGCAGTCAATTGTGAGTCACAGGCTCACGAACTTTAATGCAGGCAATACAAATTTTAAGGGCCTAGTTGATGGGAAATTAACACAGAATGTAGAGACATTTATTGAATCAGTAGATAATTATCTGAATTCTAGGAAGATTACGGGTGGCGCTGATGCTTTGAGAGAAGCAAAGGCTTTCTTGGATCTAGACAAAGGAGACATTGGAGAACGAGCACGCGGTTTCGGGTTCAGAAAGTGTAAAACTTGGAAAGAACTTCAGGAATTTTTACGTGCGTCGTATGTTGCGATTGAGTGCGAATGCGTCGTTCGGAATTTACGAGCGCATATCAGAACTAAGAAAGGTAATGATTCATTAATAGCGTACAGTGCTCGTTTATTTGATGCAGTAGGTGAGTTAAAGAAATCTATGATAAACTCTCCATGGGTAAATGGAAATAATATCTCCTTAGATAATTTTGAAAAACTGATACACTTTGCCTGCCTTTTAACGTCAGTCCCAGATATAATTACAGATAGTTTTGATAAAAGAATTGATTAGGACACAGATGAATCCTTTTTGTTTGCACAGATTAACAAAAATCTATCAAAATGCCCGACGCTGGACAGTAGTTTTGTGAAGGGAGGTGCTAAAATTTCAGCAACAGTTTCAAAACCACAGAATAATGCAAATTCCTCAAATCTAGGAAACGATGCAGGAGTGAAATCATGTGCGCGGGTAGAATCGAAGGAAGCCTCAGAGAGATCAGTAACAACAATTCGTTGTTTTAATTGTGATAAAATAGGACATAGTAAGTCAAATTGCAGAGTGAGATATTGTTCAGCTTGCAAATCTTCAGACCATGGGTGGAGATTTCGCCCAACCACAAAGAAGAGAGAGTATTCAGGGAAAACACGGGGTAGTTTTAATAGATATGACAGAAGAATTTCACATGATGCAAGTTCTAGGTACACAAACGAACATCAGAATTTTCACAAGATAAGTTCGAAGACGGACACAGGATAATGAGCAATCAGGTCATAGAATCACCAGAACCTAGGCCGATTGTACGTGGATTCTCTAATGGCATTGAAATTTCTATTTTCATTGATTCTGGTAGCTCAGTTAACCTAATAGATGCTGATCGTTTTCACTCGAAATTTCCAGAGTGTAATTAGTCCCTACTAATGAGACAGTGTGTGATGTACAAGCGAGGAAATTGAATATCTTAGGTTCGTCATCTCTTACGCTTTGTATCGGCGGAAAGACAATAGTAGAACCATTTTTGGTCATAGAAGGATTAGCCTTAGGTGAAATGGTTTTGCTAGGACACCCTTCTTGTATGCGACATAACATCAATATTCTTACGGGAATTCAGGGGATTACAATAGGTGAGCCAGGTTGTTTTGTTCCATATATACACATGGAAAAAACTTGTGAGAAACCCAAGACGCAGTCTGAGACATGTGTAACACATTCATTAGAGAATGAAGACATTCCGCAAAAGTCTTTCAAAGGATTTTTGTTAGAAGATATTGAATTGCACCCGCGAGTTCCTACATTGATTAAAGTGTTGGTGAAAGAGAAAAAGTTTCCTTCTCAAGTATGCGTTGTTGAGGGAACCGAGAAATTCAAAGACGTTGTGAGTACGGTGTCAGTAAATGAAGTTTCAGTCGCAGGCGAAACTACAGTAGAATTAGTAAGCTATCAAGACTCAGTGAAAAAATATCACAAGGGTACTTACGTAATTGATTTTGAAGAGTTTAAGGAAGAACATAAGATAGTGAGTTTTTGTGGAGACGGTAACATGTTTCCCAGCGAGGAGCTACAATTCAGAAGTCAAGTTCTTCACGAACATTTGGCTAAGCTGATTATTCCGAGTATTCAGATAAAGTAGAGAAAGTGTTGAAAGAATATTTAGATATTATTGCTTTGAAGGGAGATAAATTAGGAGTTACGGATGTTTTAGAACATTCAATCCGCCTAGAGAAAGGTACAAATCCCATATATATTCCAGCGTATCGAATTCCTTTTAAGATCAGAGAAGAAGTAGAAAAGGAAGTTCAGAGATGGGAATCGGAAGGGACTATTAGGCCAAGCTCTTCACCCTTTAACTTTCCTTTACTAGCGGTCCCAAAGAAAGACGGTAGCATCAGAGTTTGCGTAGACTTTCGTAAATTGAACGAGAAGACATGCCCAGACAGATACCCTGTGGCTTGTTTACCTGATTTGTTTGTTGAGATTGGTGGCAAGAATATATATTCGTCTATAGATCTTATGCAAGGATTTTTGCAAGTTCCTCTTAGCGAGAATAGTCGTAAATTTACAGCATTTTCTATACCAAAGGGACATTACGAGTTTAATAGGATGCCTTTTGAATTACAAGGGTCCCCAATAACATTTACTAGACTGTTTAACACAGTACTTCACGGTTTATTAGGAAAGTTGGTGTTTGTGTACATGGATGACATTCTCATATGCACAGATACAATCGAAGAACATCTAAAGGTGTTAAAAGAAGTCCTCAAGCGATTAAGGTTCGCTGGATTAAAAGTCAAATTGGCTAAATGTGAGTTTCTGAAGAAAGAAATTGTTTATTTAGGTCATGTTATCTCTAAAGAAGGAGTCAGAGTGAATGATGACAAAGTCAAAGCTATCGTGAGTTTTCCAGTTCCCAAAACCAGGAAGCAGATTCGTTCATTCCTAGGTATGTCGGGTTTCTTTCACCGTTTTGTGCGGAATTTTTCTACAATAGCGTCTCCATTGACAGATCTATTACAGGAAGACATTAAATTTGTTTGGAGTGACAGTCAGCAATTTGCTTTTGAGAAGCTTAAGAATGCTTTAGTGAACCCACCTGTTTTGAAGTTTCCAGATTTTAGTCAACCGTTCACCTTGGTGACTGACGCGAGTCAGGAAGGTATAGGTGCGTGTTTGATGCAGAAATTTGAGGGGAAATTACACCCAATTGCTTTTTATAGCAGAAAGTTCAAAACGCGTGGTAGTAACGAAAGGCTGATGTCAGTTGTGGACAAGGAGGCTTTCGCAGTCGTCTCTAGCCTTGTTCATTTCAAGATGTTGTTGTTGGGGAAATAAAGTTGAGATTTTTACAGATCATCAACCGTTGCTTGAGCTTTTTAATAAGCCAAATTTATCGCCCAAGAGAGCACGTTGGTTTTTGACATTGAGAGATTTTGATGCAAGCCTCAAATACATTGAAGGTAAGCATAATGTAGTTGCAGATGCATTGAGCAGATATTTTCCAGTTGAGGATGAGGGAGTACAGACCGAATCCTGTGTGAGAGAAGAGAGTAAATATTTGGTGTCTAATGTCTCGGATACTAGTAGTTCTGAGATATCGCATGTAGAGGACATACACGTTCCTACAGTGCATACTTCGGGGAGAAATAGTGAGTCGGCAGTCTCGGAAGAGATTGTTGTTCGTGATGTTGAGGGAAACGTTGTGTGTTATGTTACTGGTGAAAATATCACTTGGGACATACCTTTGCTAGAAGAGAAGCAAGATGAAGATAAATTACTATCAGATGCTAAGGCGTTTCTCAGGGGAGTTTCACCGAAGAAAGGGTATAAGTTGCCTTTTTCTGGACTAGAGTTGGAGAATAATTTATTAGTTAGGAAAGTTAAGTATAACTTACAAAGTACTATAAGCATGGGTGAAACTACACAAATCATCGTGCTAGAGAGTCTAGTATCACAAGTTCTAGACATTGTACATTGTAAATTTGGTTCTCCTCATTTAGGTGTTGACAAGACGTATGAAAACGTCAGGTCAAAGTTCTTTTGGAAAAATATGTTTTCCGCAGTGGAGGCCTTTGTGAAGAGTTGCGCTGTTTGCAATGCGAATAAGCCGGCGACGACGGTGTCATGTCGTTTGGGTTCATATCCCATACCAAATAGGCCGTTTCAGAGAGTGCATATGGATATTCTAGGTAACTTCTCAGAATCTGCTTATGGATACAGACATCTATTAGTAGTTGTTGACGAGTTAACTCGTTTTGTCGAGATTTTCCCACTGAAATAAAAGTCAGCTGAGGAAGTTGCTATAGCGTTCTTTAAGGGATAATTTGTAGATATGGTGTTCCTGAATGTCTGATCAGAGACAATGGTAGGGAATTTATTAATAAGACTTTAGACGGTCTTGCTAATTTACTAGAAATAAAGAAAGTATCTATAATCCCGTATAGACCAGAAGCGAATGGGTTATGTGAGAGGGCGAATCGGAAAATAATCGAAGCTTTACGCATGACAGTGGGCGGTTCCGATACACATTGGGACAGATCTTTGGATGAAGTGCGATATAGTATCAACACTATGGTGAATGACACATTTAAGATATCTCCAGCAGAAGCCTTGTATGGGTACAAGTTGAAAGGACCTTTTGATTTGTTACCAGAGCGAGTTAAGGGCGATGTTACGGTTACTTCGTTGATAAATACAGCGAGAGAAAGATTTGTGCGTATCAGTAAAGAACTTGAACTTAGTTCGCGCGCAATGGTAGAGAAAAGTAACGCGAAATCGCGGGGAGTAGCTTTTTCTATGGGTGATAGAGTGTTTGTTAAAGTGAATGTTCGGAATGTTCCGAATTATAAATTAAGTCCAAAGTTCCACGGACCTTTTGAGATTGTAGAGATCAAAAAAGGGAATAGATTTGTAGTAAAAGATGTAAACTCTGGTGTGATGAAATTAACTCATATTTCAAAGTTAAAGAAAGTTGGGATGTAATGGAACATTTCTATATAATTTGAGGGATAAATGGGTTGATATTTGTATATATTGTATATAATACTTATTTTTTTTTTGTATCGTGTTCTTTTTGGATGAAGTAGAGAATAAGAGAACTTTGCCAGTCTTTTTAAATAGATTAATGAGAGAAATAAGAATAACATTAGACAGAGTTGATAAAGGGATAGATAAAACATTAGAATGGATTCCTGACGTTACTCCAGGAAATTCACCTTCTATACAGAATAGGAGAAGTAAAAGAGAAGCACCTTTAGTTCTTTTAGGTGTTGGCGTGATTGCTGCGATTGGAGCGATGTCCATTGGAAGTTTAGTCTAAGGACAGAAGTGCAAATGCAGATAAAAGCAATTATTGCTGCAGCAGATGGTCGTGTGTATGGTGATATATTACCTTTAGGATACTTAGAAAATGTTCTAAGGAATTCCGCTTATCTACATGGGGCGAAAGTATTGTTCACGGGAGGAGATTTGTATTTATATTATAATGTTTTGAGGGTGAGATTGTCTGATCGGGGATTAATAGAATACGTTCCTGTCAGTACAATGAAGCCTTTTCTTAGTTTTATTATTAGACCTTTTCCTAGTGCTTTTAGAGACTTAGTAGTGACATGGGATGGATTAGAGACCATGTTCATTTTGGGAGATCAATATCAAGGTTCGGGAGTTGATTATAAGACAGGTTGTACCTTGGTTAGGGAGAAGTATGTGTGTGATAGTAATGTTTTCCAATTGCGAGTTGTATCTGTGGGTGGTTGTGAATTATCATTAGTTCATAGACAGACTCCGACAGAATGTGACTTTATACGGTTTCCACATGAATACCACATGATCACCACCAGAACTCTTACCGCCATTTACTGCAAAGAATGCCCTGTTACGATGATGTGCCGAGGTAACAAGTCAACGTCCTTCTATCTTCAAGGATCCAAGCTGTTTGACTCTTCTTGCAGAGTATTGTCCACAGACTTTCTCGTACTTAGCCGTGCGGTGTTCAACAGTTCCGAGAAGATATTCATGCGTCATATGCATAATGATCATGATGTAGTTCCAGTACCTTCAACAGGGGTGCCGATAACTGTTCCACCGTTAGAAGAAGACAATGATCCGTTGTTGGTCGAGTATCAGCAATATTTTATGCCATCCATCTTGGTAGTTCTAGTGGCTATTTTACTGATAATTCTTGTTGTGGGAGTAGTCAAGCTTATTTGTGCTTGTAAGACTAAATGCAAGGGCTTTAAGAAAATGACCCCAGTGACTTTGCAAGTACGTCATGAGAGCAGTACTTAAAACTGCAGTTCAGTAGACATTGCTAATTGAGCATAGCTCTATTTGTTATGTTTTATACATATGCTTTTGTTTTAGTTTGCCATTAGGAGAGCGAGACGCTCTTATGGGGTGGCCGAGCACTATTTCAGAAAATACGGCCGCTTTATTATTACTGTGTTATATAGTGTGATGAAAGAGAGTTAGCTGTAAGATGGAACTGGGGCAAGCCGTCACTTGCAGAATCGTTGTATTCAGCAAATAGTTGGTCATCTCAGCAGTTAACCTGATGAACACACGATATTGGCTCTGTCATATGACCGAGTTGGTATGTGTGTACATGAGTTCATACGTTAGAAATCTAGATTTTGTGTCTAATTCTGCCCAAAAATTAGTCCGATCGTTCATTAGCGGAGCTAGAACGAGATCGTGAAGACATTATCTTTGAGTGTTGCAATCTTTTAGAATTGGCAAAATAAGGTACAGTCAGACTCTTCGTTTTTCTGTGTGAAGTGTGGACTTATGTTTTTTACCATGTTTCAAGACATTTTTGAACTTGTGTGGGAAGTGGACGTAGCCTTTTACCATTTCAATATTCTATTTTATTGTGTTCTATATTTTACCAGTATATACTCATGCATTTTAGACTTTTCATTGTTATGTTTTGCACTTCCATATTTTTGGGAGAGTATTATGTGTGCTTAATTCCTTCGACAGATGTCGGTGGTGGTGGCGTGGTGAGAACATATGTGAGAGAACATGATGTTATCATGTTGGTGTGATCATAGAGAATACATTTGCAAAACCTTTGCAATGTATATAATTTTTATGTGGTAGACTTTGAGACTAGACTAGACTTACAAAGTCTATGATGGAATATGTGAGAGTTTTTGGATTTACAGGTCATTAGCCGTGATGAGACTTTTTTAGTCAGGATTAGATTATTCTTACTTGACAATTTCATTTATGATGCATTTTAATCTTTGCTTTGTTTATTCATTACTTGTTGGGTTGCTTTAAATAATAAATCTATTTTTGTAGGAAAGATTGAGTTTCCTTAGACGACCCATTTCATTTCTTTAATGTGGAATGCATGAGACGAAGCGAGTGCTGAGAGAGAGAGAGAGAGAGAGAGAGATCTTTGTGACATTCGAGAGAGAGAGAGAGAGAGAGGGGCGCGTGAAATACTCGCTGAGAGCAAAAGAAAGGGGGTGTATGGGACCTAAGGGGGGAGTGTGCAAGGGGAGAACAGTGTCGAAACCCCATTGCCTTCTGCAGTTAGATCGCAAAATTGGTAACGTTACGTATATTCCTACAAGGAATATTATATCTGTTTCCAAGGGGGGTTACATATATATATATATATATATATATATATATATATATATATATATATATATATATATATATATATATATATATATATATATATATATATATATATATATATATATATATATATATATATATATATATATATATATATATATATATATAATATATATATATAATATATATATATATATATATATATATATATATATATATATGTGTGTGTGTGTGTGTGTGTGTGTGTGTGTGTGTGTGTGTGTGTGTACATGTACATATGTGTGTGTGTGTGTGGACAATGTTTTCTTTATATTACGAAGCTTTCCCCTCAATTCAGTGCTTTATATTTTTATTATCCCAAAACTTCCAATTCCACAAAAGATTTTTTCCCCTAATATTTAATACCCAGACATCTTTTTCATTATATTTCCCACATCATTTTGTTTCCAACTGGATCCAATTTGTAATCGTTTGGCATCTTGATCTCAGAATTGTGGATTTTTACCTTCACCTTACAACTGTACATGATGATGTAGTCTTGCTCCTCCGCCACTGCTGTGTGTTGCTTTGCATAGACAAAATTCTAACGAGAACGTGGACACAATCCAATTATAAGTTTTATATAGTTCAGGTTCACCTGTTATATGACGGACAGGTTTAGCAAAATGGACTTGACTGGGTGGCGAGAAGAGCAAGATTTTGGAAATAAGGAAGAAACCAACAGAAGCCATCGCTTGCATCTTACTTGAAAGTGACTACGCTTACAAGTTTACTTACTCCACCAAACTTGTTGGCGATTTTGGCGAGTTACGGCAAGCGTTGCGGAAAGCTTTTACACGAATCGAATCGGATCTTGTAAATGGTTCACGGAACGTCCCTTGTTTCTCGACAAAGGAGTTCATGTTTTAGTTTTAAATTGGGAAAATGTAGTAAACCAGCGTAATTTACATACAAATTTATATAACTTTGTATGTCTAAAGAATTTACCGATTGAGTTTTCATCTTGATAATAGTGAAAAATTTTTATGGTAGAATTATTAGAGAGCTATTTTTCAATTATCTATAATAATAAAATCTGAGTGGATTTTGTTTGTCCTCCCCCGGGTGACAGTAGGAGAGACATGACATAGCCGACCTTCCCCTGCAAACCGGTTTGTCCACCCTGGGTGGGGTAGGGTAGGTAGGGGAACGGAAGGATAGGGAAGACATCCACCCTCCTCCCGCAAACCTGTTTGTCCGCTTCGGGTGGGGGCGGGGTAATTAGGGGACTGGGAGGGTAGGGGAATCAGCAGCGCCGGGTTCCAGCGCGCACAAGCTCGTTGTCTAATATTCTGCATGAAGGTACATCAGCTCTGTATTCGGACAAAACAGGTTTTCCTTGGGTGATGGAGTGGGAATTTTCGAAATATTTGCTACACGTGCAGTCTTCCAGTGATTTGTATCCATTTGGTGGAGAAACTTCTTTTAGTTATGAGATATAGACTATTGAATAAGTGTAACATACCGTATCAAAACAATACAGTTAATATTTGTTTCGACTCACCTGTCATTGCTTATAATACAGTTATTAGCGATTTTTCTCTGATGCAAAAGTCGTAATTAAACTTGCTTTCTTTTCTTTTTCCTCTCCATTTTATATTTTCCTACAGATCAAATAATTATCCCCTTTCCTGTTGTACTTTGGATGTTATGTCTTTGATAAGTTGCAGTTATTTAAGTGTTCTGTATTTCACTGGGCAGAAGAATTTTTTCTTTTTTAAATGGAACCCAAGAGATAGATTATTGTGTAATTCTCGTCTTTCATGATTTTCCTCATATTCAACTGGTGTTCAGCCCATGTTGATTTTTTTTTAATTGAGAGTTAAGAAGAAACTTCAATGTAAAGCATGCAGATACAGTGAAATTGCTTTCCTCCTATTTGAAAAAGTTGATAAGAACAAATTAAGAAATATTTAAGACAAAAGTTACTGTAGAGAACAGATCGAGTTTCAGTGATGAAAAGGAAGAATTGAAAATAATTATTTATGTTAGTAAATCGAATATTTTCCAGTAAATAAAAAGCATCCCTTAGTCACAATTATATGTTATGATATTGGATTTTGAGAATGGTAGTAATAGCTACAGTACGTATATCAAAAGTACTGCGAGATTCCACGGTAGGTTTGACCTAAATGATTTTACATGGCTTTTGAGACATTCATTGCAGTGCAAAGTGGACTTGAGTCTGTAATATTAAATTCCATATCGGTGTACGTATGTAAGGGGGTGGAGGGGATTGGGGATCTTTCCTAGATAGTGACCACCAAGGGTTTTCGGGGGTCGTTATCTAGGACTAATATTTCTTGTGGGTCATTATCTTTATGATATTTACTGGATACATACCGGGTTAAAACCCGTGGGGGTCACTATCTAGGAAAGATCCGGGATTGGCAATCAAAACGCAGCCGTTCAACTGAGGGACGAAATGACATTAGTGTGAGTATGTTTCAAACGCATCAAACGAAGTACAGTAAAAGGAAAACATACTGGTTTTGTGACTCCTCAGACCTTTGTATCTCAAGTAATATAAAATGACGCGTTTCCTTGTGTTCACTTAGCACATTATAGTAAATCTTACAAGCAAGGACTGAGATGTTAATCTGTTGAAAACTATAGTGATTTATATGTGTATTCATCCCTAGTATGAAGTCCAAAATAGCAAATCCTTTACACTTCACTAACACTCATATACAAGATAAAGCGAAAGATCTAAGAATATGAATATCATTTATATTCGTTCCTTCGTTTGGCTGTTAGAAAACCCTGATAATGATCTGGTATTCATAAACTGCTTTTTGCTCTTTCAAACCATAATGAGAGACCTATTTTATTATGTTAATTAATGTTCACTGACATGTCAAGCCTTTACGGAAACAGCAACCAGCAACGTAGGCCAAACTCCTTTGCGAAACAATTTTTCCATAAATATTCGTTTGTGTTTTATGTCTGCTGATATTTAACTCATCAGTTTCATTGGTCAATTTATTGCCTACCTTGTATTTTCTGTTTGTAAAAGTTTCATCTGATTAATGGTTTCTCACTTCTGTGGTTTCTTCATTTCCCTCTTCCTCATCTGCTATCTATTTTCGGTCTCCCTTTCATTACCCGCCTCACAGAGGTCGTTTTTGACTTTTCAAGACATTCGTGAGACGGAGTTGGATAACGGCGAAAGAGTCGAGTCCAAATGAAAAATGAGATTTCATGAGACTCGGGGGATTTTCTGAGCATTACATTTCGCTTATTCAAGTTACTGTTACTCTCGCTGGTGTTTGGCTGCTTTCATCTCCCTTTTTCACGGTGATGTTCTCGCATTCGGTATCTTTGGCTCCAGAGTTTTGATTTATCATTCTCGTAATTTCATTTTTGGTGAGAGTGATTTGAAGCTCTTGAGGTGCTTCTGTGCTGGCTATTGCCAAAATTACGCGTACTGTTTTGCATCGCCTTTCACTCTTTTTCATGTAACGTGTAAAACTATTATGACAAAAGCGGAGAATTGTGAAATAAGAATATATGAAATAGAGGATTCGTCTAAGGAACACTACGGGATTCTGTGATGAAAAGGTTTCCTCTCCCGTCCAGTCTGTCACCAGATTAAAAACCTAACATTTTTCGCTTTTTGCCCTTAGTTCTACCCTTCATTTTGTTACTACTGAAATGCATAATTCATCTTTGCAGCGCTTTACACACACACACACACACACACACACACACACACACACACACACACACACACACGCACACACACACACACACACACACACACACACACATATATATATATATATATATATATATATATATATATATAGAGAGAGAGAGAGAGAGAGAGAGAGAGAGAGAGAGGAGAGAGAGAGAGAGAGAGAGAGAGAGAGAGAGAGAGAGAGAGAGAGAGAGAGAACTCTGAATGACAGTCGATCATTTACCTTAGAAAGGAAATAACACGTGGTGTGGTTTTGATTAACATGTTTATTTAAAGCAATGAATTCCAGACAGAATTATTAATCACAGAAAAGAAAAAAAATTCAGTAATAGTACACATACTTTACACGACAAAAGAATTCAAAGTAGATGTAGGAAAATTTTCTAAGCGTGTCCGCAAATCCAGTCACATTACCCGGCCTGAAACTATGGTAAGTAACGTACAGGATGCGAAGTAATAGTATACGAGCTTTTTGTAAATACTCTTAAATAGTTGAATGTTAAGAAAATGGGGAAAAATATTAATTTTTCCAAATTAACTCACACAGTCTACCGATAAATAGTGAGCAAAATCACTTGGATGCAGCGTCTAATATCCTGTGTTGCTAGAAAAAATATATATTTAATGAAATTACAAATAAATTTTCGCAATTATGTACTGAAAAATAGCTACATAGAGACGAAAGAAGATACTCTACTTCTTAAATTATATAAAAAACCAATAACGAAATCACATCGGTCTAAATTCGCTTTTTTCCTTCGCGCCTTACAAACATTAAGTGGCATTTAAACTCCCGCCAAGCAAGAGCCCCGTTACAGTGAACCCCAGGGGCGATTTAAATGCCCTGATGGGGTTCAGAAGATGCAGGTGCCCGCTGACTCACGCAAATGAATGGAGGGGGGGGGGGGTGATTTAAACTATTCGTTCTCCGGGAAGAATTTAAAGGTATTCATCCAAACTGGAATGAGCTATTTTATTGAAGAGAAGTGTAAATGGCTCCCCCCTTTTTAAAGCTAAAGGTGGCATTGCCATTTGGTATTAAGTGATATTTTACTAAAATGCACTTTTGAGTATTTTTTAAATATTTTAATGAGATTTTATAGTTTAAAATAGTTTCTTAAGCTTATGTTTACGGGGAAGGGGAGGGAAGGGGAAGGGGGAGGGGAGAGGAGGAGGAAGGGGGATGGTGAAGGGAGGGGAGAGAGAAGGTGGAGTGGGATGGAAGTCCCAGAAGCCTCTGGGATTTCCAGTGTGCATGCACTATATATATATATATATATATATATATATATATATATATATATATATATATATATATATATATATATATATATATATATATATATATATATATATATATATAATGTGTGTGTGTGTGTTATGCTAACTTTTCGGAATCTCTTGCGTTTCATTTTTTTTTTTTTTTTTTAATTTCTTTTTATTCATTGATGTTATGCTCTTTGCCGGCCGCGTTCTTTTATATTTTCTTATTCACCTCGACATTCGTTCCCTGTGTATATTAGTTTCTTTACCTGTCTTTTACAGAGAATAGGGTGAATTTAAAAATCCAACCGACGAACAAAGGAATCATCAGTCTGTAAAATACTTATATTTCATGTTGAAAGGAAAGTTCTCCACAGGAGCAGTATATTACTAGTGAAACAAAAAAGTTACTTTGGAAGCAAGAAGATGCTGACCAATAAATGTTGCCCCGTCAGACCACAAGAGATAAAGTCCTGAAAAGCCTGAATATGCAGGAGAGAAATCAGTCTTTGCTAAAAAAAAAAAAAGTTGAGGACTGCAAAATGTGTGAGTTGTTCGGCGTTCTGCGAATGTGGTTTATGTTTAGGTATAATATTATGAAGCTGTCTTGGGTTAACGGTTCTTGGAAAGATTTAAATGTTAGCATTGTTTTAAACACTTGCCGTTCATTTTCTGTAGCATTTAAGATACCACCGAAACGGGGTTTCCCTCTCTCAAATTATGATTACCAGTTACTATTGCTTGTCACCCATAGAAACAGTGTCTAGCTTCGCCTGCCACACCTAAAAGGTCGATTTCCTATATGACATAATCCGTATTGATAAAGCCCAAGATATTAAAGGATTTGTTTTCCTCACACAATTCACCGTCTTTTATATCATTGCGTTTGAACATCATTTTACAATAGTCCAAGTCCATTCTAAGATTTTAGTCTCATACCCAAATTGCTGAAGCTTTATCCTGCCATTTGTTCTGCTACCTGTTCGAAGTTTGGAGAGAGGTTTGCTCAAATAACTTCTACTTATCTGACAAGAAATGTTGCAATTCTTACATTTTATAATATTATATATATATATATATATATATATATATATATATATATATATATATATATATATATATATATATATATATATATATATATATATATCCCCGCGTTTTGTCTTTCATCTATATCATCGTCTTGGTCTTAGTCTTATTAAGTTACTGTTGATATTGTCGGAATGGAAACCGAGTTCATCACTTTCATCCTTTAGTCTTTTCGTTGTCTTCTCTGCAGCCTTGTAATGATAATAAATTTTTCAATATGGGCTTCGTTTCTGTATTTTTCACACGTTTCTTTTGTTAGCTTTATTACATCGTCTATAAACCACGGTAGATAGGCAAACGTTTCCATCTCTTTTCCGCCCTCAGATCTTAAAAACTAGAGTGTAGAGGACTGCAAACTGGTTTTTTGATTATCCACCCTCCAATCATCAAACATACCAAACTGGAGCCCTCTGCCTCAGTATTTTTTTTTTTTATGTAATGTTAAAGTTCTCCATAATCATGCGTCTGGCAACGATATAGGCAGGCCACCACCGGACCGTGGTTGAAGTTTCATGGGCAGCGGCTCATACAGCATTGTACCGAGACCACCGAAAGATAGATCTATTTTCGGTCGGCTTGATTATACGCTGTACAGAAAACTTGATTGCCCCGAAGAAACTTTGGCTCATTTTTACATTTTTTTATTTTTTTTATTTTAGGGAATCTGTAAATCCTGATGAATGAAAAAGTTGAAGCAGTCTCCTTGGATACCTTCTTTATGGCATCTCCGCAAGGTTAAGAAAAAAGGCCGAATTGAACAACTTTTTTTATTAAATAACTTTTTTTAGGTTAGCATTAAATTTCTGTTGCTAATTTACTTCGAAACTTCCATTTTCTTTCATTATTACCTTATCAGTGTTTTCATGTGTTATCATTCGCATCTGCCTTCATTTATAGAAAGAATGCGCGCTCTGTCAGGCTTCTCGACCTTAAATACCATTATACGTCGATTTGCGCTTGAATTAAGGCCCAACGCAATTTGAACGACCCCACAGGAATTGATTGTCACCTACCAAGAAGAGTCGGAAGATCCTGAGCTGCCTCTATGTTTATTATATTAGTAATAGTTGTTTCTTCATAGTACTCTAGGTGGTCTAGAGGTGAATAAATGCGTCTATTAAATGCTTTGCACTGGATCATGGCCTAGTATTTCTGATCAAGTTTATGACATCCGCTTCTAATCATGAAAATATTCTACCTATTAATAACTGATTTAGATGAGGAGTACAGTAATGGGTGTGTATGTGATTTTAAAATTTTGTTAAGAATTAAGCACTCCTTTTAGATTATCACCATCGTGTGTTAATTATTGGAAATTACAGCAGCGGTGATTCAAATGTCAAGCTGTCATACGCTCCGTGAAACTCAGGTCATTGATGATTCAAAGAAAGCAATTAACCGCAGTTTTCAGTATACACAAAGAATGTTCAGAGAGAGAGAGAGAGAGAGAGAGAGAGAGAGAGAGATGGATGGATGGATCTGAAAGAGCCCTGCATTTGACGTCTGGCTGAGAAGATTAGGCTACAGGCTGCAATTTTATTCAAAAGGATTCAGGAGTGTCTGCCAATATTGTTTCAGAATTATTTTTGGAATTAGTATGAATCGTTATTATACTTTTCGACGTTGTATTTAGACGAAAAAGTGATTATCAGTCTTGAGAGTGAAAAATTATCATATGAATAAATACATGCAATCACAACATTATTATTATTATTTTAATTTGGCAGCAGACCCTCTTTTAATTAAACTGAATATTATTGCTGCTTCAGCTGCATTTATTTTGTAGAAGACTTTTTCTATTTTCCTTATTGCGGACTTCTCTTCAGTGGAGGTGCGTGCTAACAGCTCGCCTATATTTGTCATTTCATGGGGGAAAAGTCAAAATCTGGATTCTGCTTCTTTATATATTCTATACAGTTAGTTCTATACAATTGTTGCCGCGACGTTTCGACAGACTCTTCTGTCATTCTCCAGCGGGAGCTAGTAGAGGACTGGCAGATTGCATAGGTCCTTCCGAATTTATACACGGGCTTCAGCGGGGGGTCATGGATGGCGAATTCTGATTGGTTGCAGTCAGCGAACTTCAAGCCAAATTTCTGCGGCGAAGCTCGATCCTGACAGATCTTCGCAACCTGGGAATGTCATTCATTCCAGCGTTCCCATTGGCCTGCCGTTGCGTGATGTCATGCCGGCTGACATCATCGGTAGTTTGGCTGCTATTGGGCTGAGGATGAATGATGTCATTATCTACTCTTTCTGTCGTAGTCGGGGGATTGTCTCGAAGGGCTCCTCGCTCATCAGGGGCATCTCCATTCTCAGGGTTGTCGTTTTCAGGTATTCGTTGGATTTGGTGGGTGTTCTGCATTATTCTTCTTAAATTCGTGGGTAGGAGCGATGCCTCCTGCGTCGTATTCATTGTTGGTTTTCTCTCGGCAATGAGGAGCGCCTCTAGCAGGCGCAGACGCCGTTATTTTATCGACGTTATGTTGACGACACTTTTGTCCTTTTTAAAGAACGTCACCACTGTGACCAGTTTTTGCAGTATGCTAATTCACTACATAATAACATTAAATTTACTTATGAATGAGAAAATAATAACCAGTTATCCTTTTTAGACACCATCGTCATCCGTGAGGACAAGAGATTTCATACTGGTGTGTTCTACAAGAAAACCTTTACTGGTCTTGGACAGAATTTTTACAGTTCGTGCTTTTATAATTTTAAATTGAATTCCCTGTCCACTCTCCTCCACAGAGCCATAACACTTACATCCGACTGGCATCTTTTTCACAAGGAAATAGGTTTTCTCTATGATAATTTTAAATCCAACTGTTATCCATCCAATTTATTTTTAAAGTATGTTAAGAAAGCATTGGATAAGTCCTTTCACCCTCCTGCTACCACACACTTGGCACATAAATTAACATATTATATATAAGTTTTCTGTTCACGCATGACACCTCTTTCCTACCCAATCTAAAAAGGATTTTAACGAATTATTTTCCTGCAGTTGACGTGAAGCTCATATTTAAGAATCCAAGAACTATTGGCGGTATGTTTCGTCACAAAGAAAAACTGCCCCCTTTAATGCAGTCCGGTGTTGTTTATTTATTTACTTGCTGTCAATGCCATTGTCAGACATACGTGGGAAACACACGCCGACTGCTTAAGGTCAGATGTGACGCACATATTGGCATTAGCTTTCGCACTGGGTGCAAGTTGTCTAATCCCGAAACATCAAATATTAGAAACCACATAAAACTATGCAAAAGTAAAATAAACTATAATGATTTTAAGATTATACTAACCAGTCAACACGAACACCACCTCCCTATTCTTGAATCGTTAGCGATCAAAAAGCTTGTTCCCTCTTTGAACAATCATTCCTCGTCCACGCCCCTGTATATAACTTAAACCACACCCCACCTTATGTTTATTGTTTTTCATACAGCAACTGAACTTCGAGGAATAAGGTCTGTTAGTTAAATTTTTTTATTTCTTTCTCTTTTCTTTAACAATTTTATTTTAGGTTTACCTTTTTTACTGATGTTTTACTTTATCATATTTTATTTGTACATATATCCTAAATTTTCTTGCTGTATTTGTATATTTTACTTTGTATTTTTAGCCTTGAGGATGAGACAAGGATCTCGAAACGTAGGCCGCCCTGAATAAAGGAAAACCATGTACCAAGCTGTCTGCTTTAGTGCCTTCTTGCTATTTTGCTGAGGAATAGCCTCGCTTTCACACCACTGTATATATACATACATACACACACACAAACACACACACACACACACACACACACACACATATATATATATATATATATATATATATATATATATATATATATATATATATATATATATATATATATATATATATATATATATATATATATATATATCAATATATATATATATATATATATATATATATATATATATATATATATATATATATATATGCTTTAAAAATCACAGTAGATGCTCGAGACTTCAGTGTGTAAGCGAATCCCACAGGAAAATGAGAGGCAGAAGGTCAGTACCAAGCGCTTTCACGTTCATTAACTCATCGTCTGGGCACAGACGTGAAAGCGCCTGGTACTGAACTTCTGCCTCTCATTTTCCCGTGGGATTCTCATATATATATATATATATATATATATATATATATATATATATATATATATATATATATATATATATATATATATATATATATATATATATATATATATATATATATATATATATATATATATATATATATATATATATATATATATATACTCTGTACGTGTGTGTGATTTTCTTTAAAATGTTTTCTTACCCATTGTAATTTATTTATTAATTTTACCGTTAGACGTTTCGTACACCATATTCACTGGGGTAAGAAACCACCGGCGTGCCGAGTAGAAAATCCCTACCCCGTGACCGGAGTAAGTTACCGACCATCGTGCTGTCGTGTATATTTATCGATTCCCATTTTACAAACATGGCATTAATGACAGAAAATAACGTTTTCGCTTGCTGTAGGATGGTTTTGCAAGCAACGTTTGAATAAAATGCGAAGAAAAATGGAAATAAATTACGAAAATGAGTTGTGATAAAAACTGTTGATCTAACAAATATCGTAATGGAACATTGTGCATAGGGAAGCATAAATTATGGAAATGAAGATACAGGTGATTAGCAGTCACATGATTATGGGAATGTAGGTTTTCTTTGTTAAAATTCATGTAAACATTTTACATTATTGCATTTATCTTCACAGGACATGTACTTAGTAAAGTTAACTCAAAAACTGTATTGAAGTAGTTTTTTATGGTGCTGTCTACAGTCACTATGGATGACGTCATGACACAAATATAGCCTCGAAAGTATTATAAGTTTGCAGCACTCGTTAGTTAATCACATGTGAAATGAATTTGTAAATTTGTACGAAAAGAGAATCTATAATAATAAAATCCGGTAGGGTAAGAGAGACATAACACAAACACTCTCCTCCTGCAAACTTGTTTGTACGCCCTTGGAGGGTGCGGGGTAGTTAGGGGATCGGTAGGGTAGGGGAGACATGACACATCTACCCTCCTCCTGCAAACCTGTTTGTCCGCACAAGGTGGAGGCGAGGTAGGTAGGGGATCAGGAGGATAGGGGAGACATGACGGGCAACGCCAAGTTCCAGCGTATCGTAACGCGCTCCATCAAGCTTGTTTATAAATAAGGAGTAACCTATGCCTCAAAGAAATATTTTTCCATGTTATGGCCATTGGCATTAAACATATATCAAATCAGTCCTAAAGAAAACAAGACAGCGAATAAATGTAATAGATGAATTGGAGTTAACCGTCTAGGATGAGAGGAGAGAAAAATCAAGGAAACGAAAGTTGTATCAGATAAACAGAACTTACTCGGTGGAGAGGAGAAATCAATAAGATTCTCCTGTGCTGATGCCTTCCATTTCATTACACAACGCTGGATTGTCCTTTCTTTGTCTGTTTCGTTTTATCACCGTTCTTGCTGTCTGAAACTGTTTATCGTTGTTGTCATTATCGTGCACCCACGTACAATCGTATTAGACGTAAAAAACCACTCAAGATCAACCTTTTGAGAAATCGTATCAGTAACTCTATTTATGATAGGTTTTCAATGACGTGGATGACATTTCTGCAAAAGTAAATGATCATCTTCGAATATATTTCTTTCTGATATATACTGCACGAGTGACTACGGAATTAATGTTTATGCAGAGTTAAACAACCAAGGGTTTTCAGAACTTCCAAATCCTCATCCTTGTTTTGAGGAACAGAAATTGTTGTCAGTACTTTTTAACGCGATCTGCGTCTCCATACGCATAAATCTCTGGTGCCTTCTCAGAGTGTTTACATAACAGTGATTATAATTCATTTAAATATGAATGGCTGGGACCCCAAGCGTAATCCTTGAAAATTAGTAGCTAAATTTAGCTTCTAAAGTAAATCCCATTGCTGCCTGCGACATTGAATTACGAGCAAAGGGAAGTATTTAGGGTTAACATTTCGTAAAAGCGGAGACGGAAGAGAACTGTTTAAACAGCGAGTGCCTTAGGCCAAGGAGAGGAAACAGTCAGATAATGAAATGTCTTCCTGAGATTAAAGAATCCGCAGAAAGATTGTATTTGAATGTAAGTGACTAATTCTCTGCGACAAAGAAACGTCATCTGAATTATATTGAGAGGACAAAGATGGAAACGTCATCTGAATTATATTGAGAGTACAAAGATGGAAACGTCATCCGAATTTTATTGAGAGTACAAAGATGGAAACGTCATCTGAATTATATTGAGAGTACAAAGATGGAAACGTCACCTGAATTTTATTGAGAGTACAAAGATGGAAACCTCATCTGAATTTTATTGAGAGGACAAAGATGGAAACGTCCTGTGAGTTATATTGAGAGTACAAAGATGAAAACGTCATCTGAATCATATTGAGAGTACAAAGATGGAAACGTCATTGGAATTTTATTGAGAGTACAAAGATGGAAACGTCATCCGAATTTTATTGAGAGTACAAAGGTGGAGACGTCATCTGAATTATATTGAGAGTACAAAGATGGAAACGTCATGTGAATTATATTGAGAGTACAATGGTGGAAACGTCATCAGAATTATATTGTGAGTACAAAGATAGAAACGTCATCCGAGTTTTATTGAGAGTACAAAGATGGAAACGTCATCTGAATTATATGGAGAGTACAAAGCTGGAAACGTCATCTGAATTATATTGAAAGTACAAAGCTTGAAACGTCACCTGAATTATATTGAAAGTACAAAGATGGAAACGTCATCTGAATTATATGGAGAGTACAAAGCTGGAAACGTCATCTAAATTATATTGAGAGTACAAAGCTGGAAACGTCATCTGAATTATATTGAAAGTACAAAGATGGAAACGTCATGTGAATTATATTGAGAGTACAATGGTGGAAACGTCATCAGAATTATATTGTGAGTACAAAGATAGAAACGTCATCCGAGTTTTATTGAGAGTACAAAGATGGAAACGTCATCTGAATTATATGGAGAGTACAAAGCTGGAAACGTCATCTGAATTATATTGAAAGTACAAAGATGGAAACGTTATCTGAATTATATGGAGAGTACAAAGCTGGAAACGTCATCTGAATTATACTGAAAGTACAAAGATGGAAACGTCATCTGAATTATATGGAGAGTACAAAGCTGGAAACGTCATCTGAATTATATTGAAAGTACAAAGATGGAAACGTCATCTGAATTATATGGAGAGTACAAAGCTGGAAACGTCATCTGAATTTTATGGAGAGTACAAAGCTGGAAACGTCATCTGAATTATATGGAGAGTACAAAGATGGAAACGCCATCTGAATTATATTGAAAGTACAAAGATGGAAACGTCACCTGAATTTTATTGAGAGTACTAAGATGGAAACGTCATCTGAATTATATTGAGAGTACAATGATGGAAACGTCACCTGAATTTTATTGAGAGTACAAAGATGGAAACGTCATCTGAATTATATTGAGAGTACAATGATGGAAACGTCATGTGAGTTATACTGAGAGTACAAAGATGGAAACGTCATCTGAATTATATTGAGAGTACAAAGCTGGAAACGTCATCTGAATTCTAGTGAAAGTACAAAGATGGAAACGTCACCTGAATTTTATTGAGAGTACAAAGATGGAAACGTCATCTGAATTATATTGAGAGTACAATGATGGAAACGTCATGTGAGTTATACTGAGAGTACAAAGATGGAAACGACATCTGAATTATATTGAGAGTACAAAGATGGGGATGTCCTCTGAATTATATTGAGAGTACAAAGATGGAGACGTCATCTGAATCATATTGAGGGTCTAAAAATAGAAACGTCGTCTGAATTATATTGAGAGTACAAAGATGGAAACGACATCTGAATTTTATTGAGAGGACAAAGATGTTCGTGGAGGATAGTGTGAATGCCCGTATTTTTAGTATCTTCTATTTCTTTGAAGTTGTGTATTCGTTTTTTTTTTTTATACACATCGATGCGCTTCTACACATTTTTTTATACATATACTTATTTAAAGCCAATTGTGCATTGTGAAGTACGAAACTAATTTGACCACTATAATTTAAGGTTTTTATTTAATTATTATGAATTTAAAGCTTTTTCTTATACTTGTTATTTGCATATGTTTTAGTATTCCTAATGGAAAAATTTAGTGATTTATTCTTCCATTGTCTGCTCTTCACCAACTAAGTGTCATTATTATCCATCGCCGTGCGGTGATAAATTTCAGAACTGCTTGACTTTAGCGACTATTTATTCCCACTGTGAACATTATCCTAACAAACTTTTTCATTATAATGTATTATGCCTAGAGTGCAAAGTGCTGTTTATAGGCCAATAAACTGTCTGACTTTACATTGATGCGATATTTTTCATTGTCATAATATTTACAGATAAGAAAAAACGTAATTGAAATTTAAGATTACTACCTGCTATTATCCAAAACAGCACATTTTAATGCTTGACTGTAAAAAAGTATTCGCCAAAACTAAAGTAAAACTATTATATTATTTTTATGGCATTTATATTATGATCAATTGTCTCTGTAGCTTTGCATAGTTTATTATTTATTTCAACACTTGTGCAGTAAAGCATATTTATGTCATTCCTTAATGCTATAGCTACAACAACAATAATAATAATAATAATAATAATAATAATAATAATAATAATAATAATAATAATAATAATAACATAGGTAGCAGACCACCTTTCAAGCATGTAGAATTGAAGGTGATAGCAGCATCAATTGCATTCAATTTATATGGAGTTTTCTCTATTTTTCTGATACCTGATTTTTCAGGGTTACTGCATTCTGTCAGTAAATCTCCGATGTTTGTTATTTTTGGAGAGGAAAGCAGTTGCAAACTTTGGTAGTTTTATTTCGGATGAATAATCTATATATATCTGTTGCAGAGTAACGATTATTGTAACTGAAATCTGGAGGTCATCCTCCGTGGAGTAGTTATTCTTCAGACGAGAATCCCTCTTTCCACTGTCGCAAACGTTGAATGGCTGGAACTGCCTTAGTGGTTGGTTTTAGAGCCTAATTTTCCTTACACAGTTGAAACTCCATTTGTCTTTCTTTAGGCTGTACATGATTTAAACACTCTCTCTCTCTCTCTCTCTCTCTCTCTCTCTCTCTCTCTCTCTCTCTCTCTCTCTCTCTCTCTCTCTCTCTCTCTCTCTCTCTCTCTCTATTTCTAAAGGTATACGAGCCTTTTCTCGACCTTTAACTGCGTTATCATTTAATCTTAGTCATAGCTTCTAGATTATTACTTATAATGGTAGGCCGAAGAAGGAATGGAAGCTACAGATATGAAACCTAGATTAACAGAGAATATCAAAACATAAAATCCAAAAACAAATTAAACCCCACATAGAAGACACTGTTGTATTTCTTCACACTGAGACGTAATACCTTTGGATGCAAGCGACTTACATTTCTCCCCGAGTTCAATTCCGTTTAGGAATTAGATACTGGTGGTCCAATATCGGACGACGGACGAATTGAATTCTGAACAACCAGGAGGCCTGGGATATAAGAATAGCGAATTCCTCAAATTTGTAAAATGTCATAACCTGGGCTCAAGTTTTACATTCGGTTACCCAAACATCCAGTGACCCTCCCCGTAGGGGGGTTAGTGTAGTCAGTGCACCTAACGGGGTGCACTGTAGGCATTACTAGAGGTTCTTTGTAGCGTCCCAGTGTCATATATTCAGATTGTAAAAGTCCTCTGGAAGCCCTGAACAATTATAATTCATCCCATCCTTTAGCACAGAAGGCTCAGGCGTGGCTGTTTCGCATTTCGTGTAACGTAAAACAGTATGTTCTTGTTGGGTTCCTCGTCATGCTGGGATCCCAGTCAATGAAGAAGCAGACAGAGAGGCAAAGAATGCCTGCACCCAAGGTGAAATTGATATAAATAGAGTGCCCCACTTAGATATGAAAATCTCTATTCGCAAATATATACTAAGTGGCAGGAGCGATGGTCATCTCCCCTTCATGCTATTAATAAGTGAAGAACTGTCAGACCTCAAATATTATTTTGGCAATCATCCTGTTAGAGCGACAGGGAAACTGAAGCTATTCTAACAAGGCTGAGGATTGGTCACTACCGACTGGCACAGTTTTCTTCTTGACAATAGTATAGTGGTCCAGTTTGTGTTCACCGTGATAACCATTTGACAGTTGAGCACATTCTGGTTCACTGCACCAGGTATGCTAATGAGAGGCGGATGTACCATTTAGATGGTGAAACCACGACAAAAATTTTAGGACACAGCATTGGTGTTGCCCCTGCTTTGAATTTTTTTAAAGGCTTGTGGTTTTTATGAAAATATCTTATAATTTTATGTAGATATGTCTTTTTTATCTTATTTATGGCAGTTTAAATTCCATAAGAAATTAAGTTTCTTCAGCTTTGCCTTTTTAAACATTGATCTTTAGAATATAAATTTTAAACTCATTATTTACATAATTATCACTTTCATTCATTCTCCTTATAGCAGTGAATGACCTTATGGGTCCCAGCGCTTGGCTTTCTGCCTAAATCATATTCCATTCCGTTCCTTTGCAGCGTCCCTTCGGCCCCTAGCTGCAACCCCTTTCATTCCTTTTATTGTACCTCCATTCTTATTATCTTTCTTTTATCTTTTTACTCACCCTCCCCAAACAATTATTTCTTAGTGCAATTGCAATGTTTTCCTCCTGTTACATCTTTCAAATCTACCTACTCTCAATTTACTTTCCAGCGCTGAATGACCTCATAAGTCCCAGTGCTTGGCCTTTGGCCTAAACTCTACGTTCCATTCCAATGATTGGAGTGTAACTGACTGTTCTGGCCAGTCCCATGAGAGGTTGTTGTTTTGACCCTGTGGTGTGATTAAGCTGCCTGATGATAATGATTGATTGTTCAGGATGCATATTCATAACAAATTTGTAAACAGAAATTTTAATATTTATGAATAAAAAGTCCGTAGATTATAGTGCAATGCCATTCACGTTGGCTGTGAAATTATATAAGTGTTTTGTTTCTCAAAGCTAGAGAAACCTTCCCGGTAATAAAGGAGAAAGTTTATTCGAATTCCTCTTGGTATGAAAGGGCTAGAGAAAACTTACCGGTAATGAAGGAGAAAGTTTATTCGAATTCCTCTTGGTATGAAAGGCATATTTGTCGACGTAGAAAAACCAGGATGACATTCTGCCCACAGGGATGAATTTTTCTTTATAAGAAGAAACTATATTCAAAGTATATGTGGGAAAATAGATATACAAGAAAATGTTACATATATAGCAGTCAACAAGATATCGGAAATTTCAAAGAAAAGAAATAAAAGACGAACTGGGAAACAAAAAACTCTCTCATACAAAGAGAAAGTTACTGGAAATTCAATGTCATCTTAAAGAAACTGTAACACGCGAATTCCACGAATATTTATGAATAAAGTTGAAAGAAAAATCCTTTTTGAAATATCTGATTGATATTTTTTCCTCAGTTTTAATCATTGGGTTTTTGGTATCAGACATGGCAGCAAATTTTATCTTTAGTTTTTCAAAGTAAATACTGTTATTAGTGTTTTATTAATCATTTATAAAAAAAATCTGGCATTTGAAGGTGGTTGAAAAAAACAGTAGGTCAGGAAGAATGAAAAACATACCCTTCATTCATAAAAAGTTAACGTTTCTCATTTGTTTCGGAATATACGAACTCTTTAGCTTTTTATACTGCTATGAATGTAATAGTAATTGAGTTTTAGAGTCACATAAAAGCCTGCTACACAGGCTGAACATAAATGCAACGGATGCGGTCCCTGGTTTTTACCTTTTGTCCACATTTATGATAAATGACGTAATTATTTACAGTGTTTTATTGTGCAAGTGTCAGTTTTGGTAAATGTCATTTACTAGTTTATTCAGAGTGACATCTTAATGTTTTTATAGTAATAAACAGTTATTTTTAACATAAAATTAGGAATAGAGCAACGCAGAATTCCAAAGACATGAACGTAAGAATTACATGCAAAAGCTAAATATTGGCAGGCAATGAAACCTCAGAGAACTTTAGGTGGCAAGGTCCTCTCAAGAAAGAGACACAAGATGTTTTGGCTTTGAACAAAAACAAGGTAAATCTTACAGCTCTAGATCAGACAGCTATTCTTAGCCTGTAAACAGGGGCTGTTGCACCATCAGAGGCTCATACTTCAGGCTCATAAAACTGGCGATGAGACATTTCTGAAGTTTAGAACAGACCATCCGGAAACTGAATTACGTAGTAATAAATTTCGTGACAGTTTGCACAGAGATTGTAGTCATTCTGTAACATCAGAAAGACGGGAATATTACACTAGGTACAGGATAAAGCTGATAGAAGCCTTTTCTGCCACCTGATCATTGTATACTTTTGATGCTCTCTAAAAACTTTATCAAAGCAGGATGACTCACTGAAAAAATGAACAAAGTAGCTCCTGCCAGAGAATATGAAAATAGTGCGTCTAACGGTGATGACCTTCAGCAGCATCCAGCTTGCATCAATGATGGAATGAGCATCGTCCAGAAATTGTAAGGAGATGCCGTGAACAAAGCCTTGCATGAGGATGCAAGTAGTAAATGGATTCCTGCTGTTCAAGCCATGTACTGGAAGACATCAGTTCAAAAGTTACCGCTCGGTAAAATCATGAATCCACAAGAGAATTGCACTAGTATCAGTTTTGTAGAGAGAGAGAGAGAGAGAGAGAGAGAGAGAGAGAGAGAGAGAGAGAGAGAGAGAGAGAGAGAGAGAGCATGTTCGACAAAAACCATTGTATTTAAAACCTGAAATACTATTCCCACAAGGCTATCACGGTGTTTGCTTTTCAAGAAGTACCTTACCAATGAAAAAAAGATGAAACTTGCCCGAAAAACGTGTTTCAGTCACCCTATCTTTCCCATGAATTATCTTTCGATCACTAGCTTCAACCTGCTGCAATCGAACAACAATCAGGTACCTGACTCTCTGCTTAGGTAAACCAAGGCGCGGTGAATCTAGCAGAATGTGGCCGAATCGTTCCACCCTCGTTTGGATTGAGAAACCGTCTTTTGCTTGTGCATTAGTAATAATGGCGAGAGAGAGAGAGAGAGAGAGAGAGAGAGAGAGAGAGAGAGAGAGAGAGAGAGAGAGAGAGAGAGAGAGAGAGAGAGAGAAGGGTGGGGGGGGCCGGGTTGATGTGGGCGTTTGCATGCTAGCCATAATGATCCAACATAGTTGAAAATCGTGCAGCAGAAATTATATTGATGTCAAGAGATGATAATTATGATTGAAGGTTTAGGATATGAGATGATATCTCAGAGAAGAAAAATGCTGGATGCCGGGGTATCTTTTTCAGAGTAACAAAGCTTTATTTTAGTGGTTGATTCTTTTGTTTGTTCCAGCTCTTGAAATTACTAATCTTCACAAGACGAGATCCATGTGGAACGAATTTATGAAAAAGGACTTGCTTCTGCTGTTGTTTTCTTTTACTTCTAATCTTTTCTTAGTGAATGCGATTTTACAAGCTGTGTGTTTGTGTATTGTTTTAGATTTCTTCTAAATGTTTAAAAGTATTATGTATAATTTAGATAGGAAGCTGAATTACTGTAAAATGAAGAGGTGATAAAGAAGCCAAAAAGGAATTCCCATTAAAAAAAGCGAGAAAAACCGGTCTAAAAATAGTCGATTCATAACCAGCTCTTCCACCTCTGTGCTCCATGATAAGACCCAAATTACGTTAGTTGGAGGTGGTTGCAATATCGCCATTCCGTTGCATTCAAATGCAACATCAACATGGAAGGTTTAATCTCATAAACAAATTGGCTGTTTGGCACTTGTGCAGCGAAATCATTTTTCTTCTCATTCTCTTTAATTTGGCTCTAGTAAGCGCTCGTGTATATCTGCTGTTTGGTATTCCTTCTGCAAAGACATTCGTCACTTCCTTTGTGAGACCTTATTCTAATGCAGTTTCCTCTGGCCGTAATTCAATAAAGGCTTAATTGTAGAATTTACATATGTGGAGATTGATTCGAATTTATTATATGTTTTAAGTCTAAAGCAGTTTATAATGAGGTCAATTATAATTAATATTTTTTTTATCCTCAGACGGCTGGTGCATACACAAAATGGAAAGCTTTTATTTTGACTCATTATTTGCTGAAACATAACCTAGTTTTTGTTGCTTCAGTATTTTAAGTATACCTTATATCAACATACTACTTAACAAGTTTTAGGTGTGATGATATTGTTCATATCCATGAGGAGCGTGAAACTGGGTTCGACTTACTTCTTGTGACCCTTCTGTTCAGGTGTATGAAGAGTCTAATGTTGCGGAAGTTCTTTCTTAAGCAATGTTAATGAAATGTATCTTAGTTTTTTTGAATTGCTGTGCATAAACGGGGGATCCAAACACCCGCCCGCCCTATAGAATTGGCAAGATAACTCTCAAAACTTTTACCATTTCAGTGGTTTGAGAAGTGAACTGAACCAAAATAGCACAAAAATAGCAAAATTTTTATCACCATCGAAATATCCCAATGGTTACAGTTCTTCACCAGCCTGTGTTATTGAAAAAAGATATTTGTATTTTTCATGAGAAATGACGTTTGCTTGTACATGTTATTTAGATTTTAATTTTCGTTTCCAGTTCAACATTGAAGCATAAAATTTCGTGTAACGTAAAGAAAGTATTTTTCTTCTTGAATTATTTGTGATCCAGATTATATTACTGAATCTATGTATTATATAACTTTTCGGTAGGTGGTAAAAAGTAAAAAAGTTGACATTCTTAAATTTCTGGCGTAATCGAAGTATTCGATTAATCAACCAACTCTCTCTCTCTCTCTCTCTCTCTCTCTCTCTCTCTCTCTAACACACGCACACACACACACACACACACACACACACACACACACACATATATATATATATATATATATATATATATATATATATATATATATATATATATATATATGTGTGTGTGTGTGTGTGTGTGTGTGTGTATGTGTGTGTGTGTGAGAGAGAGAGAGAGAGAGAGAGAGAGAGAGAGAGAGAGAGAGAGAGAGAGAGTTGAAGCGTTAACGTAAGTAAAAGAAAATGTTTGCAAAATGTAGCTTAGAAAAATAGAGGAAAATGCCACGAGAATCTATTAAGAAACGCCAAGAACAGAAGAGGAAGAATTCGCACAAAATATCCTGAGGGGGAAAAAGTTTAATGCCATTCGTGTGTTAGCAGTCGGGAGATCGGCCGAGGCCAGAAAAGATATGCAGTTAAAAATAGATCTCTTGTGAAAACAGCCTGATATTTTTTTTAATATATCTGGAAGAAGACGATACAGATGAAAATTCTTCTGAGATGGGGAAACGAAGACATATTATTATATTGAGTGACACACACATGCTTATACATATTTTTACGATTTTTACCTGGGGAAATGCTTACCATGAGCCAGTTATAGACTCAAAATGAATGATTTTGTTACTTACCTCTATTTTTGGATAAAATCTGACTGCTGTTGATTCAGGAAATCGTAAAAAACAAGGAAAAAGGGGGGAATTTATCTGAGCTGAGGGCTCTACTCACAAGGTGTTTGTAAGTAAACACGTTAAGGTAAGTTTAAAATTACGTGTATTTACATGAAATGAAATATCAGAAGATGAAATCGGCTAATCAGACATGCAAGGCCTGAGAGGTTAATTATAGCTGGGAAAACTTGAAAGTATATCCATCGGTGTGACGATGCTGACACAAGGCACAGTCAAGAGAGATTTCCACGGCTATCAGACCCTCTGTAAATGGAGAGATTCACGAATTAAAAGCCAATAAGGACGCAGTAAAATATACACAGGACAAGACGAGCGCAGAGGATGCCAAGAAGCCTTGAACACACGATATCATTTAAACACAAGCATTTCTGTAACATTGCCCTAACAAGGCAAGATTGATGTGGAAACAATGGCACTTAGAAATGGAAATAGGAAGTTTAGCACGAGAATTAAAAGAGTTTGACTGACTGGAAGAACCTTTGCAACAGATCACTTTACCTTGTAGAAGAGGTGGCTTCAGCGAGGGTAATGGCTGCGGAGGAAGGGCTAAGGGCTTCACGGTAAGAAGACTAAAGGTCCTTACAAGATAGGACCACGTGGTAGGGCATGGCTCTCTGAAGGAGAAAATGGAAGGGGGAGATGTGTCTCGCTCGCATCCAGCAGTGTGTGTCTCTCTTGTTCCTTCGGTGAGACCCTTATATGACTTCGGTCCGGGGTCAGGCGGTTATCCACAGGTAGCTTGGTCATTTATGACTCAAGTTCCAGGTGCGCATGCCAGCTGTCCTTTTCTCTTAATCTGCATCCCCGGCGTTTAGGCTCCTCACAACCTTGTGTCTGTGTAAACAGAAGTTTCCCGCAGGCATATGCTCGAGAAGAGAAAGTTGAAAGGCGATTAAAAGATTAAGGGAGAGGCCTATATTCCTTTTGCCCTTCCTTGTCAGGCAGTGCCCAAAATGCACTGTTGTATTTTCCAGCTATAAATGAAGCATTTGATGGCTGGGGTCTTGAGAAAATATATAATAATAATAATAATAATAATATATATACATATATAATATATATATAATGTATGTAATGTATTTTCAATTAGGTAAATATAAATTTATTCGTAGAAAGTACAAACAGTTTTATGGCGCAATGGCGTGACTCCTGGACATCTTGGAATTCTTTAACTTTAATGAACGGTGGAGTTCAGGTGCTCTACCAATAAACAGAACAGAATTCTCTCTCTCTCTCTCTCTCTCTCTCTCTCTCTCTCTCTCTCTCTCTCTCTCTCTCTCTCTCTCTCTCTCTCTCTCTCTCTTCCCGTGCTCTCATATATTTAGCAAGTTTATTTAAATTAGCGTAAAAGTTATCAACTATTCATTATTACACAAAAGAACGAAATACTACGAGTGAAATTTTTAAGACAAAATCATATATTAACTGGAATTCATCAACATGTATAAAAAACTGACTTGGCCCTATTTGAGAGAAGAACCTACTTTCTAGGTGACCTGATTGATTTCACGGAAGGAAATTCAACCGTGAGAGATAAGCTTCAAGCGACGTCCAACGAGAGACGGGGAAAGCAAAAAGCTGAAGCATGGTCATGCATCGGACTTTTGCTTTCAGAAAAACGATTTATGTTATTAAAGCTGACCGTATATTGTGTTTCTTAAACTCCCTAAACACTCCCTCAAAAGCGAACAGTGCCAATTAGCACGATAAATATCTTATAATCAATGTCAGTCTAGAAACAAGCAGATTTAAGAGTCGTGACTGAACCGATTACAGATATATAAAGGAAAACTATATTAAAAATTCCCCTGGATAATTGAAATACGATCATGTAAATGAACTATGATTATGAATGCTGTAAAATGTGTTTTTAAAGATATGATTTTGTCTAAAAAACTATAAATAATATAGTTTGTCAATGATATTATGTGATAAAAGTTAATATATACTACAACTCTTCTTCTAAAGATAAAGAAAATATACTGGATCTTTACATTCAAGGGAAATTACTGCGCCGTGCTAACAGAGACGTTTAAGTTTGCCATAAAGTTCCGAAAAGTTAAATGAACTAAGTAAACAGAAGGGTATTCAAGAAATAAAATGAGATCCCGGATGTTTAAGGATCTTTATGGAACCTAGCGACCGCACAAGACAGGCAATTACGTGTCCTGCAAAAAATAAGATTAGTGATGTTATTACACTAAAAGGACACATCAAGGAGATACTAAGGCGATGGTGGATAAGGAACGAGAGAGAGAGAGAGAGAGAGAGAGAGAGAGAGAGAGAGAGAGAGAGAGAGAGGGGGGGGGGGGCGCTGTACACTTACATATGCATCCATATACTTGCTTACATTTATTTCTAAACTTACTTTTTCGTGTAAACCTGCATACGTGTGATTCTTTTGTAATCTGACGTCAGTGTTAAAGGAAAATGGTGTTACATTTCAAACTAAGATTTAAGTCTTACGACTAGCTCACTTTGTGAATGGCGTAAGTCAAGTTTCATATATTTAAAAGTACAATATACAGGATTGGAAGAAAAAAATGCAAAATAAGAGAGAGAGAGAGAGTGAGAGAGAGAGAGAGAAGCAACAGTACGTACGATTTCATATTATTTGTACATAAAGTAGATAAATACATAGAAGGGAAAAAAACATTTCCAAATAACAAACTATGGTCCCATAACAAACCACTCGGGGAACCACCATGCAACTAAGACAGATGAGCAAAGCCGGTATCTCCTCTACTCGAAACAGAATATGAAAGCAAGAGTGACGTGGATGAAGATTTAGCTCTTTTAAACCTCCAGTCCTTCAGCCCATGTCCCCGGAGAGGACGTTCATGTACGCCATATTTCCAAATATGAAGGTACGAAGAAAGAAATACTGAACAGATAAAAAAAATTGACTTTAAGGCCATTGAAGTCATAAATTGGACTTTCAAGTGGAGAGGGACGCTACCGTATTTTACTGAATAAAACAATTTAAAGCAAATGTATCGGAAACATTTTCTAAATAAAACAAGCAAAACATGCGCCGGAGTTTTCTGTACAGCGTATAATGCTGTATGAAACTCTCAGCCACGGCCCATGAAACTCTCAGACGCGGCCCATAAAACTTTCAGCCACGGGCCGGTGGTAGCTTCTGTTGTTGGCATCTGTAGCGGTGCCAGAAGCACCGCCATGGCTAACTTTAACCTTAAATAATTTAGAAATTAAGACTAGACGGTTGTAATTTGGTATGTTTAATGATTGGATGGTAGATGATCAACATACCAATTTGCAGCCCTCTAGCCTCGGTAGCTTTTAAGACCTAAGCACGGACGGACAGACAAATGGCCATCTCAATAGTTTTCTTTTACAGAAAACTAAAAGCAACAAATCGCAAACTTTATGGACAAAGTGTTTATGTGTGTAGCGGTGGTAAGGGGGAATGAGCACCGAAAGTGAAGTTTACCCAAAAACTGAGGTTATTTAATGTGTAGTTGCATGACAGGAGAGCGTGCTAAGGAAGGTGAACAGGGTAGTCAAGAGGGAAGTGGGGCAGATATAATGAAAGTAACAGGAAGGTGAACAAAGACTTTAGGGAGAATAAAAATTGAAAGTCGAATTATAAAAGAAATTCAAACAGATGACACAAAGAAAAACAGAGAAAAGACAGTGCATGTTTATACAATGAATGTGGTGTGCGGATCACGTTTTGTTATTGAACAAGTATGTTAGGAGTTTGGAAGTAAAGGGGAAATATTTTGTATAGCATAAATGGAGTGGAAATGTGTAGGGTGCTGAGAGTAATGATATTAAAGATAAGATAGTAAGAGCAATTTAAAGTGTTTAAATGAAAGTCAACCGTTTTGAAGGATACGTGGGTGGGAGAATGCTGGTTTGGAGTAAAAGTGGGTGTGAGATGAGGATGAGTTATGTCTCCATGGGTGTGTAATACCTTCACAGACAGATGTAAAAAGTCAGAGAAGTGGCATTAGATGTAGATGCAAAGGTGTCGATAAAAATTTAAGTTATAAACTTAGTAAGGAAATGGTTAATGTTAGCGGATGATACAGTAATGAGTAAGAGTAAAGTTATAAGGGTACATGAAGACTAGGAACACAGGTCAATGTACAGTGATGGTTAGTGGAATATTGGAAGCGGCTGATTCATTTGAGGTGAGCTGCAGAATATATAAGGCAAGAAAGGTAGCATGCTGTCTTGAACTGTCTAAAGGCCTGTCCACACTAGGAAACATTGTTTGGAAACAAAGTTTGCGAACAGTTTGCAAACAGTTTGGAAACAGTTTGCAAACAGTTTGGAAATTGTTTGGAAACAAAGTTTGCAAACAGTTTGGAAACTGTTTGGAAACAGTTTAGAAACACTTTTTACCGTATATTTGTTTCCCATCCAGAATGGAAAACATTTAGTGTTTCTGTGTGTATATGTATATATACACATGTATAATGTACGTATATATATGTATGTATGTATGTATACGTGTATATATGTATGTGTATATATAATTACATATATACACTTAAACATTCATACTTATAAATGTGTATATATATATATATATATATATATATATATATATATATATATATATATATATATATATATATATATATATATATATATACATATATATATATATATATATATATATATATTATATATATATATATATATATATATATATTATATATATATATATATATATATATATATATATATATATATATATATATATATATATATATATATATATATATATATATATATATATATATATATATATATATATATATATATATATGTACATATACATACACGCCAAAAGCAAGTCAGCATGACACGCTCCTTTTCCTAAAAACTTCCTCACCCATCTCTTTTTCTTTCTCTTTCCCTTATCCCTCCTTGAGTGCATTAAAACTGCCAAGTAAAATACAGAGGCTGCTGCACCAGCAGGCATCCTGACGACAACCGAGGTCTGGACAGGAAACATTGTTTGCAAACAGTTTCCAAGCTGTTTGGAAACGGTTTCCAAACTGTTTACAAACAGTTTCCAAGAAACTGTTTTCAACCAGTTTGCAAACTTTGTTTCCAAACAATGTTTCCTAGTGTGGACAGGCCTTAAGAAGCAAAGTTGAAATTGTTTACATGCAAATGAACAAAAAATAATTGAAGCTGTGGAAGTGAACTGTTGATATTGAATACGCAGTGAAAGAATAAGTGTAGTGTGAAGCATGGAGACAGGTAACAGTGGTAAAACAGGGCAGCTTAGGTGAAAAGATAAATTAGAGTATTCTGAGATGATGGTCAAATGAAAAGTAGTAGAAAAAAGGTTTGCGAAGAGTGTATAGTTCAATAGTTTCACGGGAGTGGAGGGAAGGCAGGCCTAGAGAGGTTTGGGCAGGTGGCAGGAGAGAAGTATCAGAAAGTAAGGGCTTTAATGTCTTGAGAGTGTAAGAATGCATGCAAGAAAAAGGTGAAAGGCGCATTGTATGGATTGAAATTCGAGGCGCCATTGGTGAGTTCTGTGTAGATGAAAGGAGTACCTGGCGTAGTGGAAGCTTTACTACCCAACAGGTGGTCCATTCGACGACTAACCATTAAAGCGGGAATGTGGAAATTACTACCGCGGGTTTTATTTATTTATTTCTTTTTGACCACCCTCTTTTACAGGAAGAGACTTAAACTTATACGCACGCATACACACGCACACACACACACACGCACACACACACACACACACACACACACACACACACACACACACACATATATATATATATATATATATATATATATATATATATATATATATATATATATATATATATATATATATATATATATATATATATATATATTGCATACACACATATATACGTATTGATGTTTGTGCTTCATACTCGTTTTTTCATCTCTCTCTCTCTCTCTCTCTCTCTCTCTCTCTCTCTTTCTCTCTCTCTCTCTCTCTCTCTCTCTCTCTCTCTCATCAATCGCATATTTCACAGTATTTCTAGCAATCTTAGATATTGTTCGGCTGCCTTTAACTTAGCTCACTTTCTCTTATCAAACTCTGTTTTTCTTACGTTTGCAAATAATTGAGTCTTAGATTTTCCAGCCTTGTTACGCATCATAAATATGACAGATATTTGCTTTCTTTCAAAACATTCCATTGTGCAAAACAATAACATGATTTTACTTTATCATATCTTTACGATCAAGCACCGCATTTCATTTCTTGCTGAGTTCTTCGTTAAATGTAGTTACTTTTCATTTTGCTTTACCGTCCATCTGTACTGTTCTATAGATTTGTTGAATCGGTTGTAGAAAGAAGGGAAGCGCGCATGCTCATACGCAAGTGAATAAGTTTAATTAGTCCAGGAATAAAATAAATGTGAAAACAATATGAAGGAATGAAGCTTTAATGGTGTGTTGGAGGGAGTACCTTTAGTATAGTAAATATTGCACTGAAGACAGGTAAATGCAAAGGACAGGGGTAATTAGTGAAAGGACGGTAGAGTAAAATATGGAAAATAGAGGTGCCGTATGAGGAGATCGCAGTCTTGCGTCGATGGATTATTTTGAAGAATTGCTGAACGAGTGAGAGATCCGAAAGATGCAAGAGAAAAAGTGACTAATGAAAACGCATGACTGTCGGGGTGGCTGGTGATAATGCTGTGATACCACCAGTGGGTCAGAGAGTGATGATAACTCAAGAGTAGATGGAGTTGGGTTCTTGGTAGAGCTAATACTAGAATTGACAAACATGAGATGCTGTAGAAGACCATTTTTAGTTTTCTGTAAAAGAAAAATACTGAGATGGCTTTTTGTCTGTCTGTCCGGCCTCAGATCTTTAAAACTACTGAGGCTAGGGGGCAGCAAATTGGTGTGTTGATCATCCACCTACCATCATCAAACATACCAAATTTCAACCCTCTAGCCTTAGTTTTTATTCTGTTTAAGGTTAAAGTTAGCCATGGTCGTGAGTCTGGCGCCGCTGTAGGTGCCAACAAGACAGTCCACCACCGATCTGTGGCTGAAAGTTTCATGGGCCGCGGCTGAGAGTTTCATGGGCCATGGCTGAGAGTTCCATACAGCATTATACGCTGTACAGAAAACTCGATTGCTCCGAAGAAGCTTCGGCGCATTTTTCACTTGTTTTTATAGTAACTACATTTCTTGATTAATGCTAATCTTGTGTCAGAATTAGTAGAAAGAGTGGTGCTGGTTTGGTGTATAGTGGGCTGAGACAAGTGTGTGTGTGTCGTTTCATATTCTGTTGTATGGAGTCATGAGTGAAACTGCTGGGAAAGACACGAGGCGCTTTTGTATTAAACCCTCTTTCCCCCTAAACCAGTCTCTCTCTCACCTGTAAGTTCGAACACACGCTCTGTTTCCAGTCTGTATCTCATCCCTGTCATTTATTTCGTGGCCAATAACCTTACCATTCAAAAAAAATTAATTCAAATTAATCAGTAACTTACTCGGGTATCTTGTGGACAGAATTACAAGCAATCAGTCCAGTCCTTCCCCGACCCCACAAAGAGAAAGAGAAAGAGAGTTAGAGAGAGAGGTGTTGGGGGGGTGGGGGGGAGCTCAAACACGTCGGGAATGCATAACAGTTTTCCTTATTGGTTACAATTCCTTCGCTAAGTGCCCAGTCGTTTTAAGATCCTCCATCCGGAAGTATAGTGCAATAGGTCAAGACTGTCACAAACAACCCCCCTCCCTCCCAGCCCCCCCTCCCCACCCCAACCAGTCTAGACTTTTAGTCATATCCGGTCAAAGGCGAGTTGCAGGGAGAAGGTTATATATATGATAATGCATCGCAACTCTCGGTTGTGTCCCCTGTCCCAAAGGACCCGACATTCGAATATCATAACAAATGGACTTTGAAATATTCCTTCTGAAACTCCAGCTGCATTTGATATGGACGTTTGGCTGTTTGTTACGCTTCTCTCTCTCTCTCTCTCTCTCTCTCTCTCTCTCTCTCTCTCTCTCTCTCTCTCTCTCTCTCTCACTGAGATTTTAATGGCGGACGTAACTCATAATTACATTAGTTGAATATATGCTTAGGTAGTTACGCGAATGTTATTCACACCCAGAATGCGAACGTGAGTAGGCAGGCCTGTTTTCTGAGTGATAAGAGATTAATTTATATTGAATTATAAATAAATTCTACGTTAATCATTATATAGAAAATTTATCCTTATTTTTCAAGTGTATCTGAAGTCTCTTACGAGCTGTTTCATTGTCTATTTGCTTAATGTTTCCCTTCTATTCACCGTGATAATTAAATTATAAAAGGAGCAAAGGACATCTGTTCTAACAAATTTTAAGTTAGTTGCTAGAATTTAAATTTATTTTTTGGTCGTAACTGTCCTTTATTTTTGTATTGAGATAGACATAAACTTCATTATAACTTAAATTCCTATACCCTTTCCTTTTAAATAGGCAAATAACAGGTTATAAGTTTTATTCTTTGACAGCGCAGAGAGCAAGCGCTTAGATCTTACATGAGTCAGCAGTGTAACACATTATTCATCTTACCATAAACGTAATGTTTTTTCTAAGTACCTACATGTAAAAGCAGGTGTATCCCCAGACAATAGAAGTGTCTGTTAGATATCTTCAAGGTGCTGGAAATGCATAGTTGTATTTGCTACTGGCTCCGTTAAAATATAAAAAAAAACATAATTGCAATTGATGTATACTTAATTTAAACAAAATTATCTGTACATTGAAAAATGTGTTTCAATCTCTCTCTCTCTCTCTCTCTCTCTCTCTCTCTCTCTCTCTCTCTCTCTCTCTCTCTCTCTCTCTCTCTCCCCATTCAGCATGTTACTAGTTTTAACTACATATTTTCAGTAGGGCCGTTAGAAATTTTCAGCCATAATGCATCGTTGTAATTCGTATCCTTGAAATGTATACCATTATTATTATTATTATTATTATTATTATTATTATTATTATTATTATTATTATTATTATTATTATTATTATTATTAGTCTAAATTGTATGAAAATTAAGTTTAAGCTGGCTACCAACTCACTTTGATGTCATGGACAAGGACTGGTCGACACGCTTGTTAATGTCATGTCATCGAATATATTCCGAGGAGAATTACTTTGCCATGTGGTAACATATCGTGTCCTGGCAACATAACGCTAAGAAATCGTCTGTAATTTTGTCCGGTGTGTTGACAGACGGCGATATTGCAATCTTCATACTCGATTCAGCTGAAATTTGGAAATAAGAGAAATAAGCGAATATCAATGGAAATACCATAATACTCAATCCAATTGTGGAATTACTTTTGCCACTAGAGAATTAACCACTGTAGTGTTATAGCATTTGCAACTGTTCGTTAACACTGATGAATGGTATACCCATTTGATCATAACGCATTCTTTGATCCATGAATATAGGGTTGATTCCGACTCTACTTTTCATATTTGTGTTAAATTCAGCTTCAGTACACAACATCGAAATCAGACAAATTCGGTATTATAGCATAGTACGAAATTTGACTAGATATATACATTTATGTATAGATACACACACACACACACACACACACACACACACACACACACACACACACACATATATATATATATATATATATATATATATATATATATATATATATATATATATATATATATATATATATATATATATATATATATATATATATATATATATATATATATATATATATATATTACTGGTCACTTATACTAGACATATAGGTATTTGTAATGTTAATAATTACCTCTTAATTAATATATATATATATATATATATATATATATATATATATATATATATATATATATATATATATATATATATATATATATATATTACTGGTCACTTATACTAGACATATAGGTATTTGTAATGTTAATAATTACCTCTTAATTAATATATACATATTTATATATATTTTACTGGTCACTTATACTAGACATATATGTATTTGTAATGTTAATTACCTCTCAACTAATCAAATTTCCTCAGTACATTCTTAAGTAAGCTATAAACCGATTTACAGTCTTTCGCTCCTCTAGATCCGAATATATCCATAACCTTTCGGACATAATACGTCTAAGACTTACCTATAGAGGTAAATAATGTTACAGTTGCTGTCATTTTGAATAAATGTAATTATAGCGCTTTTATGTGCTGAGTTTGACATTTGACCTTACAGTATGACATATGAATTTATTCGTTTGTATAAAGCACACTGTTGTATTCGACAAACGATTTCTTTAGAAAATGGAAATATTCATAACGATTATAAGTAACTTAGATCATTGTTTCTGTGTGGTATTGCACAAAATCAATATGTTATCTGTTGTATGGATACAGTTGATTTCATAAACTGTTAAAGATGCAACAGCAAGTGCTATAATATGGTGATGAATCTCTAAGGTATTAATCTTGTTATAAGTGAAGACTTTTCGAAGAAATTCGTCGATAGGTCTGTGGTTGATTTTTTGAAATCTGTTTTTTTCGACATATTTATTTGTAAATGTTTTGGTAGAGCCTCCATTCCTTTTGTCACATCCCTACAGTGTATCTATTGGGTAACGTATAAGCTTGTTTCTGACACATTAAACTATATTATATATAACCTATTCCATATATTTTCATCCGCCATTATTGCATAGGTCTAAACAATATCATTTACTGTATATTTTGGTGTTTGTGCTAACATGCCGTTACATCATGTACCAAATCTTTGATGTATCGCTGGACAAAAGCGATTGCTCATATAATCGGTTTATTTATGAAGGCTTTTGCTCCGAATAACTCGCAAATCCCGCTTTGTTTTGTAGGTTATATGATGCGCCGAAATAGTGCTTTGATTCAATGACGTCGACAGTTTTTGTACATTATCCATATTTAAAAAAAAAAAAAAGTCACCAAATTACTGCTGTTCTGAGCCTGCAAATGGAGATAAATATAAAGTTACTAAAAGTTATAAAAACAGTATTACATTAAACATGACTGATGTCTCATTGACGTTACTTTGATAGTTAATCTTTAAAAATCTGTTGCTGATTTCTCGCTTTGAGTAACATTGCTTTCTACTATTCATATTATATTCGGAGCTGCTTTTTCTTATGCTAAGAACGCATTTTGTTTTTTTTTTCTTTTACGTCTTCATTTACCCATAATGTACAAAGCGCAGATATATTTATCATATTTAGCCATTATATGAAAATATCGCGATCACTACCCTAGCTGATGCCTTTGGTATTGAGTGGTCCATTGTCCATTGCCCTCACCCCAGTTTTTCTCCACGAAGATGCATATCTGCAACAGGGATGATCTTCTCAAGGAGCGATGCCAAATTGTGGTGCCTTGCATTTGAGTTAGTGGGGGCTTTAGTGTCTCGGGGACTTTATTTGATAGGTGTTTGTAGATTTGTTGGAATAGGATATGTGTCATTCAAGACATGCGTTATATTTCGCTCATACAGTTCCTATTAAATTCCTGAGTTGACAGGTGTCTTAGGCACTGTCCTGTGCTGTACGCGATACCTGAACGAGACACTGATTTTTCATAAGTGCCTCTTGATGGCAGCCTCCTGAAGAGGGCTGAGTATCCTCTTGACAAATACATCATTGCCATTCCAAAATTGGTTTCGGGTAGAGATATATGAAAGGTAGACCATGTCAGCCGTCTTAAGAAAGTTATGCATCTTGGAGCTCGGGTTATTCTACACAAGGAGTCTTCATGTTTTTCCTTGTGAAATGGGTAATAGGAGTGATATTTTTCATATATTTTAATCTGTGTGTATGGTTGGATATAATTTCCTTTAAAATTCGCTATTCGCCATAGTGCTTCATATAGATGTGGGCAACGGTAGTAGCTTTTGATTTTTTTTTTATCCTATCAGGAAGTGGTAAATCATCTTATATATAAATTTATGTTCGTGTACATGTATGAACATAAATAAATGATGTAACAAACAATCCGTATAAAGTAATAAAAACTCAGAACCTTGGTAATGTAACAGAACCCCCTAATATAAGAGAACAGCATGAATAACTCCATCCCTTTCTGTGCTTCTCTCTTTCCGAGACAAACCATGATAGACAAGCCGTCAGCCCCCGTACATCTTAATTAAGGTTACAATCTGTGCTGGGCTTACTGCATCCCCTGAAAAACTAACACGTCACTAATGTGAAAATGGAGCCTCTCGAAAACCTTTACATATTTCACTCTATGGTAAGTCATTCAATTCAGGCATTACCCACTCGTGGCACAGCTTTGCACGGAATCCATGCATTAAGAGCAGCAACAAAGAAAAAGGAAAATCGCTAATCCTTGTAATAAGGACAACTAATGCAGTATATATCAGCGACAAAAATTTAATAATAAAACTTATTATAGATTATACTAGAGCTATTCGACATGACAGGAGCCTAATTAAACACACACACACATACACACACGCACGCACGCGCGCGCGCACACACACACACACACACACACACACCAACACACGCGCGCGGAGAGAGAGAGAGAGAGAGAGAGAGAGAGAGAGAGAGAGAGAGAGAAATGGGGGAGGGGGGGGGGACTGATTCCACTTAGCTTGACACGATATTTTTCGAAAGAGATGAACACGAAGTTCATTTGTTGCAGCCCAAAATAACCGAAATTTATAGTCGCCTGGGTCACCCGGTTCTCCACAGGCGATGTCACAAGAGCTTGTTCAGTTATTGCTTTGTCTTCAGGTCCTTTTACTCACAGGGGTTCTGTTCTGTAATACTTCTGTCTGTGCTACTGACGGGCACCAGACGGTTTGTTTTGAGACCCCTGTATTTTCCTATAAACCTTTTGTAGGATCATTTACCTCAGGTGGGAAGAATATTTTACTGGATTCTCAGTTGATGGAATCCTCCGGAATTCCTCCACGCCCCCCAAACCGAGGCATTTAATCCTAAGTCTATTCCATGTCCATGCATAAAGTATGAAAAGAATATACGAGTAAACACAAGAAAAATAAACAATACTGTAATTCCCAAATCACACAGTGGGAAGGGCGATGCCGGCGCTGCACATTCAACCCGGAACAGAATACGAGATTAAGGGTGACATGAAGGCAGCGGTAACTCTTTTAAACCCTAGTCCATCAGACAACCCCTCAGGGAGCGAACGTTTGTTCTCGTTATATTCCAGAAAAGGAAGACAGAAGGAAAGTCATACTAGATGGGACAAAGAGCTGAAATTAAAGTTGTATACAGAGTTTATGGACATTAAGGAGAAAAGATGATTTGACACGTTTCAAATAAATGTTTGAAGATTTTGCCATACCGGAAGATCCTAAAAAAATTTTATTCAAAGGCTTTAATTTGTTTTTATTGTTTTGGAAATTTATGTTTTTATTTATGATGCTTTGATGTGATTTTTCAATTAGGCATGGTCTATTGAGACAAAAAAAACTTTTTACTTCATATCAGCCGTGGATTTACTAAAGTTATACAAATATAACGTAGCAGATATAAACGATATCCAAATGCCGTTGTCTTATCCAAGGACGATGAAAAACAAGGAAAATTTCTAATTTTTGGCATTAGAAGTTACAAACAGTTAATGAAAGTGCAAGCGAAGGCTTACGAGTAAGAATTAACAGAGTAAATTCTATCTATGACCTCAATGCAAATGTTGGACATTTTTCTTATAGAAGTGAGTAAAACATGCAGTATTCTCTGCTGAAAAAGAGGATATCAGGAAGAGTTCAGGACGATGTCATTAATCATATAAACCAATGTAATAACTTTATAATAGATAAATTAGGCCGAAATATAAAAGTAATATTCAAGAGTGGCATGAATGAGGCCTTCATGTGCAAACATCTTCAACAGCAGATTTGATGGAAAAAAGACACAATTTAAAATTTTGTGCTAACAAAAGATAACTGGGAAACAAAATATGATACATTGCAGATATTTGCATTTTAGTACTAAACAATGAATAGAAATAATGGCAAAGAGTACCGGGGTATTTTTAGAGTTTACAAGAACAAAGTACATTCCTAGGTGAAGAGTTAAGTTTAATTAGCAAACTTACTCAAGTCTGTAAGTGAATCTCGCTTTGTAATGTTATAACAGTGACAAAAAAAAAAATTATGTCGCAGAAAGTAAGGGTGTGTGGTAAATTTTCATGTATTTTTTTTATTGTAGAAGTTAAAACAATTGGTTATTAATTGGAAACACAGCCGATAATTTTTTTTTTTTTTTTTTGGAGAGATACACTGAACCTGAACCTGCTCTGTTTCCGTCAGGAAGTAAAAAGCGCGACTTATCTATTAGTTGAAAAAGACCGTGATAGAAGCCGATCTTTTAGCCGATTTTTTCATACTTACCCAAGGAATCATGCAGAATACAATGCAGGACAAAAGCCTTGCTGGACTGCCATGGGGCGTTGTAATTCTGGAAGAATTTTTTTTTTTCCTTTTAGCAATGCAGGAGATCAGGATTCCAGATTCTTTTCTGCTATGGAAAAGCTTTCATTGCAAGAAAAGAAGCATGGCAAGTTCTAGCAAATTTGAAAGACTTAAATAGCAACAGAGGGAGGGACCAAACACTGCTGATGCAATCGCTGATTCAATCAGAAGGTAGGAGGCATGTA
>JANJGK010000005.1:19146729-19159229 GCA_039081455.1 Macrobrachium rosenbergii | reverse complement strand
TATATATATATATATATATATATATATATATATATATATATATATATATATATATATATATATATATATATATATATATATATATATATATATGTAGGAAGCAATTATAGAGAGAGCACAAAAAGGAGAGAGAGAGAGAGAGAGAGAGAGAGTATATTAAAATGATAATCATAATCATTATCATGATCACACTAAGCCCTGAAACCCCGACCGACTAATCCATAATTAGGGCTGAATACACTTCAATGATCTCATTAAAAATTTCACCATTGTCTGTTTTTACTTTTTTCAAGATCAGGGAATACCGTGTAAACGGAATTGCGGTGTTAAGTGGAGTCCATTCAGTAGTTAATGAGGCTATTCGCCCAGCACACGGCATCTATTAGCAAGGTTAACAAATCGGATCATTATTTCGTCATTCAATATTCAGCGAAATTCTCAAATCTTGTTGGCGGCAGCAGGATGAAAATTTCTTTGCTTGCTTGTAAAATCGTATGTTTACTAATTGCTATTCGTTAATTACTGTTCGTCGATGTCAGTCTCGTGGCGCATGCATGTAGCCATATGTACTATCTCATATATATACTTACACAGACGCACTCGAATATATATATATATATATATATATATATATATATATATATATATATATATATATATATATATATATATATATATATATATATATATATATATATATATATATATATATATATATATATATATATTATATATATACTATATACGCAATTCGTGGTTTACCCACTAGCCAGTTCGTGACCTCGTACAAGAGACCTTGTCATATAATCATAAAAAATAATGCCAAATACATAATTCATGGAAATTAATCTTAGAGTTTATAAGGAAATGAAGCAGAGAAAAGTGTCTGGCTTAAGCTTATTTCGAATTACCAGTTCTAGCCTTGAAGGCTCCAGGCGTTATCATATTGGTAATTATCCGCTTAATTACTGCTTAATATGACATGCATACCATGCATGCTGTTCTTTGACGTCTTTATTTTCCATTAAAAGAAAAATTTTATATTTAGTGAGGGGAAAAAGTACTCATTTGGAATATACATAAAACTTCAGTGATGACTGTTACTTATGCTACTCCTCTCTCTCTCTCTCTCTCTCTCTCTCTCTCTCTCTGTCTCTCACTGTTTTATCGTAAAAAAATAATTTTAATATTCTGTTTCTTATTCATTTGTTGCACTCTGCGAAGTCATGCCTGTTGTAATGGTGAAATATATCAGCGTCAGTATTTAATTATCTACTCCATTCCTTTTGTTTTCCAATTGTTTTATTAGATATTCTTTGTCTTCATTAAATGCATCCCGCCATCAGTTCTCATTACCTTTCGATGAAATGGAACCACGTTTTATAATGTGTCAGCAAGAAACCTTTGTTCCATTCTCTTTGTTCTTCCCTGATAAGTTTCATTTTCTTCTGCTATTAATCTGCATTCTTCTTGACTAAGAATACGCAAGAGATTTTCGTGGGAGTCTCTTTGTCAGTGTCTCAATTCCTGAGGACCATCTTATTCCACGGGTATTATCAACAAAGCTATCATTTTCATTCTCTCTCTCTCTCTCTCTCTCTCTCTCTCTCTCTCTCTCTCTCTCTCTCTCTCTCTCTCAAGTAAACGGGGTTCATTAGAGATTTTATTTTTATTTCTCTCCGGCAGGAAGACTGTGAGTCACAAATTCAGTAAGATTGTTTGGAATGTTCTTTTTCATTTCATTCTTCCATTATCTAGTCTCACTGTATTTTGTAACTTTACAAGACCACGTAAAACACTATATACGTATATATATATATATATATATATATATATATATATATATATATATATATATATATATATATATATATATATATATATATATATATATATATATACATCTCTGCAAGTGCTCTATTCGAGCACACGACCACGATAATTCACTTTCCTAAGTTGAATAAAACATTAAATCAGGTTCCTGATAACTGATGTTTGAAGCCATTTGCCAACGCATTGCGATTAAGTCATTAATTTCCTGGTATCGAATGGGTCGAATTGCTATGCTGATAGATTTGCATTATTCGACTGTTACATCAACCATTTTAACGTTAAACAGTTTTACTGGCTTGGAAGTCAGTGATTATTTTTAAAAGTAAAATGATATTGCATCCGTGTTTTTAAATAAAATAGTTTCTCACATTTTATATTTGGTATTTTTGGAAAAGTAAGTACTGTCACTACCGCTGCTACAATTAACATCATGAACTTATACGACTGTCATTATTATGGTAAAGCTTATTAGAATCTATAATGCGGACGTTGGTAACTGGTGGTTCATTTGGATTCGTTAATGGGACATTATCATACCGCATTATCCCGACCGGTTTCCGCATTTTAATTTTTGGTCTCTGCGTTGACGTTCAAAGTAAAATCTGTTAAGTGTTAGGGGGTTATACGAGAATTTCATTACCCTTTCAAAGCAGATTAACGTTGATGATATGACCTTAAAAAGAAAAAGAGGCAGTATTGCTAGCTGTGAACAGTAACCTCAGAATCTAAAATTTAGCATCCTCCTCAAAGCCCATGATTTGTAACGGCTTTGGAAAAACTTGTAGAGGAACTCATTTTAAATGACCTGTAATAACAGAGTTTTGTTCTAGAAAAGTAGGAGCGTACTGTCTCCGTTGCTATAACAAGAGATTTACCTCAAAAGGCCCCTGAAAAAATAAACGATCTCGCGTTTCTTTGTAAAGCAGGTTGTCTGCTCAAAGTACGTTGTTCTAACGGAGCTATTATTTTTATTGCACGTGATCCTTATCATGTTGATATAAATAAGGAACTTTCTGTTGTACACCCGCACCTAGGAAATCCGGTCCTATCCTTGAGTTGAGTGCATGCGCTGCTCAAATGTAAGTTCTCATCACGTCGTCCAAGCAGCTCTTGAAAAACTTGCTCCCCTCATTCAAACATGAACTTAGACTTCTTAACTCTTAAAATGATAAGGATTAAACACGTGAACACTAGCGTCTCATTCTTCTAAATCATTTACAAACCTTCACCGCTTGCTTTCCTATACGATTTTCACATACTCTCATCATATTTCCTGGGACAAGGTTATGAAAGCGGGATTTTTGTTGAACATTAGCATCGAATTTATCGAAGTTGAAACTCATGGAATCCCTCTTATAACCTTCATTAGCTTAATCACTTCCATGTATAATTTTACCTCCCGAGTTTCTCTGCTGATCTCTGGCCTAAATATTTATAGAATGTGGAGGAATATAAATGAAAGTCAAATACTACAAGGGTGTGTCTGGTATAGTTCGTCTACAACGAAGTGGTTTTTACTAAACTTATGTAGATCGGCCAGGCTGAAGAATTGGAAAATCCGAGCTAACTCAGGAAGATAAATAACTGGCTTTATCCACAAGTTTAAACCATTTGTTTGCGGCTGTATAGCCAGCCGCATTGAAAATGTTAGTCAGAGGTAACTTCATTAGTTCTACGAATTGAACGGTTATGTTATTCCTCGAATAACGTGTTTTAAAGCAAAAAAAAAAAAAGATAGCCGAGTTCACCACGTTAATTTCAGTAGGCTTTTTGGCTCATTGCTTTTCATGGCGTCTATAATGTGTTTTGATTAGCTGTTTTTCATTTAAGCGAAATCGTAAGTGTAACGTAGAGGCTAAAGAAGCAACACTTTTGGCACACTGTTAAAAACTTTCAAACTTCAGTTTGAAGATACCAGTGCAGGACCTGGGACACCATTTCAGTCTACAACATCAGCTCGAAAACAAGAAATTTTCAGAATCCTCAGGCGACCGTTTTTCTCTCCTTCATTGGATACTGTCAAAATCGTGTCATCAGACGAAGTAATCAGTTGTTAAAAGGAGTAATTCTCTTAACCTTTTTTCTGCTTTTGAATTCGGCTTTTTTTTAGCCGTATCATTCGTAATTAGTTTCACACTGTTCTTTTTTTCTCTTAGATTTTGATTTTATGTTACAGGAGATGAATTTTTCGCTTATTACTTTAGCAATTTTTTTTTTCTTTTTTTATTTTCCTCTCTTCATACCTGTCACATATTTATTACTTCAGTATTTTTATCTTCGTTTTTTTTCATTATTTTCGTGTGGTGTCTGTCTCCTTAAAAAAAGGATCATCAAAGCATTAAAGAACATTTTGATTTTCTGATATTTATAATAAATATGTTAAAACACTTCATCTGATTCTTTTTTTTTTTTTTGCATGGTTTCATTTCTCGTTTCTGTGGAACAGATATATTGTGTTCCGCTTCCCTTCGCTTCTTCCAACACTAATTGTCAGTTACCTGCGACGCAGAAGTTTCATCTTCTGCTCTTTTGGCAACAGAACTTGTTTTCTTTTTGATTCCCTCACCCGTTAACCAAGAAAATTACCCTGGATGCGACGGAGCGATTCAGACTCTCAGATGTTCTATTCCATTTCTTTAAGAATTACATTTCTTTTGTGGAACGTGCATTGGTAATCGTATCATAGTTCCTTTATATTTATTTGTTGTTATAGTTGGCATGTGGCGGATTTTGGGGCATTTGCTTGCATTTTTGATGACTGCTTGGAAGCTATTCTTTGTAGAATATTTTATTATAGGCATTACTTTATAATGAACATTATTTTAGCGGCTGTTATTACGCCATAATTTCGCGGAACACTGTAAATTGCAATTTTAAGGAATCCCTGTTTTAAAGATAGTGTTATTCCAACACCTCTTCGACTTTCCACCAAGAACAACTTCGACAGTTTTGAGGAGTGAATTTTGACACTGGAGACTCAATGGAAGCCTTAAGGGATGCTAATAATGTAAGGCGTAAGTTCAAAGAGAAAAAATAGTCTTCAGGCCTGAAAACTACTGAATAAACTGAGTCCATATTTTTAAGATATATCTGGATTTCAATTATTCGTTATTATATTAGCGGCGAAAACTTTATTTCTGTAATATCCTGGACGTCATTTATTAGCTTAGGGAAGTATAAAATCTATTTAGTGATTATTATTTATCATCAAAATTATTTAGAAGCAATAAAATATTGGTAATATTTTGCAGTATATAAAATGTAAAACATAGAATAATGATATAATGATTGGCAAAATAAGATTAAAATGCGGTAATAAAGTATCATGTTATAAGCATTCCATATTGCATGTACCACTAGTCTTGACTAATGTTCAGTCGACTCAACTCAACAGCCGATTTATCCTAGAAGATTTGGTATTTCCTACAAAATGTTCATAGCATAGACCAAGTTTTAGTGATGTTTATGATTATCCTTAAAACACTAATGACCAAACACACCATCTGAACATTATCTGTCAATATATTTCTTTCACTTAATAAGTGCTTGTAAAGTTCACCCTCTTAATGATAAAACCAATATTGAAATTCATTTCTCGGTATAATGTTGTTCGGATTCCACAATAAGCTATAGGTCCCGTTGCTAGGCAACCAACTGTTTCTTAGCCACGTAAAATAAGTCTAATCCTTCGGGCCAGCCCTAGGAGAGCTGATAATCAGTTCAGTGGTCTGGTTAAACTAAGGTATACTTAACTTTGCTATATCAAGCTTATGTTATTAATATGTTGATCATCCACCTCCAATCATCAAACATACCAAATTGCAGCCCTCTAGCCTCAGTAGTTTTTAATTTATTTAAGCTTCAAGTTAGCCATGATCATGAGTCTGGTACCGCTATAGGTACCAACAACACTGGCCACTATCCTGCCATGACTAAAAGTGTCATGGGCCGCGGCTGAGAGTGTCATGGACCGTGGCTGAGAGTTTCATACAACATTATACGCTGTACAGAAAACTCGATTGCGTTCGGAGCACTTTTTACTTGTTTCTTTGACGGGTGATGATAAATGGTGTATTCATTATGATAAATGGCGACTCAAGATAGCCGTAGGGGTTGAATGAGAGGAAGAGTTGAGAATCATTGCTCTAAGCCAACCATCCAGCGATTAGTGTTGGCAGGAGTATATAGGAAAAATGAAGGAAAGGGAATGATTGAGAGGAAAAAGGGTAGAGAATGGCCTGAAGGAAGCGGGGTGAATGGTCAGGAGTGAGGGATTTGGTTTCTTCAGCTAGGATGGGTACTGAAGGCAAATGGTGATTAATTGTAATCATCTGTCACTTGACAAAACTAAGAGGTATTCGTGTATTTATTATCACTATGTGTTTCGATAATTTGGAACAATACATAACATTTGTTTCACCCAGTCTCCTCATGTTTTGTGCAGTGCGTCATTAAATATGAACGTTTAAATGTCTTTTTATAAAACAACGAGTCAGTCATTTACGCATTTTTACGAATTCATCTCTCTCTCTCTCTCTCTCTCTCTCTCTCTCTCTCTCTCTCTCTCTCTCTCTCTCTCATTACGAGTTCTATGCACGCGTATGTGCGAGTGCAATTAAATATGCCTTATTCGTGATTTCCCTTCACCGCGCATAGGGCATGTCTGCGCAGATGTGTGTTAATTTGTCCAACAAATAGTGAAGTTGTATTAGAAACATTTTACATATACCTTTCTTTTACGTTTGTTAGCTCAAGTCTCGGGTTTTAATTCGTTGAATTTTTCCCTTACAGAGAAAGAGCGAGTTTGAGTCTCTGCTCAAAAATAAAGTAAGGACTTTTGTACCTATTTACTTTAACTGACATGCATATAAATCTTTATTTTTTTCACAAAGTTAACCTAATAAAGGCGGCATAAAATAGAATAAGTCAACAGCTTTCCCATGCCTTAAGGAAAAATATAATAGTATTTGGAATATGAAAAGAAAGGTTTTGTAGAACGCAGATAAATTCATAAAACACGAACACGCTAAAATAACCATAAAAAGACGAATATTGCATTTTTAATGTCATTGCTGGCACAAAACTCTTGAAATGAAAAGACTAACTCGTAGAAATAAACGTTTAAGATTTTTTTTTTGTTTTGTTTACAGAAAGCATAGCCAAAAGAGTCATTTAATAAAAGTAACATTTATTCCAAAGCTAGAAGCCATAAAACATTTACGGGTTAATGCTGCTAAAAGCGTGGACACATTCAAGTAAAGTTAGCTCATATCATGCTTTCTGTTTGTACCTCTATAAAGTATATCTCTGTTATTTTTTTTTATGAATTTTCTATGGAATAATGATATGATTTTAGGGGTGGATCCTGGGACTTGCTTGTTTGCTTTGTTTATTGATATTGTCACTGATCTGATTTTGAAGAAAATGATTGGTTCCTACTGACTGTAAAAGAAGGTATAGGCCTAATATAGGTTTTTGTTAGACGAAGCTGCACCCACTTTTTAGCCTTTCACTAGGACTCTACTCCAGCTTCATACCTTCCATCTCATTGTCCAACCATCTCTACCTGTTGCTTCGTAGTGGAACTACGAGATTTTCCCAGTTCCACCATTAGATCCTTGCTATTCATCTCATTAATTTTCTGTATCTTTTTATCTTGCTGTTCAGCCATTCAAAATCCCTCTTTTCGCTGTATTCAGCGCTGAATGACCGCAAGTACCCCAGTGCTTGGCAGCAGCTTAAATCTCATAAAATCATATATCAATTATGGGAAGTCTTCAAAGCGATAGTAAATGAAACTTGACAAGATCACAGAAATAAATTTCAACTGTTTTGAACAGAGAAGAAAATGGTGTGTTAAAGTTACAAAAACATCACCAATAACTCTCAATCCAGCAACATAACATTTCCATCAAAGAGGAAAGCTTTGGAAAACAAGAAGCTAACTCTGACGAGACACAATCTTGGTAATTGTACTTAAGCTTCAGAGACCTCTTGCTAACTTGTAGAGATGTCTTACTCATGTTGTGCTTCAGTGACCTAGAAAACTGTATAATAAGTGCCTTTATACCTATAATGCGACGGAATTATAGTGTGAGTAATGTTGTTATGAACATGTAAGACTACTTATTATGTATTGTATAAGTTTTATGAAAATTTTTTCCATTCTTGACTGGGTTGATAATTCCTATGGTATGACGGAAAATGAAGTACAGTCTAACAAACTCACAGAAAATGTTTACTTAAGCCAATTTTTTTTTTTAGGTACTAGGCTGCTGTAATTGTTGGTGCCGTTGTCAATATAGCATTATGCTTCCCTACTTTGACTGTAACTTGAATAATAATCTTCCACCTCGCTGCTTAAAAAGGAATATACTATACCATCCCAAACCATCAAGTTGTCTTGTTGAATGAGTAGCAAAAAGATGGAAACTTTCATAACCCCAGGAAAACCCATCAGAGAGCAAGCACATGGTAACTAAGGTTCTTCGTATTTTTAGGAATGCTGTACCTTGAGAAATATATATCCCTCGTCACAAATCCACGGGTCAGTTAGTTTGATTAGTCCTTACCCTACACATCGAGAAAATAGTATTTTCATGTATCATCAATTATTCATATGTAATTGCCCCAGGTCTTATTTGAAAGGCGTTCTAAGACCATTACATTAACTTTACATGAAGGACCTGGCTTCTCCTGGTCAGTCCAGACCTTTCCAGTGTAATATATATATATATATATATATATATATATATATATATATATATATATATATATATATATATATATATATATATCGTCTTTAAATTATCTAAATATTCGAAATTACAAGGAAAATGAAAGAAATATTTTATGTGGTTATAATACAATTGACTATTGCACAGAAGAGAAATTGCATAAAACATTTAGAAATTATAAACATTTAAGGCAAATAAGGGAAATTTCTAGCTTTCTAGCTTTCTGGTAATAGATTGCAACAGTTAACAAAATTACGTGTTCCTCAGACTCTGATAGATGACTGGCTATGAATCTTGCCTCCCTCAACCTCAATGAACTTTCTTCCATGGGCCTTTCTATCCTCAGTTAGTCCATAAACTCCTTGTAATCTCTACTTCGGTGGCCTAAACGGCACTTTACCTCAGTCTTTATTTGGGTTTCTTGCTCTTAAAGCCCCTGGAGAATTGATTGCTAACAACAAAAACATTTATGACTCATTAACAAGGCAGTGAAACAAAACGCACGAGGTCCGGAACAGTAAAGAGTATTTCCAGACCTTGTATCTAAAACTGGAATAGACCTATGAGTTGGAGGAAAGTATAGGCACATTAAGAAAAACAGTTGTTTCAAACCTTCTCAGGACAAAAGTTACTGCACAAACATACACACACTCTCTCTCTCTCTCTCTCTCTCTCTCTCTCTCTCTCTCTCTCTCTCTCTCTCTCTCTCTCTCTCTCTCTCTCTCTCTTTAACAATAAGTCTCAAGTTCAGTTCTAAAACTTTGCGCAGCGTTTATTGAATTACTCCGTTAAATTTCCTATTGTGCTTCTGTTAAATTAAATAGTGAATTCTGTGCTTATCTTTAGTCGACTATGGTGCGTCGTAGCCAGGTATTTCTGTTATAGTCTTCTACTTCAGGTATTTGCTCAACTATTCAATATTGTATGTGCATTAAATTCCCCCACGATACCCAGAGCTCTTAGACCATCTGGGTCTTCAGTTTAAGTCAGACTTTCTGTATTTAATCAGAGAATTTAGAAAAGCAAGACACTTCTAGATTAACGTTACGTTTTTATAATTACTGTCTTAAGTATCATTATCAGACAGATATATTTTTGAAGAAAACTTCCATTTCGATGAGAGTTTCTATCCCGATGAAAAGTTTGGCACTTAATCTCCTTAGACATAACGCAGACTCGTCCACGTCTTTATAACGAATACAGACGACAAAAAATTCACTAGAAATGGTTTGTACTACAGAGGATTAAGCTCAGGTTTGGGAGTTGAGTCGTTAAAAGCCTTGGCAAATCTAGCTTACGGAGTTTTACTCACTAAGGGATGGCTCTAAAAATAAACGAATTTTTAGTACAGAACGGAGATCCAAAACTACAGCCGGTTTGAGAACAAATATGGAGATTATTTGTTTCAGAGAGCCACGATGAATTCAGCAGGATTATAGAATGAGCCTTATGGATATCACAGTAGTTGTTTAGATATGATTACTTTCAGATTTTTTATTCTAATTTTTTTAATTATCTATTTATTTTTTTGCTGGATTTCTTTGGTAAGTGTCTACTGCACTATATGCCGGAGAAAGAAAGCAATTACAATTATAAATGAAGTTGCTTACGATCCTTTGTATTGCATCACTTTTAGAAATCCGTAATCATAAATTATTATCAGGGATCAGGAACTACACCAACCCGCAAGTGATTAGAAAAACACACACACTCTCTCTCTCTCTCTCTCTCTCTCTCTCTCTCTCTCTCTCTCTCTCTCTCTCTCTCTCTCTCTCTCTCTCTCTCTCTAAAATTAGATCTGCCTTCTTACTTTCATAACGCCACAATGATTTCTCAAAGTGAATAGAATATGCAATCAACGTAAAACAAACACCTTGGTGTTGCCCTTCTTATTTGCTTGACCCTTGTTTTATTTTATTTTATTTTATTTTTAAACACGGTACTCCATTGATCAGTGCTATTGGTGATGATCATGTTATTTCCTCATCAAATTACCCCGAGTCTCAGTGGATTAAGAAAAGTTTACAAACCGAGCAACTTATGGTAATCTAATCCATTCATCTGATCCATTACAAACTCGAAAGAGACATGTATACAAATTTAAAAGGCTTCGTCATGGCTTATTCATTTAAGAATATAAACTTTCAAAAATATTGCCGAGAATTTCTGAAGTTTTGGAAATTGTGTGGATTTTGTAGTTTTAATTTAAAGGAATAATGATAAATACTTGAAATGTAAAATAATGGACCAGAATAACAAATTACATTCCGATCCTACTATATTGTCCTTGAAACATTTTTGCTTCCATAAATATTTGTAATTTTATCTTTCATGAAAATTATCAAATGTAAAGCATTTCTAAATTTAAAGTAAGTCCAGTGTCGTCCTGGTCAGGACATTGCCAAGATATTGTAACCCCAGATTCTTCTTTAGGAGAAAGGCTGCGCAGCCAAAGCAACAGGTTACCATAATTCATCAGCGTTGCATAATATTTTTCTTTCGATCTGAAAGCATCGTCGCCTCTTTTTCCTAGACTGTGGAGGAAGGAACGCTGGCTGAGCACAACATCATTTCACGGAAGGCTAGGCCAACTGATAAGGAATACCGGCAATTCGCGGCAGAGCTACACCAATGGTCGAGGATAGATACGCGGCGGAATATGCATCGCCTTCCGAGAGAAGAATTTTACCCACATTTCTAAGAAGATTTGCAAAATCCATTCTATTCCGGTCTTGTTTTTGCAGGAGTTTCTGATGATTAATCAGGTTTATTCAGGGTAGCTCCCTTTTGGTGTGGGGACGGGGTTGAGTAGGAGTTTTATGGTGCCCTAGTTTTTTCTCCAATTTAGATTAATGTAGTAAAGTTTTGTTCCCTAATATACATGGGTAAATACTGAAGGACAGTTTCATGTATGCTCTTCCCATTCAATGTTTTATGCTATAAGGCATCTCTTTGGTTCACCCCTATCTAATGAATGATGCTGTATATGCATGTAAGTCTCTTGTATATAAGATATTTTTTGTCACATTTTCTGCTTCTGTATTCTTTTTCACTTGTCCAGTACGTGTCTAAATTGCAAATTCATTTGAATCCTATTTTTAGTTAACTTGCTTCTGAAACGAACGGTATAAGCTGTGTGTTATTTTCCCCGTAAACATCAAATGTAAAAGCTATCGAAAAATACTGAAAACCACCTTCCTTGAATCCTGATTACTTTTCATGTTTCATGAACATAATTGTAAATGCCATGGAAATAGTTATCGCTGACGAAATTGAACGACGTTCCATTATTACCTGTCTAGAGAGGAGGGATGAGACCCCAAAAGGAAATTCATAAGAAAAAGTCATCTTGCTGGGGAGACCTCCCTTTTCTATTTCACCGCTGAAAAATGGGCAGCTGTAAGCGAATGCAGGAGTAGCGCATAACTTTGCAATTCCATTCATGGAATGATTTTGGGTAACGAACGTTTTAGCGTCTGTCAGATAGCTGAAACAACGCACATCAGTAATTCTTCAGTCAACAGTATTTTACTGACATTTTTGGGATAATTAAGCGATCTGCAAGATTGATGCCAGGAGTGATGACTCCAGAACAAAAAATGGCAAGATTGATGCCAGGAGTGATGACACCAGAACAAAAAATGGCTGGAATGCAAAATATCAGGTCACGTTTGATTCTCTTCCATGATAATGCAATCCAAACAAGCAATAAACCATGGTTCGCCACCTCCCCAGAAAAATTCGGCAAGATTCTGTTAGGAATCTCATGTCCTCATTTTGGGACTATTAGGAGAAGGGTCAAACCACCAATGAGAAGTAGTGCATATTAGAAGTAGGACAGACAGAAGAAGAACGCAATGAAAGTGATAGCCTGGGAAGAACTGTGAATGGGAGTTCGGCTGCTTCAGAGTAATGCACCAGTAGCCGTGT
>JANJGK010000005.1:19134229-19144229 GCA_039081455.1 Macrobrachium rosenbergii | reverse complement strand
AAGAGTCATGGACTTAAAAACAGAAGTTTAAGAATAATACATCAGTTAAAAAACAACCTAAATTACAATAACAATGCCCAAATGAAAACAACAAAATATCTGGTAGTTGCCGGTACCACAGGTCACCCCAAAACAAGAGCAATTCCAGATTTTTCACGACAGAAACTTCGACAAATGGCGCCGTTCGCATATCTGAGTACACGTCAAGGGCTTGCCACACGTAGCATCCATGCGATATCTGACGTACCTGTGATAAAATTAATATATTCAAACCGGATCTTTCCCAGATAGTGACCCCCAAGGGTTTTCGGGGTTGTTATCTAGGGCTAATATTTCTTATGGGTCATTATCTTTATGATATCAACAGTCTTTGGTTATGCTTTCACGGTAATTCCTATTGGGCTTGTATTAAACACGCCGCAAGGGTGGATACAGACCGGGTTAAAACCCTTAGTGGTCACCTTCTAGGAAAGCTCCTTCAACCTTCTGTAACGGAGACCTTAAAAGTGAGGGTATAAGGTGAAACTATGCATTTAGGGACAGGATCATTTCTAAAAGACAGAGCTCAGTGAATGAAACAAAAGGGAAAATACAAATAATTATTTGTAAGAATATGCTGTAGAATAATGGGATGTGAAGACCATGCAGAAAGTAACATGGCACGTAATGCAGAATATAAATAATAGATAGCTTTCAAAATGTTGTTTAAAAAATGAGAGTCTTGTCGAAATGGTTTTCTGTTAAAAGGCGGCTTCAAGGGAACTCAGTGAATAGGAATATTCCGATAAATATACAGTGGTGTGTAATATTGAACCGATTAAGAACGCTAACAAAAGGGCTTCCACTAATTGTTGTAGGATTCTGACCAGGAGGGAAATGAATAGAATTTGAACGGTGAATCCGCTTCTAAATATAAGCAATATGATGGGAAACATTGAGCGAAATATATTAAACAATAATGTTTACAATATAACAATTCAAATAATAGTGCAAAAAATGAGAGAGACATATGCAGCAAAACAGGATGCTGAGGTTAAAAACATAAGGAAAATTCACACTGATAAGGAAGCAAAATCTCGGAAGGAAAATTTTCAAAAGAAGAAATATTTTTAGATGAATAAAGTAACATATAGGGCTCACTGAAAAGGTACCATAAAGGAAAACACTTGAACCATTTCGAAAATCAAATCTCCATTCATATGTATCTATTATTTGGATATGCGAAGCCAAGATAGAATGATTTATTTCAAGTTCTCCTTTATATTTGTACCTGAATGGAAAACTGAATTTCTTGCGCATTGCGCGACATTGTTCAATTCTTTTGTAATGTTCTGAGAATGAGAAACTATTTTGTTTTTCCTTTGTCATTCGTTGCGAAATATTTCTTTCTTGCTTTTGCTGCTATTATTTTCATTGTCTCTGCAAAATAGCTAAAAAGATGATACAACAAAGCTTTCATAAATAGACAAACGGTATACTGTTTCCTGTCTCCATTATGTTATATTTTATCGCTAACATTTCCGAATAATTTCCTCGTTGCTTGAATACGGGTGACATTTCTATTTGTAAATGTCCTTTGGAAAAAGAGAACATCGGTGGTATGGTATCTGATCTGAACACAGGCAGGAGATAAACTTGTTGACCTGAACAGTTCGTTCCTTCATCTAGTTTTGTTTTCCTTGGATTGTTTACATTTTTCTTGCTTTTACTGTTGTTAAATAGGTTACATGGGTCAGATTGAATGCCTCCTCTAATTTTACATGTTCATTGTGTTTATGTCATGTTTATCACGTGGTATATGAGATAATATTCTCATAGTCCTAAACAAGGAAGATATGAGGGAAATTCATTAAATAAAATATAGGGATTGAACTGCAGTCTAATGGAAGAAACAATAATATATATATATATATATATATATATATATATATATATATATATATATATATATATATATATATATATATATATATATATATTCAACTGTAATGGTCTACAATGGCAGATGAAACACAAAAAGTCTTAAATACTTATAGTACACACACACACACACACACATATATATATATATATATATATATATATATATATATATATATATATATATATATATATATATATATATATATATATGTGTGTGTGTGTGTGTGTGTGTGTGTGTGTGTGTGTGTGTGTGTGTGTGTGTGCATGTGTGTGTGTACTATAAGTTTTTATACATATTAATTACACACTTTACGGTGAAATCTTCAAACGTTTTATTACTGCTATTGTTTCCATTTTATTGCTCGTATTATTATTATTATTATTATTATTATTATTATTATTATTATTATTATTATTATTATTATTATTATTATTTCGGTGATGAAAGAAGTATGCACCGAGATTGTTTTGTATCAGATCGTTCTATCAAGAAAAGTACCACATCTATACTTACGCCGTTTCCAGGACTACTTATAAGCAAATTTATTTTATTAATGGACGTATTCACTGCCTGTTTGCGATTTAAATATTGTTCCCTTTTGTGAACAATGATAACGTTACAACTTTAAAAGTAATCAAAACACTTATAAGACTGTCTTACCTTGGAGGTACACTGTGTTTCAGGTTTGTAATACAATTGTATTTTGCGAGTAAAGCAGACTATGAAAAATTTATTGAACTGATATTTCAGTTTCTTAAAGATTTAAACGAGAACGTCAGAAACGAGAACGTCAGAATATAAGGGTTATATGAAACCTATTATACGTCCATGTCCTTTTAATTTTCTTAACTTCTCTTTTTTCTTTTCTATGAAAAGCTGGTACGTATTGATAATAAGAGAATACAGAGATAGTGAATCGTGGTGCGTATTGATAACAGGAAAACACAGAGAATTTCAGAATGCAATGACATGCCCTCTCCCCCAAGTACTGTGAAATCGCCAGATTCCACAACTATTACCCGCTATTCCATAAATCCCTCTACGGCCATTCCATAAAGTGCAACGATTAAGGAAATGGATTCCAGAATGACCGTCAGCTCTCGACCTCATTCTCTTTATATTTATCGCTCTATTTCACCTCGATAGTCTAATATGCCTATGAGTGTGAGCCTCGATGCCATTAATGCAGACATACATATCGCCTTCATCGAGAGAATATGAAATCTGAAATTGATAAGTGATCATTAAACCCAATGCATAAATGCTAGGAGACAAAAATATCTGCTGCCAATTATAGGAATTCAATTGTGAAACTTGTTTACTATGGAAATGTTAATGGAAATGGAAGAGAAAATTGTGAGGCAATTATTTTACATTTTTATTTTTTTCTTCTCATCGGTGAAAGATTTTGTTTGATTCGTTTACCTAAAATTCTTTTCTCTTCTCTCTCTCCCTCTCTCTCTCTCTCTCTCTCTCTCTCTCTCTCTCTCTCTCTCTCTGACACTAATTTTTTTTTTTTTTGGAGGAGCGTTTTCTTTTGTGATCTCCTGTTTTTTGTTAAACATTAAGCGAACCTTACGCGGTGCAATGAAGGCATTACTTAAACTAAAACGCTAGGCTTAATAAAACTTCTTTTATTTTTTATCACATGTAAACCTGATGGATGACTAATAGAGGGATTAACCTGATTGCTGTGAAAATTACCAACGATACTCCAGTAACTCCAAATGGAATAATGATGTATTTGTATTAGCGTTGCAAAATATCTAGAGTACATTTAAAACTAAAGCATCAGCAATACAAGGAGAGAGAGAGAGAGAGAGAGAGAGAGGAGAGAGAGAGAGAGAGAGAGGAGAGAGAGAGAGAGAGAGAGAGAGAGAGAGAGAGACAAGTTTGCTAAATGCATGGGTCATTACACCATTTTCACGAATTTTTTCATGATTTTCTTATGATTCCTGCATTATAAACTTGAATTTTACAAGCTGATAAGGGAAGCTGCAACGGCAAATAAAAACAAAGGTACAAGACATTTTAACTGAAAATAGTTGTAATCTTCATGACTTTATGGTGACATTTATGTTAAAATGAAGCGTCGCCTCCATTCACAGTATTTAACGTTTGCCTATATATATGATGCATGGTTATGGATGATATTTTCTTGATAAAAGGGGACGTCAATTAACTTTCGGAACAGAGGCAACCACTCATTAAAACCTCCAGGTTAACCTTTAATTTTCGTGGAAGCGCCAAAAACTGCCTTCTGTTCTTGGATGTCATAGCAAGGGCCATCTTTCCTAAAGCCTTTAGTAATCACTTATATACAACGGAAAAGTAAATGCCTTCAGGGTTGTCTGTATATTCCCGATATCTTTGTACGCTTTGTCTCATTTGGAGGGAAACTTAATAGACTACAGACACAATGAAACGTAAGAGGAATAAGCGTCAGTATACGATAAAGCGATAACGAAAAACAAACCAGATGGTCATGAAAATTATATATTATTCTATTTTGATTTTTGGCAAATAAAATATGTTCTGCTGGGAAGAATAACAAATGGCAGTTGAACGTTTGTTCAGAATGCTACCCCGTATCACAATATTTCATGATATTAAAAACTGATCGTATATTTTTCTGGGTGGAATTGTAAATGGAAGAAGGAAACATATTTAACACGTTTAAGCTCGAAAATTTAACATTAATCATAATTCGATGGGTGTCCCAATCGATGTTTTATGAAAAGTTGTACGAAAAGGCGGAAATTTTTTTTTTTACTGAGTAAGCGCTTCAGGAATTTGGGAAGGGAACGGAAACTATTCAGCTCTAGCGATTGTCCCTCCTCTGTTATCAACGCCAAATTTCTTTCCGTAATGGATTTTAGCGTTTTCCCACTGTTGATGGACGGTAAGAATCTGTTGTGTATTCATTTTCAATATGAAACATCAAAAATCCTTATTTAGCCTTGAAAGATACCTAAAATAGACCATGTGAAATGAGCTGAATATAGAATTTAGGCCGAAGGTCAAGCACTGGGACCTATGAGGCCATTCAGCACTGAAACTGAGATTGACAGTAAAAGGTTGGGAAAGTGTAACAGGAGGAAAACCTCGCAGTAGCACTATGAATCAATTGTTAGGAGAGGGTGGAAATTAAGCTGGAAAAAAGAATATGAGAGGAAGTACAGTAAAAGGAACGAAAGGGGTTACAGCTAGGGGTCGAAGACACGCTGCAAAGAACTCTAAGTAATGCTTACAGTGCACTGCATGAGGTGAACTGCCGGCACTTAACCCCAACGGGGTAGACCATGTGAAGAAGGTCATATCGATCGATTGCCTTCGGACCCTTGACTTCGAGGGTCTGCTGCGGCTCTTAATTACCGAAGACGTCTGCCGTTCCAACCTCCCTTAATAAGACAAGTGACGTGGGTTCGTGAATTCTAAGCTGATAGATCTGCATCGCTTCTGTGGCTTTCGTGCTGAGGTTTTACCAGGTCAGAATATTACCGATAATATCAAGAAATAACGAATGAGGGAAGTTCATTGTAATTCATCCTGGTTAAATGATCGTAACAGAATACAGCTCCGCGCTTTCTGAACACCTCCCAGAGAACTGAAGCACTTTAGAAGTAGGTGGGAAAAAAGTCTTTGTTTAAGCATGGGGGTTTTTGTAATAATGCAGTTAGCTTGAAAGAACGGAGAGAGTAAAACATAATGAGTTGTCGTGTTTAATAAAGAGTGACATTTTTTCCGAAACACGTAGTACGAAATTACACGTTTCAGATCCTAACGGCTTTCATGCTCGCTCTTATGAAAGAAGGAGAAATGAACTTTCAAGTGCAGCCGTGTCATTTCCCGTTGCCAGCAGCGACACAAACGCCATGAAGTATGAAACATGAGTAATATTTAAGTTGTGAGTATCTCTTCAGATGTAACTACAACTTAAGAATTCCTCTGCTCTCGTTATAACGGCAACAACTGCACGAAACAGCAACAACTGCACGAAACAGCCCAAAGCCCACAAAGTGCGCCATTCGTTCGTATATATCACTTAAATCATTTTTTGACTGGCCATGAGAGAGAGAGAGAGAGAGAGAGAGAGAGAGAGAGAGAGAGAGAGAGAGAGAGAGAGAGCAACATTATATTTTCTATACTCCCCTTTTTATGTTTTACATTGTGAATGTTTGGCCCAATAAAATTCAGACATGCTACATGCTCACAGACAGATACAAAGACACAGAAAGAGACACATCCACTCACATATATATACGCAGAAAGGTGCGATAAACACTCATGTTTAAGACTGAATTCGTTCCTGGGGCTTTTCCTTGTTCGGCTGCTTCTGTTCAAACTAAAAGATAGTGTACTGTATATTTCATTCCAGATAATAAAAAAAAAAGTCATTTTTATCAAGATAACTGGATATTTTCTAACTTGGAAAAAACAACGATGATAAAAAAAAAAAAGCCAGCGTCTACTTGATTGTAAGGGCATTTTTTTGTGTGTAAAATCAACGCAAAATTGGAAAGGAAAAATGCATTCCATGAGCAATTGTCCTTCTATGCAATAAATGCTTACAATTAAACCATAGTTGAAGAGAGTCATTTCCTCACCTCTTTACACACAAAAAAACACCTCTCTTAACACATTCATTCTGACAAACATATAACCACTATGTAGAGGTCTATAGCTTGTGGGTTAATTGGTTTCATTAGGTTTGGAACTGGGTTGACACATTAATGCTTCGAAAATAATTTACAGGGTTAAGCGGCATATCTTTAATGCAACTACATTCTTTCACATAGTAAACAAATGTAATGAGCTTATGTAGTAAGTTACAACGACTTTCTTCAAAGACTGAATCTTATATTTTTTTCATGCATAATTTTAAGATTGAGGCTGACAAAGTATCTATAATTCTTGTATACATAATAAATGTGACTAAAATCTAAAATTTTACTTCTATTTCATATGTCTCTTTTAATATAAAAATCAAATCAAGTTATATTACCATAGTAGTTCAAACACCATATTACAAAAACAAATAAAAAATCGGACTCTTTTCTCTCTCTCTCTCCCCTCGTCCCATCTTGTCCTTCCCCGTCCCAGTGTCTCTCTTCATTTGAACCCTGTCATGTAGAACCATCCGGTACATAATCCATTCCATTGTACATTCCATTACACATTTTTAAGGGGGTAATGGATTTAATTTTTTGCAACTGTCGCTGTCATAATTCTTATGATTTTGTTATTCGTGTTTCCGGGGTAATCTGGCTCGGTCTTATTGCATTTGCTGGTGGGTGTCATGTCGAAAATTCCTGCAAACGAATGTTATGTGGAGTATACCTGGGTTTTACAGTAACTCTCAGAGGATGGGTACGGTGTAACATTATTCTAAAAGAAAAGTGCATTTTCCTATTTATTTATTGATTTTTTAATTCATTTTTTTAAATAAGTAATCTCTTCTTTCTGTATTTTCATCTATCTTCAGTTACTTCTTTCCAGTGAACACCATATTCTTTGGGAGCTTGAATTTCAAGTAGGGGTTTCGTATTCTTACCTTGGGGGATGCCAGGCAGATCAGCCACAATGAATAAGGCACAAAAAGAAAATGGAAAGAGACTTTTTTAAGGTAAGACCAAAATTTCTTCTTGCAGTAACTCCAAAATCAACAATGATTTTTTTTATCTAGCTTAGCTAACTTAACTACTGAAATTTTGGACATGCACATACAGATACACACAAACATACACACACACACACACACATATATATATATATATATATATATATATATATATATATATATATATATATATATATATATATATATATATATATATATTTATATATATATATATATATATATATATATATATATAATATATATATATATATATATATATATATATATATATATATAGTATAATGTGTATATGTGTGTGTAAGAAGAATCTGCTGTTTTTATAATTATTTTAGTGCGACACTGAAAACCCCGTAATGTAAACGAACTTTGTTTTTATAGTTTCAAGAGACTGCGAATTCTGCATGTTACACCGAACGAGTCATTTCACTGTTCTACAATTTCCATCATCTATTTAAGTCTTGTTATTTTGTTCCGTTATTGTTCAAAGTACTCTCATCCTATGAAGATATTCTACTGGCTATTCAAACGTCATTAAAGGGCTCCCTCATTGCGACCCCTTCTGTTGAAGGGATCCTTCATTACCAGCTACATTATATTGTCGTTAAAAGTCAATATGCAATGCTGTTTTTCCTCTTTGCTTCTATTGAAATGGGAATTTCCTCCGAGTCAATAAGTTTTCAAGCAGAAGTTTTTTGTTTTTGATTTTGAAATGTTGTTCGTGACCAAAAACACCACGTGTCACGTCATTTTGAGATTGGTTGTGGTTGCATTATGAATGCTAAATCTTGTGCTTCCTACTCTTAGCCTCAAAAAATGATTTATTACAAATACTGCAAATGTTTGAACAGGTCCTTGTTGTTAGGAGATTTCCTGGTAGTGGTTTTGGTTTACCTACAAAGCCTATTGTGTCTCCCTTAATCCAAAAATATTTTCGCTCCTTCTACTAAGTTACTACTGTGCCGCTCATGAGGTACTTACGAATTTCGTTAGCGTTAGTTGAGGTAAAGAACACAACAGATTCCAGTCGGGCAGATAGAATAGTTACCCACTCATTCTTGAAGACCCTGAACATCTTGTTTTCTTTAAATGTATGTTTCCTTTTAACAGAAAAAAATATACCATAAATCCGGATTCAAATTTTACGAGCCATCACCAGCATGTAACCAGTTGTTCCCTAAATATGATTTTTATAACATCGGAAAAATCTCATCGTGTCGTATAAAGACAATGAAACCCTGAACAAAAAGCATAATCCTCTCAGCGGGTTAAATAATAATAATTATTAGCATTACCCAAGTATGCATGTAAATATAACCAAACAAAATAATAAAGACTAGAAGCATACTCTCAATACACGGGCAATATTCATGTATACGGTGCAAAATTCGGATCCTAGAGATCGAACAAGAAAACGAATCCGATTTGTAAACTTTTTTTTAGTCGAAAGAGCATCTGGAAAGCCATTCATTCTGGAAGTGCGGAAGTTTTTCTAAGTCAGTTTGCTGAATAACAACCCCGAGATTTCTCCCGCATTTCAAAGGGATGCTTTATTTTTTTCACAAGTATTTCATTAAGTTCAAAGAAAAAAAAATTTCCCTATAGAAACTCAACTTCCAAGTAGTGAGATATTATAGCAAGGATCTCTGATAGGTCAGTTTTGAAAATAATCGAACCAGCAGTGGCAGTGCTAAAAAAATTGATAATTATCATCGTTATCGTCAGCCAGTGGTGAAAAATATGTTAATATCGATCAGCCTCTGTGTGTGTATATATATATATATATATATATATATATATATATATATATATATATATATATATATATATATATATATATATATATATATATATATATATATATATATATATATACATATATATATATATATCATATATGTATATATATATATATATATATATATATATATATATATATATATATATATATATATATATATATATATATATATATATATATATATATATATATATATATATATATATATATATATATATATATATATATATATATAGAGAGAGAGAGAGAGAGAGAGAGAGAGAGAGAGAGAGAGAGAGAATGGGTGTTTATATTAGACATTCAGGGAGGCTAAAGCTACTAACTTGGAGTGGGCGAAGTTTACTGCTGCTCTCCATCAATGTCGAGAAATTGCATTATTTCCGGGAAGGTTCAACTTAATTTGGCTAAGAGCTGCGTGAACCCAAGTAAGGTCAGATCAAGAAAGTCCTGCAGATGTCCTGCAGATATACTCGAAGGATTCTAAGGATGCCAATGCTATTTAAGTTAACTGGAAATTTTATGAGTCTCTGTTTCATTTGGATATTTTCTCATAATATTCTATGCTTATGTTTCTCTTGTACTGGTGATTACCATAAACACACACACATATACACCCCCACACACACACACACACACA
>JANJGK010000005.1:19114229-19126729 GCA_039081455.1 Macrobrachium rosenbergii | reverse complement strand
TTGCGAGAATCAGATATAAGTAGCAAATTAGCGGAATTGCTTAACAAAAGTTGCGCATGAGCTGTTTATTCCTGAAAGCTCAATTTAGCAAAGGAGATAATATGGCATGCCGATGGCATACATACGCACTTCCAGAGAGGAAGTAATATTCCCTGAAAAACTATCTTCATCAAATTTCACGATAATGGCGTGAAAGAGACGTAGCCATTTCCCTGAAGGTCAGTAGTTCTTCATATTTTCATATTTTCAGGTAACACGCTTCTCCATCCGCTATAAAGTCTCCTCATGTTTTTCATTACGGCCATCCAATTTTATGGCCCGATAACCCACTCGAAGATATGATTGAACTCCGTTGAGTATCATGAAGGAATATTTTCATCATGGTATCATCGTCGAATTTGCACATATTTTTGCTTTTATTCCCGGGTTACCGTGACACGTGTACGGGCGAGTATGAATGCATTAAATCGCTGGACTTCAGTAATGCAGCCTCCAGTTATGCTATCTTGCTTACTTTTCATGGAAGTAAATATTGTATCCTAAAATATGACGGCCAAGGTTATCTGAGCTTAGCTGTTATCCACTGACCTCTCTCTCTCTCTCTCTCTCTCTCTCTCTCTCTCTCTCTCTCTCTCTCTCTCTCTCTCTCAGAGACACAATTACTACTATTATAACTCTACTCCTCTGCCACTATTATAACTATATCAAGCACCCAAATTCGATACAAATGACAATAGTACAAATAATAAAGAGGGGAGAATCTTGGAATAAAATTAATATTGATATAGATTCAAACATAAATTAAATTCTTATTTTGTAGACACATAGTGTTAAGAAAAAAAATTCCAAAAATGTTGCAATACAACTACTTCGTCCCTGGTTAAAATACCAGAAATAATTATGCTAACGAACGAAGCGACATGTCCTCACCCAGAATGACCTGGAATATCAACAAGTTATTTGACAGCGAACACTCTGGTGGTTATTGCTACCTCGCAATATTCTTTATGTATTCAATGATTTTATTATGTGTGGAAGGCGCTGCAGTGACCTAGAAAGGGTTGTGTATTTATTTATTTTTTCCCCGCCATTGTGATAACGCGTTGCCAAGATTGCCTTTGATTAGGATTGGGAGATTGGCAAGATTAACGTGAACAATAACAATTTACCCTATACTGAGCATGAAGTCATGATAACAATAACAACAGATATTATTATTATTATTATTATTATTATTATTATTATTATTATTATTATTATTATTATTATTATTATTATTATTATTATTATAACATACTTTCGCCATGAAAGCTGAGAATGCAGCCCTTTATTAGGCTTTGGACAAATAGCCACAACTTTGAACCTCAGTGAAAGAGAAAACGACCTTCGCTGGACTCCCTAAATGTCAACTAAGAATTCAGTTCGGTAATTTAAAAGCCCGTGTAGGTGAGATAACTGCCTAAGAGAAAAACAAGAAAAAATGCGCCGAAGTTTCATTGGCGCAATCGAGATTTTTGTACAACATATAATGCGGTATGAGCCGTGGCCCATGAACCTTTCAGCCACGGTCTGGTGGTGGCCTGTCCTATAGCGTTGCCAGACGCACGATTATGGCTAACTTATACCTTAAATAAAATAAAAACTACTGAGGCTAGAGGGCTGCAATTTGGTATGTTTGATGATTGGAGGGTGGATGATCAACATACCAATTTGCAGCCCTCTAGCCTTAGTAGTTTTTAAGATCTGAGGCAGGACAGAAAACGTGCGGACGGACAGACAAAGCCGTCACAATAATTTACGCACTACTCAAAGTTGCAATGCCTGTAAACAGTCTAAATTGAAATTCAGTGTCTCCAGAGGCCCCTGCTTCACAGGAAGAAAAATATGAGTTGATGTATGACAAACAGAACAAGCCTTCCCTCTGCTGTTAATAGTGAATCACTTGTTATCCTTTGTGAAAAAGAAACAGGGAGAACTGATGGCGTAATGATTTTGCCTTCTCGTTTTGCTTTAGATGAAATGCATCTAATCATGTCATGTCGCTGTAGGAACCCTGGTCCTCATCCTCCCTTTAACATAGGTGAGAATTAGTAAGGTTTGTTTACGGCCTTCGATCAAAATTTCATAACATGTTTTTTGGTCACTGATGAGTGACACAGACTTTAATTCGTGATGCATCTGAGGTTTTCACTTGCCTTTGAAGGGTTGATCATTAGTATATATTTAGCCTCATTTACGGACAGAGCTCAGTGCAAGTGAAGTTGTCCCATAAGAGAGTTACTTTATCTTTTGAAGTCCCAAATGTAGCAGGATGGCCGGCAATTCTTAAAATCGCCGTTTGGGGTAAGTGGCGTTGTAGCAGGTTCGAGTACAAGCGATAATATTGATGCTTACGGATGAATAACATCGCTTGTGATCAACAGGTGTGATTTCGAATAATAATCGTGTTGATGTAACCATGAGCGCCGCGTGGAAAAAGTATTTCAGTATTGATCAGCATATTTCTTTTTTAAGCAATACCATATTTGAAGTTCTCCTTGAAACCTAAATAAAAAGCAAAGCATCAGTGACAGGGCAAACCATGAATAACCTTAAAGCCTTGACGAAAAAAAATACACCTCTTAAAGATGGTTGAAGGTCAGCCGAATGATACTTCCCTTAATGCATCGGCAAAGGTTTTAGACAAAGCTTCTGGTGTTCCTCTCGTATTTCTTCTTCTAATTCAAGGGAACAAGTTATTGCCGACCTATAATAGTGACAAAAATATTTCATAAAACGAGATTTTGCAAATCAAAAGGTGCTGAAATGGAATAGTAGTTACACAACGGTTAAACAAGCGACACTCTATTCCTCTTTCTCGTAAGGAAACAAATGTTTTCGCGGAACAAACGCCCAAGTGATACTCATATCCCTCTCAGGGAAATCGTGTGACAACCAGCACCCTATTACGATAAAAGGTTTCTCAGGAATTCTTTCCTCATCACGGTGAGCATGCACGTGTTAGCTTTACTGCGCAGCTGTCATCGCAATCGTGTATATTACCTGGATGCAGATCTGGTGTTATGTTATTTTCTCGGACTCTTGCTCACGTCCATCGAGAAGGCTGCATGCTTGTTCTTTGAGACTTCTTGGTAAACCTATTTCTGGACGGAAAGATATTGTATTTAATATATTCACTGGGCATGGTGAAAGCTTGTTTCCTGATTGCTGGCAATGAAAATGAATATGATGTACAAGTAATACAACTAGCACTACACTGATTCACTCTTGAAGATAACACATACTAATGCTATCTGCCATTTGTGTTGCATAGATTAGGATAGGCCAAAAAATTTATTTTATATGAATGTGAACAAAAAATAGGTGGACTTCTTTTATCTTAGCAATTTTTCGTTTAAAATCGTTTGGTGATCATCAAAATTGCATATCTTCACACTGATATCAATAATTCAAGAGTAATTATTGTAATAATGATAACACTTGAAAGAAGCTATACATATCTTACTTAATTCCTTGTTCTTCAGTCCACTAAATTGTAATCAGTCAAGACTCACACTTTGGCAAATTTCTTTATAAATCTATCTCGACACGAACGATTTATTTTTTCCATTTTTAGTTTTCTATAAAAGAAAACTATTAAGATGGCAATTTGTTTGTCCATCTGCATTTTTCTGTCCCCCCCCCCTCAGATCTTAAAAACTACTGAGGCTAGAGGACTGCAAACTGGTATGTTGATATTCCACCCTTCAGTCATCAAACATACCAATTGGAGCCCTATAGCCTCAGTAGTTTTTATTTTATTTAGGGTTAAAGTTAGCCATGATCGTGCGTCTGGCAGCGCTGTAGGTGCCAACAACACAGGCCACCACCGGGCTGTGGCTGAAAATTTCATGGACCGCAGCTGAGGGTTTCATGGGCCGTGGATGAGAGTTTCATACTGCATTATACGTTGTACAGAAAACTCGATTGCGCCGAAGAAACTTCGGAGCATTCTTTACTTGTTTTTTTTTTTATGAGAACGACTTATAGCAATTTTAAAAATATTTATTAACATATATCGTGTAATACTACCAATTTACATTGTATTATTCGCTGGTCACACTATACTTGGTCATTCTGAATATTTATCAAAACATTGTGATCAAATCCAAACTTTCTTTATCGTAACCCTTCCAAAATATATCAACGTAGGGTGATTAAAAGCTAAGAATTATCCGGAGGTGTTCATATCTAATGAGGTGTGCTATACAGTATGTCGCTTCCACTGGATCTTTCATAGTACAACTGTATTTTTTTCTCTCGTCTAGATGTCAACTGGACCCAGATACACATAAGAATTTTGCTACCCAAACATCGTTTTCGTTATTTTGGACGACAAAATTTAAGAGAGGCACCATTTGCTACTTTCGGCTTTACTATCTTCCATTATGTTTATTCCAAAAGAGAACTTTTGTTATTACCCGTTATGAATTGTCTCCTTAAGGGGGTTATTGCCGTCAGTGCACCTCGTGAGGTTCACTGTAGGCATTATTAAAGGCTGTTCGCAGCGTCCCATCGGTCCGTAGCATTACTCACCTTTTTAGCCTTTTACTTTACCTCCGCTTCAGCTTCCTTCACCAGCCATGCTATCCAACCTCTCTAAAATTAGTTCCTGGTGGAACTGTGGGGTTTTCTCCCAGTTCCACCTCATCCATTTTCTGGGACTCTTTACCTTGCTGTCTAACCATTCCAACTCCATCTTCACTGCCGTAGGCGCCGGAATGTCCGGATGTGCCCAGTGCTCGAGCTGACCGTTTCAACTTCCTAAATCTGTTTTCTGAGTACAGTCCCGTGTCAGCCGGTGAAATTCCATTACAAGCACGAATTTCTAGGTATAACAATGCTAGATATACCAGAGAAAAAGAGCTTTCAGGAAAGCTGGGGTTACTACCCCCAGTCGATCGTCTTTATGAAGACGTCGGTATAATGAAGGGTGAGTGAAATACCACTACCACGGAAATATACTCGAAAGATCTCTCCTTATCAAAACCCCCGTAAAAGAGCGGTGAGCCGTTACAGCTCCCACACTCAACACCCGCCAGGACGGCGACACCAGCGCCACCTACTACATTCCATTTTCTAGCACGTGATACGTTCGCTTCTTTTATGTGCTCGTCCCCTTTTTGGATTGTTTTTACATCACCTACAATGGCTTCGAGCACCTTTTCCATCTCTAAGTTAAGTACCATCTTCTTGTGGGGTTTTTGATCTGTTTTTGGCTGTTTTGGTCTCGTATTTTCATAAATATGGGGATCTTCTTATGACGCCACGGCGTCCCCGGTCAGCCATGTCGACCGCGAGGCGACTCCTTCTGTTCTTTCGGTTGGAGTTTCCTCCTTGTCGCTATATATATAGATTTTAGCCCTTGAATTCCTTCCTGGTGGTTCCGTGCGGTGGCTCCCCCTCTAATTTTAATTTTTGTTTTGCATTTTGGCCTGTCGGCCTCTCTTAGGGTGATGCCCCGTCCAAGTACCCCCCCTCCACCAGGTTGAGTTCTTTTTCATTTAGTCTCATAGGCTATTATGTTATACTTGAAGATGGTGCTCTTCTTTTAGTTTTAGTATTTTTAGTTTATTTTGTTTATTGTTTTTGGTTGTGTGGTTTACCTCTCGTGGGCCCCCTCCCCCCCGAGGTAGGCTACGCTTCCTGTGAACGTAATTTTATTTTGATTGTTTTTGTATGATGGTTGTAGTGTGAGCTCCATCCCTTGCCCGGGGTGCGGAGATCAGGTTGAGGGAGTTTTGTTTGCTGTTTCCTCCGGGATCGTTTTACGGGGTCAGAGTGAGCCCCTTAGTCCTCTTCCTCCAGTTTTGGGGGAATCGAGTTCTTTGGGTGTGTTTCCTCTAGGCTAGTCGCCTATTTATCCCCTACTCGTTCCTGGTTGGCTCTCGGCACAAAATTTCTCTCCCTGTTGGTTCCTCCTCTCCTTTTACACCCCTTTCTCCTTCCTATCCTATACTAGGTTAGGTTTATATTAGGCTACGCCTAGGAGGAGTTGGGCTTTGGGCTGTGTAGCTCCCTGGAGTAGGCTACCCTTCCAAGTTCATTTGGAAGGAAGGATGCAGTTGAGCGGGTGTCATGTTCTCCTTGTCTCCTGTCCCCTTCCGGTAGCCTACTCCTCTTCACTACCCCCCCCCCTCCCCCCTCCCTCAGCTTTGCGACTCGTGCGGGAGACGCTAGATGGAGTTTTCTCCGAGTCAGGGACTCCTCCTATTGGTAGAGGGATTCGCTCCCTCCCATACCGTCGCCAGCTTCGCTGTGGTGGGGTGGGTGGTTCGTTTGCTCGAGCGTGTTCGAATCCTGTCTCATACCTCTCATCTCCCCATCGAGCTACGAAGTTAGGGTTAAGGTGTGGCCCCGCCGTATGTTATGAACATAGATCCTTTACCCGCTTGTTTCCCCGGCGGGGAGGTGAATGTGGGTTGATTCTACGTCACGCTAGCGTAACGGACTCCTCCGGTCTCCGGAGTGTTACCATCATTGTTGTTTTTGATTGTTGTTATTATTATTTTGTTTTTAATATAATATAACCATATACATGATTCCGGTCCCACACCCGGCGGCTCCGCCGTTATTTTTCTGGCAGCCCTTATGGTTGGTTCCTGGTTTCTCGTTCCTTCATTCCCCGGAGTCTTCCGGGGTCTGAATCCTTACCTTCCACTCTGTGCATTTAAATCTTATTGGCCCAGTTTATGTTGGTAGTTCTTCTACGCCGGAGTATTCCGGTTGTAGTTGAGTTTCCCGGCCTTGCCGACTTTATTTTGCTTAGAGTGTGAGGTTCATGTACTTTTACCTTTACAGACTGTTCGCTGTGAGGAGCCGGGGTGTACCGCCTCCCTTCAACAACCCTACGGGCACGTAGTGTGCCGGACCCACGCTGGTTGTGCGGTCCGACTGGACGACCTGCTTGTTTGGCACCCCGATGGCTGTGAGGTTTGCTTTGCTCTCTCCTCAACCATCCAAGATGAGTCGGTAAGTGAAAGTCTTCTTTCCTCCGGTCCATGCTCCTCATGCGTTACGTTGTTTATATTCTCCGTCTGACTTTTCATTCCTGACTAACTGCAGGTTTACTTGCAGGCAGATGAAGCTTCCAAGAAGTCTGCCTTGGAATCCCTCCGGGCCTGGGTGGCTGGGTTCGGCAGGAATGTTCCGTCGGGGAAGCCCTACGTCCTCGACGCCAGGTTGAGGGACTTGCTTTACCCCGGCGCACAGGTGGCGGCTGCAGTGCCAGAAGAACTTGCCACCCCTATCATTCAACAGATCCGTGATGCGACCCAGCCACCTCAAGTGGACATCATGTACGCCGAGGTCTCGGAGGATGTTGCCGCCCTAAATCTCGACTTGGAACCGATGAATACGGAGCAGGACCAGGTGGTAAGTGGTGAGGTAAGTGAGGATATTGGGGCGGGCCCCCCTTTGTTTGACTCCCCTGCTTCATCTGTATCTTCATTCGCAGGTTTTGTGAAGTCTTCTTCTTTGGGTGATAGAGCTCCGTCTGCTATCCCCAAGTTGAAGACTTCATGGAAGGCGAAGGGCTACAAGTCCTCGACTTCCAAGAAGGCATTGCCCTTCCCCCCGTCGAAGGCTAAGGTTTCAGGACCGGTAGCCTCCGGGAGTAAATCTAGTTCCTCCGGCAAGGGCGCGAGTAAGAGGGCTGCAAAACCAAGCCCTCCTCGCCAGCCTCTTTTTGATGCGCAAGCCCTTGCCACTGAACTGTACAAAAAGTTCACAGAGGACCTAGATTCTAGGTTTGAGAAGATCTCAGATAAGTTTGCCAACTATGACAATATACTGGCAGGTTTGGCTCGCCAACCTAAGGCAGAACCGCAGTATTCTATCCCCGACACTGCGGACCTCCCGCCGTTTGATGTCGGAAACCCTTGGCGGTTCGCACTCAGGGCCATCCAACATGATGGCAAACTTACCTTAGACGGTCTGGGCACGAGACGGTTGGAGGAGTTGGAGTTCTTCCCCCCCGATCTCCTGCCCCCTTATCCTGGCTTCGTGAGGCTTACTGAAGAAGCCTGGATTCGGTCAGACAAAGTACCTAGGGAGACTGTCATCATCCCTAGGGACCAGGCTCAGTCGGCTCTCCTGCGCACTCTGACGGAGTGGCAGGCAGTGAACACAAAATTGACCCCTTTCAAGGGCAATTTCACGATGTTCACCCTGGGAGAAGATCTTCCCACTCCTTGCATGGACAAAGTTGCTCTGGCTACGGCCCGAGCATGCTTTGACGGGAATCCCTTTCCTCAATTAAGGGAAACAGACCCTACTTCCCTGGTATTCCCAGGAAGTAATGAGTTCTGGGTGGACGCCCCGTCCACTTTCACTGTAGGCAAGCTGGACCCTCTTTGCGCTTCCACGCAGTTTAGCGAACAACTCCCTAACCTGCCGGAATCTTTGTTGAAGGCGGAGTTTGAGGCCCGGACTAAGTTAGCCCGGTCCTTGAGCTCCGGCTGTCTTACTGAGGCTACTGCCGTCTCCGGCTCGGACGAACCCTTTTTCCAGGTCCTAGCTAAGTCTTTCCTGGCGAGCTTCCAGTTAGACTTGCATGAGTTTATTATGGCTAGGCTGGAGTGCAGAAAATTTATTTTTACTGACGCTACAATCCGCCACGAGCCTAACAAGCTCATTAAAAGCTCAATCTGGGGACCTAACCTCTTCCCTGAAGAAGAGGTTACATCCGTCATGTCTGAGGCTACACGGGCCAATCAGAGTCTGCGCGCTCGGTGGGGAATTCCCACTTATAAGCGCAAGACCCCAGAATCGGCCGGCCCCCACACAAGAGGAGGAAAAAGGTTCAGGAGACATAAGAGGCCCCATCAGGCGGTGGTTCAAGCCGTCCCGGTCTCGGCAGTGGCCCAGCCATCTACCTCTAAGTCCCAACCCCAACAGTACGTGTTGGTCCAACCAGCGGCGCCCTCCTATGTATCCTCACCAGCATACAACCCTACATATGAAGGCCGTGGATTTTTTCACGGCCTCAATAGGGTTGCAAGGGGAGGAAGGGGCAAGGCCCCCCACAGAGGAAGATCTAACACCACCCCAAGAGGGAGAGGACGTGGTAGAGGGAACAAACCCGCTCCCTCCCACTGAGAGAACGCAGGTAGGCGGTCGCCTGTATTGGTTCAGGGACCAATGGACCTTCAGCCCTTGGGCACACAGCATTGTGTCCAAGGGACTAGGGTGGAGCTGGATCAAGAATCCTCCCCCTCTAAACAGATTTTACCAGCCACCCACATCAATCCTACAGGATTATGTAACAGAATTGCTCAACAAACGGGCAATAAAGAAAGCAAGGCACCTAAAGTTTCAAGGCAGGCTATTCACTGTCCCCAAAAAAGACTCCGATCAGCAAAGAGTAATCCTGGATCTGTCGCGTCTAAATCTCTACATAAAATGCGACAAGTTTCGCATGCTTACGGTAGCTCAGGTTCGGACTCTACTTCCGCATGGAGCCGTCGCCACCTCTATCGATCTTTCAGACGCTTATTATCACGTCCCGGTTGCGCGGAACTTCTCTCAGTTCCTCGGTTTCAGACTCGGGAATCAAGCCTACTCCTTCAGGGTCATGCCCTTCGGTCTGAACATTGCACCCAGGATATTCACCAAGCTGGCGGATACGGTAGTACAGCAGCTCCGGTCCCAAGGAATTTCCCTAGCAGCGTACCTGGACGACTGGATAATCTGGGCTCCAACTGTTCCGGAGTGTCAAGAAGCCACGTCCATAGTCACCAATTTCTTAGAGTCATTGGGTTTTCAGCTGAACAGGGAGAAGTCCCGCCTGACTCCGGAGTCTCGGTTTCAGTGGCTGGGTCTTCAGTGGGACCTGTCCTCCCACACGTTATCTCTCCCTCCTTCCAAGAGGAAAGAGATAGCATCTCTCACCAAGAGGTTTCTCAAAAATCCGTCGGCATCCCGTCGGTCACAGGAAAGGGTCCTCGGGTCTCTTCAATTTGCCTCAGTGACAGACCTGCTCTTGAAAGCCAAATTAAAAGACATAAACAGAGTGTGGCGGAGTCGAGCAAACACCAAGCTCAGGGACAAGGTCTCCTCTATCCCTCGGATCTTAAAGACAAGACTGCGGCCTTGGACCACAGTCAAGGGCCTGTCCAAAACAGTTCCACTTCAGTTTCCCCCTCCGGCACTAGTTATCCACACAGACGCTTCTCTAAGCGGCTGGGGGGGATATTCACCAAAACAGAAAGTACAGGGAACGTGGTCCACAATGTTTCAGCAGTTCCATATAAACACCCTGGAAGCCATGGCGGTCTTTCTGACGCTGAAGAAAATCCGCCCTCCCAATCGGATTCATATCAGGTTGGTGTTAGACAGCGCAGTGGTAGTTCATTGCATCAACAGGGGCGGCTCCAAATCAGGTCGAGTAAACCAAGTGATGGTAGCTATCTTCTCCCTGGCGAACAAGCACGGTTGGCACCTGTCAGCCACCCACCTAGCAGGTGTCCGGAACGTGGTGGCGGATTCCCTGTCCAGGACTACCCCGTTGGAGGCGGAGTGGTCCCTGGATGCGGAATCTTTCCAATGGATTTGCCGCCGGGTTCCGGGACTCCAAGTGGATCTGTTCGCAACGGAGAGCAACTTCAAGCTCCCCTGTTACGTAGCCCCCAACCTGGACCCTCAGGCGTTCGCCACAGACGCAATGACAGTAGATTGGAACAATTGGGAGAGGATTTATCTGTTCCCTCCAATAAATTTACTGCTGAAAGTTTTACACAAACTAAGGACATTCAAAGGTCAACCAGCTCTAGTAGCCCCCTATTGGCCGAAGAGCAGTTGGTTCCCTCTCCTTCAGGAACTGGGATTGCGGAGTCTTCGGATTCCCAAGCCCATTCTGACCCAGACAGTACAAACCAAGACTGTGTCAGCTTCCTCAAGGATTCAAGATGCCCTAGCTTTATGGACTTTATAAAGTTCGCAGCCCAAAAAGGAGCAAACATTGACCCTGTCAATACTCTGTTTTTAGAATCAGATAAAAGAGATTCTACTATTAGACAATATGACTCAGCAGTCAAAAAGTTAGCCTCCTTCCTGAAAGCATCTGAAGCCAAAATTATGACGACTAATTTAGGAGTTTCCTTCTTTAGGTCACTGTTTGAGAAAGGTCTGGCTCCCGCCACTATTACCACAGTCAAGTCGGCATTGAAGAAAGTATTTCTTTACGGCTTTAAAATCGACCTTACAGATTCCTATTTTTCATCCATCCCCAGAGCATGCGCTCGTCTGAGACCAGTATCACGTCCACATTCGGTTACTTGGTTTCTCAATGACGTCCTTAAGTTAGCATCAGAGTTGGATAACTTCCATTGCTCTTATCAGGATCTGTTAAGGAAAACCTTATTTTTACTTAGTTAGGCTTCAGGTGCTAGAATTTCAGAGCTGTCAGATCTCACTAGAGGTGATAATTTTGTTAACTTCCTCCCATCCGGAGAAGTCCTCCTCTCCCCTGACCCTAGATTTTTAGCTAAGAACGAAGACCCACAGGACAGGTGGTCTCCTTGGAAGTGGTGCCCCTTCCTCAAGATCAATCTTTATGTCCAGTCCATACACTTAAATCTTACCTCTCAAGAACTCCACAGAGTAAGTCGGGTCCTCTTTTTATCAGGGAGAAAGGTGGTACTCTTTCTCTTAATGGTATAAGGCAACAAATTCTGTATTTCATTAAACAAGCCAACCCAGACTCAGTTCCTAAAGTTCATGATATTCGAGCAGTGGCTACTTCTATTAATTATTTTCATAATATGGACTTTTCAGAGTTATCAAAATATACGGGTTGGAAATCACCTCTAGTGTTTAAACGCCACTATTTAAAATCACTCGAAGCCCTGAAATATTCTACTATAGCAGTGGGAAGTGTCATCTCCCCACCTTAAATAATTATATCCTTTCCTTTTCCCCCCCGCCCGCCTACCTCATTTGCTTCTCTGCTTATTCTCCTGGTTGTTTATGCCTCACTGCCTAGCTCTTCATATTGATATATTTGTATTTGATGATGGAAAACTGTAATCTGACTAGCCATAATTGTTTCGCTTGCGGGGTACTGGACAGTTTTTGTTTGGCTCCACGTACCCCGGATAATTGTGTGTGTTATATTCATTAGTCTTGTCTCTTACGTGTTTAAGCCTAAGTTTACATGTATAGTTTTAAGGTTGTTTTTCTTGTTCTGTGCACATTTCATGTTTCACTACTTTTAAGTAATTTTAAGATTTTGAGGTTTTTTCCCCATCAGACCGGGGACCTCCATTGTTTTGTAGTGCTAAGTTTATTGGTGTGCCTTAAAAATTAAGTTACCTTACTTTTAAGTATTCTTGCTTCATGGAAGAGATTCATTAATTAAAGTTATTTTCGTTACAATTTTGCTTTTTCTTCAGGTTACCCTCCTTTTTTCCAGTAGTAGCAGTCTTGGCATGATTCTCTATCACTATTTCACCGGCTGACAC
>JANJGK010000005.1:19101291-19114129 GCA_039081455.1 Macrobrachium rosenbergii | reverse complement strand
ATAACTCGTGTACGTATAGCAATGCACATTAGATTGGATAAGTGTGTAATCTTGCTTGAATGTTAGATTTCAATTTATTTGATTTCCTAAACTTATTCAACCTGCCCATTGTTTTACCTGCTTTTCTTTTTTCTTACACTAAATTCCTAAATTCAGACTCAAAAGAACCTGTATGAATATGATTAGAGAGAGAGAGAGAGAGAGAGAGATGAGAGAGAGAGAGAGAGAGAGAGAGAGAGAGAGAGAGAGAGAGGTGGGGAGACGTTGGAATGGAGTTATGTTAGCATTAGGTTAGAGTCCAATATGGAACTTTGAGAGAGAGAGAGAGAGAGAGAGAGAGAGAGAGGTGGGGAGACGTTGGAATGGAGTTATGTTAGCATTAGGTTAGAGTCCAATATGGAATTTTGAGAGAGAGAGAGAGAGAGAGAGAGAGAGAGAGAGAGAGAGAGAGAGAGAGAGAGAGAGAGAGAGAGAGAGACAGGTGGGGAGACGTTGGAATGGAGTTATGTTAGCATTAGGTTAGAGTCCAATATGGAATTTTGAGAGAGAGAGAGAGAGAGAGAGAGAGAGAGAGAGAGAGAGAGAGAGAGAGAGAGAGAGAGAGAGAGAGAGAGAGGTTGGAATGGAGTTATGTTAGCGTTAGGTTAGAGTCCAATATGGAATTTTGAGAGAGAGAAAGAGAGAGAGAGAGAGGTGGGAGACGTTGGAATGGAGTTATGTTAGCATTAGGTTAGAGTCCAATATGGAATTTTGAGAGAGAGAGAGAGAGAGAGAGAGAGAGGTGGGGAGACGTTGGAATGGAGTTATGTTAGCATTAGGTTAGAGTCCAATATGGAATTTTGAGAGAGAGAGAGAGAGAGAGAGAGAGAGAGAGAGAGAGAGAGAGAGAGAGAGAGAGAGAGAGAGGTTGGAATGGAGTTATGTTAGCGTTAGGTTAGGGTCCAATATGGAATTTTGAGAGAGAGTGAGAGAGAGAGAGAGAGAGAGAGAGAGAGGAGAGAGAGAGAGAGAGAGAGAGAGAGAGAGAGGAGGGGGTTGGAATGGAGTTATGTTAGGATTAGGTTAGAGTCGAATACGGAATTTTGAGAGAGAGAGAGAGAGAGAGAGAGAGAGAGAAGAGAGAGAGAGAGAGAGAGAGAGAGAGAGAGAGAGAGACGTTGGAATGGAGTTATGTTAGCACTAGGTTAGAGTCCAATATGGAATTTTGAGAGAGAGAGAGAGAGAGAGAGAGAGAGAGAGAGAGGTTGGAATGGAGTTATGTTAGTATTAGGTTAGAGTCCAATATGGAATTTTGAGAGAGAGAGGGAGAGATAGTGGTTGGAATGGAGTTGTGTTAGCATTAGGTTAGAGTCGAATATGGAATTTTGAGAGAGAGAGGAGAGAGACGCTGGAATGGGGTTATGTTAGCATTAGTTTAGAGTCGAATATGGAATTCTGAGAGAGAGAGAGAGAGAGAGAGAGAGAGAGAGAGAGAGAGATGAGAGAGAGAGAGAGAGAGAGAGAGATTGGAATGGAGCTATGTTAGCATTGAGTTATATGGAATTTTGAGAGAGAGAGAGAGAGAGAGAGAGAGAGAGAGAGAGAGAGAGAGAGAGAGAGAGAGAGAGAGACGTTGGAATGGGCTTATATTAGCATTGGGTTGGAGTCGAATATGGAATTTTGAGAGAGAGAGAGAGAGAGAGAGAGAGAGAGAGAGAGAGAGAGAGAGAGAGAGAGAGAGAGAGAGAGACGGGTGGAACGGAGTTATGTTAGCATTGGGTTTGTGTTGAATAAGGGATTTTGGTGGGTTTCCTTACATGAGCGCCCTGTAGGGCAAAAGTGCTGCAAGAATCCTTTGATCATAACCGTAGAATGTTTTTTTTTAGTTTATTTCTGTTTATTACAGAAAAATTTATTCTTGTCAATAACAATTTTTAAACTGACCTTACTTATGTGTGTTAGCACATTAGTCGAAAATTTTGTTTACATTCACCCAGTTCCTTAATTTTTTCTAATATAACACACTACACCATACGCAAACGCTCCCATACGGAGGCCAGTGAATGTAATTCCTTTTGAACACAACCCCAAAATGTCTTAAGATTAAAGGAGAGCAGCTAAGCGCTTGCCGTTGATCCAGGATGCTTAAGGTGCCCTCAGGTTGTCATAGATTAGCGCAAGATGCCCTTTTTTCCGAGATTACAGAGTTTGTCCGAGAAAGAGGCATATCAAAGGAAGTCAAGCGCTGGAACTTTAATTTTTCTCAGTAAAAATTTTACTTTCTTACATTTAACCAACTTTCCCTTCTTTTTTCCTCTTGTTATTATTACCATCATGATTGTACTGGTTTATATACTGGCACTCGTAGACATGACAAAAGGTAAAGGAGAATCGAGAGAGAGATAGAAAATGAAAAAGACCTACACCATTTGACAACACCGATTTGTAATAGACCTCTTAACTCTTCCGATTTTTTCATACTTAGTTTACATGTTTGTCCTGCAAAGTAGAAGATCCAAATGATGGAAAGTTAATAAATTCTGACGCTCGTGACGGGATTCGAACCCGCGTCCGATATATGAAAATGGAGGGGAACATAAAACAGGGGCTGTACTACTGCTATCAATGCTATCTTTACTGCAGAGAGAGAGGAGAGAGAGAGAGAGAGAGAGAGAGGAGAGAGAGAGAGAGAGAGAGAGAGAGACTCAATTCACAGAAACGGGGTCATCAAGATGGAGGAAGAGATAAGGGAGACGAAGTGAACGATGAGACCATTATAGAGTGACGAAGGAGAACTGCGGAAGACAGGGACACTCCGGACTGACGCTCAGTGACAGGAGGGCGAGAGGTAATAGATAATGCTAATGAACATCTCAAGTGAGAAAAAACGCCCTAATGATCTTCTCCATCGATGCCGCTAGTGTCCTTCAAGAAGTCCAAGGGTTATTCACCTTAAGTTTTAAGAATTCTGATGCTCGTTGCCTAGAGGGTCTCCGTATTGGCGTAATGGAATATTTTCAATAATGCATGAGTGCATTATTAATGGCCATGGGCTGGCCTAAAGGAAAACGACATATAAGAGGAAAAACTGAATTACAGAATAATAACAGTTACAATATTAATCGCTGCCAACATCTTTTAAAAATAAGAAGTTATTTAATTTCTTACCTTGGCAACTAATAGTAAAAAAAAAAACACACAGTCCACTGACTTCATTTAATTCCTGTCTTACATAAAATACCGTTAAAACTTTAAATATATAATCTCTCTACCCTTCCTTTATCACTAAAAATTATCAAAGGCAAACTTATACCTTAAATCATATGAACGAAGAAAGTCCCACTAAAACATTTTTGTCCTAATCTACTAATTTCAGTTCATAAAAGAAGTTCATTAACTTGAAACTCATATTTCCCGTGAAATGTTCGTGCCATACAAATATCCTTTTGTCACACGATACGTCTTTTTAATATACTGCTTACATATCTTCAACTTCAGCATTGAGCCGTTTGCTAAGCTGTTAACCTTTCATAAGCAGACTGAATTTTCATAAGGCTTAAACATAATGAAACTCACGAGTAAAAGTAGTTATTGAGTCACACAGAATAACGGCATTAACTACTTTCTTACAGTATCTAAAAGCAATGATACATTAGCATCCAAGGGTGCTTTTAATTAATAATAAAATGATATCCACTCCACTATGTTAGCGCAGTAATGGCCTATCCTTGCATCTACAATCCTTATGATAAAATGGCAGAAGTCGAGAGAAGGATGATGATGAAGATAATAACCATTACTAAATAATTGCTTAAAAAATACTCTATCTTGAACACAGAAATAATGCTTTTGAAATTAATGAGATCACTTATTCTTTAATTACTGAACTGGAGGTCAAACCAACACACCTGAGTGAACCTCGGCATTCATGTGCGTAATAATGATAATAATAATTCGTTGTCAAATTAAGCAGCATTTCGTGGAACGCTGGCTGCAGCCTGCCTCACTTCAGGTTGCTGAGACTGTCTGGCGTTTCAATTGCAAAGAGGAAAGGGATTGTAGCCTTAAGACAATATTTAAAAAAAAATCAGTAATACAGCTCTCAATAACAAGAAATCAGACCATTCTCTTCCTCAACTACTGCAAATAATTATAATGACAATCGTCATCACCTGAAAATGCTTTTATCAGTTTTACTGTGTTAACAACTATTCGGCATCGTACACAGGAGAACTTGGTGTACACTGGATAGAATTTCGTTAAATTTAATCATTTTAACATATGTGAGAATTAAAGTTTTTCTTTTATTTTTATTTATTTTTTTTTTATTTGTACTGTAACTTGATTCAAATCCGAGAGGAGGTCCCATTGCTACTTCATCTGTAAGGTGAAATACATTCTTCTAATTATGTATTATGATGCATATAACTAATGCACAAGATACATTAGACAACCTGGTGCATGATTACTGACTGGCCATCGCAACATTTCCAATAGTTAAGGAATACAGTGGCTATCGCTTTTCTTCCTGTCTTTTCTTATTCGATATTCTACTTATACTATAAAGAGTACTTGTTTCTCTCCATACAATAAAATATTCTTTCCATAAAAATATGCTATTTCAGGTAAAGTAATGTCTGAAGAATTTCAGAGAAGAGCCAAAAGACTGTAGCGAAAGGAAAGTGCCTTCTGAAAATTGAGTTTGCTCCTGTCCTGACTGAACAAAGAACGACAACTCAACAGCTTTATTTGGGACAGATTGGGTGGGAAGTGGTCCAGAGTAGGCGCGATAGGGGACGATGATGGAACGACTTCGTGGAAGTGTATGCGTGTGATGCTGTTGATTTTGTTATGCTTATCTATCTCTCTCTCTCTCTCTCTCTCTCTTATTATATATATATATATAAATATATATATATATATATATATATATATATATATATATATATATATATATATATATATATATATATATATATATATATATATATATATATATATATAATGTATGTACAGATAATAGACTAATATTTAAATCACTACTGAGTTTTATCTCCACCTGTAAATGAAGGGTTATCTTGTTATATGTTTCTTGATTAAAAAGATAACTATGAAAATCACCAGTTCTATTGTATATTGATGTAATTCAAGCGATTTAATTTTATCACAATCGTTTGCCTGGTTTGTGTACAAGGACCAACACAATACTCTGATTAAGCCGTAAGCCCACAATAAAAGAGATTAATTGCGGAAAGTATGAAAATTGAAGCTGTGAAATGGGAATAACACTTTTGACAATTAGATTAAAAGTCCACCAAAAAGATACATAATATTCTTTCCAGTGTATATAAATCAAATTATAAGTAAAACAGATCTCAATAAACCCTCCCCACTTAAAAATACTCACATAACAGACTGGGGGGAACGTTAAAGCTGCAAGACAGCAACATAAGCCTTATTAAATATCTACAAACAACATAATTATAAATAGAACGCAGGATATGAAAAACGGAACAATGAATAAAGCAACGGTCTTGATGGACGAACAAATTTAGCAAAGCTATTAAGCAACTGATTTCCCCCTCTCCCTATCCACAACCCACCCATCCTCTCTCTCTCTCTCTCTCTCTCTCTCTCTCTCTCTCTCTCTCTCTCTCTCTCTCTCTCTCTCTCTCTCTCTCTCCTTTCGTTCCCTTCTTGTTCAATTTATTTAGTAACGGGCAGCATAAATTCTCTTTCAATTGCAACTATTATTCCCCGTGCGTTCAATTTAAATTTTCGCGTATGTTCATTCCGGTGGCATTGTATTCCGTGTCATTCTTTGTCATTTTTAAATCGCCCTAAGAAATGCCAATACTTTGTTCTTCGAACTTTTAGAAACTAATATATCATATATTTTTAGAATCTAAGTAACATATATATTTGAGACAGTAAGAACTGACGCGTTACAATGTTACTGCAAATTTAGAGGGAACACTTGAGTAATTGCACATTTACTTGACCTCTCAACATCGTTATGCAGTATGCACTCGTATATATTCATTCGTGCTCACACAACAGAAGCTACGAAACTTATTTTCAGATATACTTGACCATTATTTCCATATTCCTGAAAAAATACTTGGTTGCGCTTCTATGGTGTCATCTCGTGGCAGTTTACTAGCTTTTAAAATAAAACCATAGAGCTATATCATCTGTCTTTTAGTACATACTCAACCTATGTAAGTGTATCAACCGTTGCCTGAAGCTGATTTGAATATCACCTCCATGTAAAGAAAATTTCATATATACTTACAGAATTTATGTACCTGAAGCCAATAAATGTAAGAAATTAAAGACAAATCAGATAATACAAAAAATCTATTAGAAATTAAATGATGGTACTAGGAAAGAGCCAAAGAAAATTTTCTCTTGCTTCCAACAATGAAAGCGTGAACATAAATAAGCCAACCTCATTTTAACAGTCTACATATTTAAACGACATTACAAAACACCACTTTACAACACTACACAGTATTTTTATCGTTAGGTGATCGAGGTACGTAGATTTCCCCGGATCTCGAATGATGCATGTTAAATGTATATATGCGAATGGACTCATCTTTCCAAATCGATCCCTCAGCCGGACAAACACATGGACATAAAACAAACAGAGTCGAATTAACTCAGCTGCATTTGCAAATACTCTTTGGAGTTTCAGCAGGAAACGAACCAAACAGCAGACAAATCACTTGGACGAATGTTGTGTATCGCTCTTCACAAACTTTCTTGTCAAAACACTGTCATGGTGGCAACATCGTAACAATAGGAATTCTCCAACAGCCAAAGAAACGACAACCGTCACGTTCTGATTGCAGTCAACTTAGTACCAACGAAACCTTTTAAAGGAACCCCGTTTGTCACGTCACTTTTCTAAAATTCGTAAAAATAATTCTCCACTTTTTTCAATCATGTATTAATTCAAAGAAAAAAAAAAAGAAACGCCATGTAAAAATCAGAAGTCAGTGTCACTGCCTCATCATATATTATGGCAAAAGGGAGAGGTCAGACCCTGTAGCTACAGCAGCGTCAACCGTGTCCTTTACACTGATATTCATAAGGCGTCGCAGATTGGTCCTCCTTATAACAAACCATCCACATAGCTATCAACAGAAGGAAATAGAACATGAAAAACCAAGAGTGATGAAAAGCATTTAGGAATTTCTTGTGATTTAGGGGCTTACGAGTCGAGTACGATTAGTTTCTCTTATCTATCTATCTATCTATCTATCTATCTATCTATCTATCTATCTATCTATCTATCTATCTATCTATCTATCTATCTATCTATCTACTGTAAAAGACAAAAGGTCATAATATGCATTAAACATTATATCATTTAAAACTCGAATGCAGTTGTACAGCTTGTATGAGGGCCTTTATCACTGGTTTCTTAAAATAAATAAGCATAAAAAATCAAACTAGTAAAAAACTAAATGATACAATAGAAAAATAATAGAGTCTCCTTCTCAAACCCACGAATATCGCCGATTACGTGTATAAAGAGTACAGAAAAAATACTCATCTCTAATACGTTTCAGTTTCTGTCATGAATTACGTAGCATACAACGGAGTTACATCCTATGACATACTAAATACAGATTGAAACAGAAAATTCAAAATTGAGAACCGTCGTCTAAAGCAACGCTATAAAATCGTTACATACTAGGAACCATTGCAACATTCGTTGACAAGTATGGAACTTATAACCTCAACTATTTAAAGTTTTCAAATTCCGAACAACAATTTGAAAATATTAACACTTTCACTGTATTCATCTTAGTTAAAATAGCGTCTGCCTTTCTCCAAACCTGTTCCTTTAATAAACTCAAAGAATAGCCGATATTCAAAATACAAAAACTGATGGTCATCAAGGTAAAACAAAATTCAGGCGAAGTGGGCCTACTGTGACGGACGACAACTGGAACCTTACTATCGTGGCGTCATTCCTTAGCATCGGGTACCCAATAAGGAGACAGCAACAAAACCCTCCCTTTTAAACCGATAAACCAAAACCGAAAACAGTTGTAATTTCACGGTACTTACACTATAACAGCCTGGCTTGACTCTCCCGCTTCTCGGCGTTTTAAAAGAAACTTGGCACTGGATGAAACAGTCCACCAAAGAAAATGCACCATCACATAAGATACCATATTATCACAGTGACACCCGCCGTACACCGAACCTTCATCCTCCCGATATTTACACTTCGACCAACAATTTTCAGCAAGGGTGAAGTTAGACAAAACTGCTACTGTATTCGGAAAGCCAACTCAGCTTCAACGAGGGTAATGTATAATGACCGAACGATACTTCCAGCATAAAAGCATCATAACAAAAAAAAAAAAAGAAAAAAAAAAATCAAGACCCTCCAATTCTGTTAGAATGGAAAATGAATACCGTGGAACTTACAGTCATATAGTTCTTTTATGTAGGGTAATAAGAATTATTCTCAACATCCCCCCCCCACCCCCTTGAAGGGCTTGAAACTTTATGATAATGATGAACGAACAACTTAAAAATGACCGAGTGAAAAATGAAGCCAACGGATATATTTTATCAATAAGACTGCAGGCAGTTGTGTATAAGGCTGAACACCAGCAAAACTAAAATTTGTTTATTGGCCAGTATTCCATGAATGCCTTTGCATATGTAACGCAGATTCCGAATGTTTAACCAAGCTTGATGTTACCGTCTAGCCCACTGAATATCGGTGTTAATTAAACATTTTAAAGAATATTTTGAATAATGTTTAAAGCATTTCGCAAAAAAGTACCCAATATTTAAATCTACCTTCTATTCGTTATGTAGGTATCATTTTCAGCTTTTTTTTTATATATGCTAGTTAGGTTACATACTATTTCTCATACTTTTCACAAATCAATATCCTTACAGTATCGAAAAATTTATTCTAAATTTTCTAATAAGTACATAAGTAGTATGAACGAGCTGATGTGCCATTATTTGGATAAAGGAAATTAATTATTTTAGTCACAATGAATGCAAAGTATAGTAAATAAAATAGTTAATGAGAATATTTTCAGTCGCATAACTTTTTACGAGATGAATAAAGTCATGGAGACCTTTTACAAAATTGTCTCTTATCGCGAAGCTGTATAATAAGTAAATAAACTCTTTCCGAGAAATAATGGGGCATGAAACCGAAATCGGGTCATTAATAAAAATCTGCCCACGTTCCCATGACTTTCAAGAATTAATGAGCAGTTTTTTGAGTTCAATTTGTATTTCCGCACGTGTTCTACTACTATCCTTCAGCTGGCACATTTTTTATGTTTACTCCCTGCAAGAGAACTTAACAGCATTCTAATACGAGACTGCGCAGAGAAATCCGTCAGATTTAACCGTTGGATCCCTGGTATTATGTGAGACTCAGCAAAATTATTGCCGACAGTTAGAAATGGTCCCAAAATAGTTTTTTTTTTTTTTTTTCTAATTTCTTAGGTTTAACTTAGGGTAAAATACTACTTCAGCTGTCCTTTTATTAACGTTTGGATGGTTATGCCACCCACGCCGCGAAATATATGATACCGATTATGGCACTGAGGGCCTTTCTAATATATGCATGCAAATGTCTTCCGCTAAACGATTTGTGCCGCGAAGGACGCCTCCTAGGTGAGAGGAAACGGAAGGGTTCCCATTACTAGGAGGCATTGTCGACATGTTTATTAGAGTTTATTTTAATGGTAATGATGAATAATTGACTACCCAAAACATTCCGCTTCTGCAAAGTAAACTTTTTTATAGGAAGGTTACTCTGCAGAAGCGGATGTATTTTACTGGGTGTTTTGCGATAGTAGTTGATTTTATAATGTCTCTCAGATAAAATTTGCAGAATATATTTAACTGAATATATGTTTGTTTTCATAATCTTCGTATGAATGGTAAACATACGCGTTAAATTGAAAGGCAGTTTGTGTATTCCCTCTACTCTACTTTTAATCAGTTTTTGAGTTCGTTTACCTACTGCAATAAAAATGCTAAAAAGAAAATAATGAATAAAACCTGGTGCTCGTGTTATTGCTGAATACTCACTAAATTATTTTTTAAGACTCGTAAGAGATTTATATAGTAAAATATCTCACGAAATTACAGTTGAATCGTGCTTGCGGCTACAGCTCCGAAAGTCAAAATAAAAATGATGACATCAATTTTCATAAAGAATGCAAAGATAGTTTTTTTTTTTTTACCGAGTCTAAGAGGACCTTAAACACATCCTTAAATTTACACTTCTCCTTGCATTGACATTATATAAGAGGGTTGGCTGTCTCATGGATGTAAATAGGTTTAGTGAAAAAGATGGCTTACAATTCTGTACTCCTAATAACTTTTGATGTATGGTGTTCCTATCTGTTTATGAATGCGACAAAAGATTGTATCTTTTTTTAAGAGTTAGTGGAAGTAAGTACAAATCTAAACAAAAATGTAAAATATCTGGTTCTTATGGTCTAATTCATTTACGACTGCTTAAGTTTGCATAGCGTTGCAAATATGAGTGGATTGGTGATAGGTACTTTATTTTTGCACTCTCTTTATTTCCATTTGGCCAATTTACCTTATCTTCTTTTGCTATTTCTAAATAATTCTAAATCATTCAAAGTTCAGATGTTTAGCACCCGCATGATTAATGTAATTTAATGTGGGTGTAGGTCGCTGCCTCAGCTTTGCCATTTGTGTAAAAATTTACACCGAGTACATTAGAAAGCAGATTATTTTCTACTAATATTCAAGTATCTTTAAACAAATCGTTTAGAGCAGAAAGCATATTCAAGGAATTTAAGAGCTTTCCGTTTATATTATCATGTGGTGCATTAACTGCGTTCAAAAGCAACCATGAAAAATTACAACATCGTAAAACTATCAGAGGCGGTAATAATATTTTCCTTAATAGCTTGTCAGGAGCAATTGCCGATAATCTGGTTACTAAATTGAACTGGTAATAGCAGTAAGAGGATATTAGAAGTTTAACATATCAATTAGGATACTTCTTTAAAATTACTGGATTCTGCCTCAGTAAAAATTCATATCAGGTCTGATTGCTTTGCATTAAACAGATTTAAAATTTAAAATGATCGATACGATTATGAGGGTTAAGGAGATTATCGTAAAACATGAAGACTCATTACGAATATTCCAAGGTGGTTTGCAGTTTTCTGTTCCCAGTAGTCTCGAACATGACGTGTTCGCATAAACATACTCAGTGCGTATAAGTTCAATTAAGGAATATACCAGTATCATGCATTTATGATATGAAATTTCAGTCGCAAAAAGGAGACTTGTGTTAATGAAGATAATTAATTATCGAAGAAAAATCACCTTTTTTTTCAAAGAGCTCTAAGGTAGTGACGTTATGAACAATTTTAGGATGAATCATTTCAGTCGTTTAGGTGGAGTGTGTTTGTACTACGTCTCCCTTTATGGAACATGTCATATATATATAATTGTTTTTTTTTTCCCGTATCAAGAAATATTTTAATTTTAGTTTTCAAACAATCCTTACTTCATGTCTTCATTGACATCTTTATCTGATGAGACACTTATGTCAATCTGACCCGCGTATTTCCTGCCTTTTTTATTTTCCTTATTCCTCTTCTTATCGCTTTCCCTGGCCATCACCAAATGTGTCTTGATCTAATCGCTGCATTTTCTTCCTTATTGTACCAACCCGTTCTCCTTTCCAAGTTTATTTCAATCCATCCTTCTTATCCCTTAAATTTAGATGCAACACCTCCACGCAATTTCAGACATTACCGGAGATTTGATGATCTAAAAATAGGGTTAATTTGTTTAGATGAATACCAACTTCATCCAGGACGTCAGCAGTCGAATTATGCTGAGTCGTTCCCTTGGATTTACCATTTTAATTAGAGAGAGGTTGGGATATAGTAGAAGGAGACAAGAATTTTTTTTTTTTTTTTTTTGGGTGGGGGAGGGGGGACGTAAATGAAGTAAATGAGTGAGTTGTTATTGGAGGCGCCATTGTTTGGATGGTCTTAGCCCTAAAGAGGAAACAAAATTGAAAGGAGGCCCAGGATAGGACAATTACTCCAAAAATAAGATCCTCGAGAATATTTGAGGTTATGAGTGTAAACACTGTTTAATACTACTTATTTAAATTTTCAGTGTCTGAGTGTTTCTGTATAACAGTATCAAGAGTTAAAGGTAATTAAGCGTCAATGTTTACCTAGATGCTTGTATTATAAATACAATCATTCAGCCCTAACCATTCTCATTTAAAATAAGTTGAATCATGTCAAATGAAGTTTCCCCCCCCCCCTCTCTCTCTCTCTCAGGGGGGTGTTTTTTCCAAAAGGAAAAGTTTAATTAGTGCCGAAGCAAAGTTCAGATTTATAAGCAGACTGAAGTGTGACACCTTACATCCACGAAATCTCACGCCAACAAAACTCCCAAATGATCTTACTAACAAACAGATATGAGCACACATTCACAAAATTCGGGATCTACACAAGGCAGGGAACTTTTTTCAATAGTTAACGTGTAGGGAATCTTTTGTGTGTTCAGCTTCAGCCTTATACAAATTCGTTATAGGTGGCCTTTTCAGTAATTATTCAAAATTAATTATGCATTTTCGGCAACCAGAAGCACACATATGAACTGGAATATCACGCAAAAAAGTGGCTACTTAAAACATAAACAAAAAGGAAAAAATTAAGCCGAACAAGAAAATTGACACTTATCAAAGGTTACATACTCGTAGACCATTTCATTAATTTTGTTAAATGTTTATGAAAATGTGGCATTAACAGGAGGGATATCAATGAGCGAGTTATCGAAAGTATGT
>JANJGK010000005.1:19088791-19096291 GCA_039081455.1 Macrobrachium rosenbergii | reverse complement strand
GGTGGCAATGACGGCTGTTCTCTTTGTGCATCTCTTTTTAAAGACTCCATTGTCTACTAGCAATGAATGATCAATAAATGACCAGTAAATTTAGCTTGGAAATAACATTTATAAATATTACAAGTTACTTATGTAAGTAGCAACGCTCTTGTCGTTCGAACGCTAACGAAGTTGCGACCCGTCAGGCTGTGGCCATAAAGTAGCCCTAATGAAAATTGAGCAAGCCTCGTGGTAAAAAAGTAAAAGTTGTCCCATGCAGAATTCTCTACTATCCCTCACTCAGTCTACCAAATATATGAGAATTCGAGAACCAAGAGAGGCATTTCCTTTCTATGGAATAGCCTCAAGAGATCACCTGCTACCTTCGGCCTGCACCCATTTCAACACTATGGAGATCCTCTGAATTATTAATAAATACTTAATGTATCTTCGTCCACCACTGAAGAGATTACCTGTTACATTCGGCTTGCACACATTTCAACAAATGTATCTTCGTCCACCACTGAAGTGATCACCTGTTACATTCGGCTTGCACACATCTCAACACTGTGGAGATCCTCGAGTTTCTAATTAATGAACTAAATACATACTGCATCTTCGTCCCGCACTACCAAGAAATTTAATCATAAGTTAATTCTATTCCAGTACTTCGGATTCGTCGATATTTATTAGAAGCGAAATGAGAACTATGACAGGTAGAAAGTTCGAGAGATGAGACGGCAAGGCAGTCATTTAACTAATATTTTTGTTAAAATCCACTGTGCATCAACGAAAATAAGCAATAAATTGGCATGTTTGCCATGCAGCTGAAGTCAGTTGTAAACAGTAGAGAATTCCACAGGTCTACGAACATCATACCAAAATACCAATACTAGTTGGTAACCGAAAGGGTAACATCATCTGACGCTTCTCTCTGTCAAGTGGAAAGAGGTTGATATATATATATATATATATATATATATATATATATATATATATATATATATATATATATATATATATATATATATATATATATATATATATATATATATCTATATATATATATATATATATATATATGTGTGTGTATGTATGTATGTATGTATGTATGTATGTATGTATATATATACCCATTGCACAGATATGTAAAGCACATTATAGCTTCCATTTCCAATAATTCCCTGATGCCTTTCTATTACGCTTAAATCTAATGCCTTGATTATGCGGAAGCAGATATCTGTACAGTCTACTGCAAAGCAGTTATAGGAGAGCAGGAACACCATTGATGTTTAAGGACTCTTTGTCGAAAGGCGAGAGGTAATTACTGTCCGAACAGTCGGGCAGTGATGGAAGTGGGAGGGCCTGTAGAGGAACAATGGGAAAGAGAGGAGAGAGAGAGAGAGAGAGAGAGAGAGAGAGAGAGAGAGAGAGAGAGAGAGAGAGAGAGAGAGGGTACAGGAGACCTTAAAGCCGAATTTGAGGCTCCTATTCTTTAAACAAAGAATAGCAGAGAAGAGAGATGAAAAGAATATTCATCATGCAGTTCGGCAACAAGGAAGGGACTTTCCAGAATTCATGGCCACGAGCTTCCCTTTAAAAGCGTGAATAATAATAAAAAAAAAAGATGGAAAGATTTTTTCCAAAAGTGGATATCATCGCTTTTGTTACGACCGTCCGTCACACAGTGAACTCGTGTGAGGTATAGGATTCAAGCCATGCTCTTTTAACATAATTTCGAGAGTTGATTTAAATAGCACGACACAAATTAAGTTATCTTTTGTACTCAGTGGGAAATGTCAGATGCAAGAAATTGGGAGAGAGAGAGAGAGAGAGAGAGAGAGAGAGAGAGAGAGAGAGAGAGAGAGAGAGAGAGAGAGAGAGAGAGAGATCTTCGTACCGCTGAATAAAGAAATATAAGAAACAGAGAAAGGGATCAATCAGAAATTTAAATATTTCGTATGCTACCATTTCAGTACCTTAATTAAATGACTTAATAAGGAAATTCCTCTCTCCCACGCTCTCTTCTATATAAAAAAAAGTATTTCACTGCACCTATTTTACAGTGTCGTTGAGTAAAATTACGGACTTGGAATAGTCCAATTCATTCCCAGAGACCTCACAAATGTGTAAATCCGGTCTAAAAGAACCATAATTTGTGAGACTGAGATGTAATTTATCGCCCCCACTAAATTACAATGTTAGTGCAGCTATTTCGAAGGTTTGATTTATGATTTCGGGGAAACAGTTCGAATTAAAGATGAACTGGACATGCCAAAGGTGCAAGAAAGTGTAAATTATCGAATCAGTTCCAATTTAAGTTATGCTCCCCATCTTGTTTTTCGTTCGGATTATTATTGAGGTGTTACTTAAATTTTTTATTATTCATTCCTTAATTTTATGCTGACACATTTTTATCCAATCTCTCTCTCTCTCTCTCTCTCTCTCTCTCTCTCTCTCTCTCTCTCTCTCTCTCTCTCTCTCTCTCTCTCTCTCATAAAAAAAAAAACAGAAATTCGTTTCTCATGAGAATGTACAAGAATAAAAAGTACTTCTTGTTCAATATGCAATTAAATTCTGTCGACAAACACGTGATATTTCTTTCATAACTCTTAATTTGAATATATATAGAATTTAAGGACTAACATTTTTTTGAAAGTAAAGGTTTGTCAAGCTGCTACTCGAATAGATTCACCAGAGAAACCCACTAACTTGTTTTGTCAATGTTAATAAAATGGTTCCTGAGGCTACATTGTTTTTTCTTCTCCTTTTTCTTTCCTTCTACTCAAGTTTCGGACCCCACGGCTTTTCCTTTAAAACAAATGCTTAGATAATGCTAAAATAAACAATGTTACTCATTAAATCAACATTATGAAAGAAGCTATTACACCTTATTATGATGCAACAGTAATAATGCTCTTTGAAACGATTCTGAATTTTGTCTTGTTAAATATAAATAAGGAAAATAAGACTATTTAGCTACTTTTATAATTAAAAGTTTGAGATAGAATCCCTCAGATATTATATATATATATATATATATATATATATATATATATATATATATATATATATATATATATATATATATATATATATATATATATATATATATATATATATATATATATATATATATATATATATATATGCACAGTGCATTAGTATCTACTAGATATAAATGACCAAGAAGTTGGGGTTTTTCATACAAATTGAGAAAGAAAAAAAAAAACATATTCCACTCCGGATTCCGAGGAACCCATCAAACTTCAGTAATTAAGGCTGCGCTGCCGGCAAAGAATGCGGTCCACCGGGTTTCCCGAGTCCATTAAGTTTTCATACCTGATTTCTCATTACTTTCGAACTATCCAATCGATGTCTCCAGGATTTATATATTGTGTTAGCAACTAAATTTCGACGTGTTAATCTGCTTTCTAAGTTTGTTTTTAGCCTATCGCATTAATTCACAGGGAAAACGAGCCGTTTTTTCGTTGAGCTTCCTACTGTAGATTCTACAAACATTACGCCACTTGCTTTAAATCTCGGTTTGCCATTATATGAAAACTGTGCTCTTGATTGGCTGTCAGCCGTATCCTGAATACGTCTTTTTGTCAATACTGCTAGAAGTAATGGCTTCCTTTTTCCCAACAGGTAAGTACGATTCAGACCGTTCTTGAAATATATCCTGTTTGGACAACTTCTATACCAAGCTTAACTCTATTATCCCATGAAACCAGTACTTTCAGTCGCTTTGCAGAGTATCAACTGCTAAGTCTGTTTTAGGTGACAAGTTGTCACGCTGGCTTGTGCCAGAGAGTCTTTTATCCCTTTTATCGCTGAACTGAGAAACGATCCCCTGATAAATTTGACTTTTAAATTGCTGCGGTACTACTTTGAAGCTCTTGAATCGTTGATCAGGTATTTCGATTTTGACTAAATTTATTTACTTGATTGTCGAGTTAATTCAAGTGGAACTCAATCATTTCTATCTTTAGTCTCCTTTTTATCCATTTTTACTTATAGGTACTCAATTCTGTAGAACCGTGCTTTGGAACTTAATGGCATTTAATCGTACTTGATATAATTGTACGATTATTCTGAAAAAACAATAATAATAACAATATAAATATGATTAATAGTACGTTATTCAAGCTCCTTGACCATCTACAGATATAATGATGTGCATTTTTCATACTCCTAGAGCTGCGTTTCTTATCACATTAACATTGAAGGTTATATTTAATATATATCGTACAACTTGTTTCAAGTAGGAATGTGAAACTTTCTTGCACAATTAATAAAATTTAAAAATGTATCATCTGTGAAAAAATAAAAAAAATGATACGCGTGAAAGAAGATTGAGAAAACGCATTTTAAAAAGAGTAGAATGTACGGAGCCGGCTTTTTAGAGATTCATGGAGATCTCAAAAAATAAAAAGAAGCTAAAACTTACATCATAATAAAATGCAAAGCTCTGTCCGAACGAACAGGAAAAAATGTGTGCATTCAAGCAAAGAAACAGGCTTTATAACCAAGGAGCGGGTAGGTATGAATATTGAAAGACCGCGCAAAAAGTTATGGTCAGACAAATAAGAAAATGAAAGCACCTAAAAGAAAAATCTACCGAATAAAAATAAATATACATACGTATACACATGTACATATTTTGTATGTGTACATATATATATATATATATATATATATATATATATATATATATATATATATATATATATATATATATATATATATATATATATATATATATATATATATATATATATATATATATTGTAACGACCCGAGTGGGCCGTTATGCAGGTTCTTTAACATACTCAGGACGGGGCTGTGCAACAGGGACAAAAACCCACCAACCATGGAGACGTCAGGACAGCCTCACGCTCTCATCAAAGATGAGCAGCTCGTGGTCACACGACTACTCATGGTCACACTCCACCTCTACGTCGTGCTCCACTTCGTAGGCGTGCTCCAATTTGCTGCTCAAAAACTCGACCAACGTCGACTCCAAAAACTGCCTGCTGCTGCTGCCACAGCCGCTACCTTCGCTGCCCTACCAGACCCGACTGACCAAAGAAAAACGGCAGCTCACCGACGAGAACATCAAAACAAAAAAAACTTGAAGGTAAGGAGGCAGCAATCCACAAAAGGGAACGAGCGGGGAACCAGCAGTTCCCGCAAAACCATCACTTAACGTGACATATATATATATATATATATATATATATATATATATATATATATATATATACACACACACACACACACACACACACATGTGTATATATATATATATATATATATATATATATATATATATATATATATATATATATATATATATATATATATATATATATATATATATATATATATATATATATATATATATATATATATATATATATATATATATATATATATATATATAATATTTTTCATCCTTTGCTCAAGTTTTACTTACAGGACACGACCTCCAGTTAAATAAACGCATTTATCGAACTGAGAAAGAGGAACGTGTGTCGCAACAACGCTGGAGTAAAACTCAGAGGTTATATCTCTATAAAAGGGAATCAACAACTGGAACTTACTACTACAACTGGGTTTTAATCAGAACAATAACGATAGTTATGTTGACCAAGACCTCTGTGAAGCTCCTTGAAGATGCGCAAGACTTCGGTCCGGGGAAAAATGAGTATATGCGGAGAAAACGTTGTACTTGCATAATCCTGATCCAAAAAAGCGAAAATAAAGAGATCCATCAACAACAATTTTGGTTGTCTTAAACTGTGCCTGGAAAGATCTATAGTAGGATAAGAATGGGTTGGTATTCTCGACTGACTGCAGGCAAATAATATGTCAAAGTCAATAAATTAAGTTTCCAGAAAGAAGAAAGGAATGAATTTGGTCGAAATGTGTCCAGCAGCGGATTGATTGTTGTAAATGCAATGTAAATTGTTTCATAATAATAACTGGGAAAGAGAATATATAAAACTAAAAATGTTACACGTTGTGACGATACAAGGTAAATGAGAAAAGTTAAAGTATACCTTAGTTTAACCAGACCACTGAACTGATTAACAGCTCTCCTAGGGCTGGCCCGAAGGATTAGATTTATTTTACGTGGCTAAGAACCAATTGGTTACCTAGCAACGGGACCTACAGCTTATTATGGAATCCGAACCACATTATAATGAGAAATGAATTTCTATCAGCAAAAATAAATTCCTCTAATTCTCCATCGGGCGGTCGGAGAATCAAACGCGGGACCAGCAGAGTACTAGCTGAGAACGATACCCACCCGTCCAATGAGGAACTTCGGCAAATGAGAAAGTTTATGACAGTAAAAGGGGGGGGGGGGTTCGTTGAAAGCAAAGGAGGAGATTGAACCAAAAATAAAAATTGAAGATAATTTATACTGAAGAGGAACAACTCAGATTGTAGCTATAGAATGAATGCGGTTAAGATAACTAAGTTTGATGTTGAACACTTGACAGTAGTTTACGGGAGAATGCTGAAGAGAATCGTTGCGATGTAAGATCTATCAGTTGGCGGAGATAAAGGGTTTGCATGATTCATTAAAGGGACCTCTGTTAAAGGAGGGAGCCGTTGAGGTTACGTGAAAAAAAAAAGAAGAAAAGATGTGTATTGTGAGAAAATGGCATGGTAGTTAAATGAAGGAGCAATGAAAATGCTTAAAATGCAATTGAAAAGCATAAGAAGGAATTGTATGATCCATGCAAAAGTCAGGGCATGGAATCAAGGAAAAAATTAAAGAAAAACGGAGGAATTACTGAAACGTCTCAGGATTAGTGTGAGCAAGAACTTTAAAAGAGGAAAACCAACCGGAGTGGAAGGAATCATTTCAGAAGGAGGGAGAAGTTAATGAGAAAATGGATCCACCGACAATGACGTTTCGCGCCAGCACGAGAGGCAGAGCAACAGAAAGTTCCTTATGCTAATAGGACTCACATTTCAGGCGAGGAAACTGAAAAGTCTTTTATAACTGTAATGTATTCTATACGGTAACGCACAAAGGGGGATTTGAAATGCCAGCAATATGTGATGAGGGACGCTGGTCACATCTACGTTGCTAGTCGCGTCTTGGTGTTGGATCTACACTAAGGAAATATATAAAACGTGATATAGATATTCTTTCACAAATATGGTGGCTGTAATAAATAAAAAATGCGTCTTACGGAAAGATGTACGAACCATTGCATTTTATTTATTTTTATTTATAGAAGCTTAAGATAAATACGGCCATCAAAGAAAAATCAGTTAAACACTCAACTGCCAAATACAAATAGACATAGGGAATTTAGTATCTTGTAATTAAGTAAATAATGAATTTTACTCAGAGGTAAATAACAGACGTTAACAAAGTATTCGGAACGACTCAGTGATCTTTCCTGAACCTTCCATCTGAACCCAATTTCGCCCTCTCCATTGACACCTCATCACGCCATATACCTCCTTGATTTATCAACTTATCAAAATTCC